>CAOLHI010000043.1:600000-1156084 GCA_948474755.1 Ctenosaura bakeri | reverse complement strand
TCCCCAATGTTTTCTGGGGGGGGAAAACCCCTTTTAAATCAGCCAAAAGTTGGCTGAAAAAGCCAAAAAGGGGGACCCGGGGAGATTTTTAGTTACGGTTGAGATGCATTATCCATCCCAGAATTTCACTTGAAAAATGTGAAGTATGGGCCAGAGGGACGGGGAAGGAGCAGGGAGAAATTTTTTAGAATCAGGTCTATGGTTTTAAAAGCTTTCATAGAATCATAGAATCATAGAAATGTGGGTTGGGAAAGACCACACGGGCCATCCAGTCCAACTCCCTGTCATGCAGGAACACCCTCAAAGCACTCCCGACAGATGGCCATCAAGCCTCTGCTTAAAAACCTCCAAGGTAGGAACTCCACTACTCTCCGGGGAAAATTCCAAACTCCCCGGAACCCCCTACTGTCAGGAATTTTCTTCCTAGGTTCAGGTGGAATCCCCTTTTCCCGGGAGTTTAATCCATTGCTCCTTGTCCGGGTTTTCCTGGAGCAGCAAAAACAAGCCCCCCCCTTCCCTCTACGTGGCATCCCTTCAAATATTTAAACATGGCTATCATGTCCCCTCTTAACCTCCTTTTCGGGAAACAAAACACCCCCAGCTTTTAGACCCCTATGGGGGGCATTTTTTCCCAAAGGCCTCTCACCATTTTGGTCCCCCTTTTCCTCTGGACTTGCTCCAGCTTGTCAATATCCTTCTTGAATTGGGGTCCCCAGAACTGGACACAGTATTCAAGTTTGGGGTCTAACCAAAGAAAAAGAAAGAGGGTTTTAAAAACCTCCCTCGATCTAGACCCCCATACTCCTGTTGATGCAGCCGAGAATTGCATTGGCTTTTTTGGCTGCCGCATCACACTGCTGACTCATGTTCAGCTTGTGGTCATAAAGACTCCTAGATCCCTTTCACACGTTTTGGGACCAGCCACGTGTCCCCCATCCTATATTTCTGTATTCCATTATTTCTGCCTAAGTGTAGGACCTTACATTTCTCTCTGTTGAATTTCATTTTGTTCGCCCTGGCCCAGCTCTCCAATCTATCCAGGTCATTTTGAATTTTGATCCTGTCCTTGGCAAACAAACCCCCCCCAATTTGGTGTCCAACCCCCGGAAAATTTTATTTAACTGCCCCCCATTCCTTCATCTAAGTCATTGATAAAAAAAATTGAACAGCACTGGGCCCAGGACAGAACCTTGTGGCACCCCACTAGTCACTTCTCTCCAGGATGAAAAGCAGCCATCCGTATTACCCGTTGGGTTCGGTCGGTCAACCAATTACATATCCAAAAACAGTAGCCCTGTCTAGCCCACATTTTACTAGCTTCGATGCAAGAATGTCATGGGGAACTTTGTCAAAGGCCTTCCCCAAATCGAGATATGCTACATCCACAGCATTCCCTTCATCTATCAAGCTAGTAACTCTATCATAAAAAGAGATCAGATTAGTCTGGCATAAACTTATTTTTGAGAAATCCATGTTGACTTCTCGTGATTATTGCGTTGTTTTCTAAATGATTAGAAACTGAACGTTAAAATCTGCCCCAGGATTTTTCCCGGGGTACCGATGTCAGGCTGACTGGGCGATAATTATTTTTTTTCCCCTTTTTTCCTTTTTCTTAAGATGGGGAAAACAGCCCCTTTTCCAATCTGCTGGAACTTCTCCTGTCCTCCAATTTTTCCCTAAAAAATTATAGCAAGCGGTTCCGAAATGACCTCTGCCAGCTCTTTTAATATCCTAGGATGAAAACCCAATCTGGCCCGGAGACTTGAATTCATCCAATGCGGCCAGGTATTCCTGTACCACCTCTCTACTTATTAAGTGCCTCATTTCCTCTGCTTCCTCCCCTGCCCCCCCCTACCGCCAGGTTGAGTGCTTATCCTTCGGGGGAAAGTACGGAGGAAAAGAAGGTGTTAAGTAGCTCTGCCTTTTCTCCCCCCCCTGTGAGTAATTCGCCATCTTCTCTGCTTTAGCGCCCCTACTGTCTCCTTTTTTTTCCTTTTTTGCTGGGGAAAAATATTTTAAAAAAACCCTTTTTATTGTTTTTAATGTTTTGGCCAGCCTAAGTTCGTTCTGTGCTTTAGCCTTTCTGACCTCCTCCCTACATCTCCTGGCTACTTGCTTAAATTTTTTTTGGTGGTTTCCCCCTTTTTCCCCCATTTCCTATACGTGTTTCTCTTAACTCTTAGCTCAGCTGAGAGTTTTTTATTTAACCTTTTTCTGGTTTCCAATCCCTTTTCCCTTTTTTCCTCCTTATTTGGGAAGTTTTAAATGTGCCGTCAGTATCTCCTTTTTAAGGAACTCCCCCTGCCTCCTGAACTCCTTTCCCTTTCACTATTCCTGACCCCAGGAATTCCAGCCAGCAGCTCCCTAAGTTTACAGAAGTCCGCTTTTTTAAAATCTAAGACGAGTGTCTGGGACCTTATTTTTCCCCCTTCCCACTGAATGCTAAAATTTCCCAACAGGGCATGGTCACTCCCCCCTAAATATCCAACCACTTCTACCTCATTCACAAGGTCATCCCTGTTGGTCAAGACCAGATCTAGAATATTTGATCCCCTTGTGGCCTCTTCCACCTTCTGGACCATGAAGTTGTCTGAAAGACAAGCAAGAAACTTGCTGGACCTTGCTGTCTTGGCAGAGTTTGACTGCCAGCATATATCTGGGTAATTGAAGTCTCCTATTATTACTGTATCTCTCCTCTTTGAATGTTCAGTCATTTGGTTGAGGAAGGCGTCATCCAAGTCCTCAGCCTGGGTTGGAGGTCTGTAGTAAACCCCCACCAGAATATCCCTATTGTTTCTCGCTGCCTTAATTCTTACCCAAATGCTCTCTACCTGGCTTTCTGGGTTTAAGCCCAGGATCTCTTCACAGGTGAAAACATCCTTGACATACAAGGCTACTCCTCCTCCTTTCTTGTTTGGTCTATTTTTACAAAATAGGCTATACCCCTCTATTCCTATATTCCAATCATGAGACTCATCCCACCAGGTCTCAGTGATGCCTATCAAATCGTATTTATTTTCTTGTACTAGGAGTACAAGCTCATCCTGCTTGTTTCCCATACTCCTTGCATTAGTGTAGAGACACTTAAGTCCCCAGGCCCTTCCTGCAAGTCCTGTACTATTGTTTCTAGCTTTACTTGATGTTATTTTCTGGATTTTTAAAATGTCTCTTTGCTATTATATTTTGTATAACATTTTGTTCTTTTGTATGTTTTGTATGTTTTCTATTACTTTATATATAATTCTGAATGTTGTTGTTGATGCTTATATGTATCTTTGTGTCTAACTTACGCCAGCCCTATCCTAGGTAAGATTTACTCAGAGATGGCTTGTTGTAGCCCCTCTTAGGCTGTGACTTGCCCAAGGACACCCAGTGGATTTCTACAACTGAGCAGAATTTTCAACCCTAGTCTTCTGGAGTCCTGGTCCAATACTCAAACTATGCTGGCTCTGGTAGAATTCCTTACAAAACTGTTTTTTTGAAAAGAAAAAGACCATAAAACTGAGAGTGAATTCACTGTCTGTGATCTTTGCCAGTGCTTAGAAAATGTACTTGTTTGGACTGAAGCTCCCAGAATGTTGTGGCTGTTAGCTGTGCTGTCATACAGGATTCTGGAATTTGTAGTCCAAAAATAAAACTTTCTCTGTTCTGGACCATACTCTCGTCACTCTCTCCCCTTTCTCCCTTTGCAAAAGATTTCAAGCAAAAAAGTGGCATATGGCTTTTTGGAGTTTATTTGGGGGGAGGTTAAAAATACACATGACACTCTTTTTATATAGACTCAGTTGCATCCAGTTCTCAGCTCCTGGCCTTGCCAACAACTTTTGCTCCCACGTCCCGCACCAGAGAGTTCATAACACTTTGCTAATGAGCGTCACTGGAGTGTTACTGATGTCAGCCAGAGCTGTGGGTTCATGGGGAGATAAACTTTTACAGGCGTCAGAGCATGTTTGGATGGGTCTTTGGAGATGTATTTATATACTATTGAAAAAGAATTGTAGGCCACCAAGGCCTTACAAACTGACAAAGTTCCCCAGAGAGAAGTACAAGCAAGTGTAATGGAAGCAGGCAAGCAGGAAAGGTTTAAGAAAAAAGCAGGATGTGCTTCCTTGCGCAGAAATTTGACCCCAGCTGTGTATAGTTATCTAACAGGAAAACAGTATTAATTCATCAGGATAGGCAATGATGGGTACCAGGTTTGTGCAGGGCAGTAATACTTATTTAAATATATACATACACATGTTTAGAGTAACTTGCAAATATCAGTAATGAGATAGTGTCTACTCACAACCTTACAGTTTAACAGGTATGACACAAAAGGAGAGGGGACTGGGGAAGAGAAAAGCAAATATATGGATTTTTTGGTTATAAAATTCAGCAAGCAGCAGGTCTCAGAGGCAGATTTAAACGTAATTGGGGAGCTGTTGCTCCTGCTCGCTTTGGTGGTTGGTGAAGCTGCATCTTTTCTGCTGGAGAGAGATCCAGGTATGAACTGAGGTACCTGTGGTTCCCATCAGGGTGCTGCTCTGCTGCTTTCTCTCCCTGTGTAGCCATTAATCCCATAACTAGGTTTTCTAGCTAGGATATGATTGTTTGCTTACCAACATTTCTACACTGCATAGGAATTTCCAGAGTAGCAAACAAAACAAATTGAAGTGACAACAGACCTTACTGAAACATTAAAACAAAGCATTGCACAGTGTGATGATTTGTTATTTTGAAAATGCAGAATTGCACTCAGGTTAGGCATTTGCCTTTCAGTGTTCTAGTTCTCATGAATGTGAGAAAATTATAGAGAATATTCAAGCCCCGAGAGCCAGAGTAATGTAGTGCACTGCTTGTCAGACTTTCTAATGTAGGGGGTTGGCAGGGTTTTCCCTCTGATGTGCCAATGACCAGCCTCATATTTTTGACCGTTGGCCACAACTACAGTGGTCCCTCTACATTTGTGAGGGTTTGGGGCACAGAACCCTTGCGAAAGTGGGAAAAAGGCAAATAACTCCCTGCCCTGTGATTGTTCTGTGCTGGCAGCCTACCAAGGCTTCCCAGTTGTGTAATCAGGCTGATAGCAGGAGCTAGCAGACAGAGTTTGTTTTTTGGTCAGCCTGGGTTCTTAGCAAGCTTAGAGTAACCAAATCCGAATTTACTGAGAGTCCAGAGAGAGTGTGTTCTAGAGCAGAATCTGTAGTCCAGGCAAAGGTCCAAGGTTTGAGAAACATGAACAAGGAATGCAGGCGTCAGTGAGGCTGTTACTACTGATGGAATCAGTAGACTCCAACAGCTTTCTGTCATTCTGGTCTCTGGTTATATAGTCTCAGCATCCTACCCAACCGTGGCCTAATTAACAAGCTCTTATTATATAAAGACTGCCAGAAGGCAGGGCTTTCCTTTTTCCACCTGCACCGGCTGCCATAAGCTCTGTTCCTTTCATGTCTCTGGGGTGTGGATGCTGGGAAGAGGTCCTGTCTTGGTCCTGAGGCAGGGGAATGAGAGTGATCCCCCTCCCATTCCCCTCCAAAGCTCCTCCCTTCCATTCCCTTGCCTCTGGCCCCAGCACTCCCTGGGGGAAAGAAAAAAAACGTAAAAGGTTTACTGGAACTTCCTGCTCAGACAGATCAGAGCAGAGCACTGAATTCTGGCATTCTAGATACTTCCAATCGCCATCTGGAGAAAGCAGATTCCTCCCAGAGAAGAGGGATAGGAGCAAGGAGAGCACCTGACAAATCAGTGGTCGTTACACAGCAGAATGTGCAGCCCTGTGGCAGAGAGGACACACCTCCAGCAGTGGGTGTGAGGCTTTGCTCATCCAAAAGGAAAAAAAAAAGTCCATTTTAAACACAACACTTGCAAACCTGGGGTGAGGAATGCAAGGGAATGGGAGGAGGAGAATGGTGAGGGAAGCCAAGCATGTGTCAAACCCATAAACGTGGAAAGAGGACTTTATTTCCTTCCTTCCTTCCTTCCCGGAAACTCTTTGTGGACTGGCAGATGATGAGTCACAGGCGCTCAGTGGTCCACTTTGAATTGCCCTGGTGTAGTGGTTTGAGTGCTGGGCTAGGACTCTGGGAGTTGTTGTTGTGGGCCTTCAAGTTGTTTCCAACTTATGGCAACCCTAAGGCAAACCTTTTATCAGTTTTTCTGGGGTCTGAGAGTGTGTGAAACATCCAAAGTCACCCAGTGGGTTTCTGTGGCTGAGCTGAGAATTGAACCCTGGTCTCTAGGGTTGTAATCCAGTGCTCTAACCACTACACAATGCTGCCTCCCTGGATTCTGGGATACCAGGATTCAAGTCCCTGCTCAGCCATGAAAACCCACTGGGTGACTTTGAACAAGGCGCACTCTCTCAGGCTTAGAGAAAAGCAACCACAAATTTCTTCTGAATAAATTTTGCCAAGAAGATCCCAGAGTAGGGTTGCTGTAAGTCGGAGTCAACATGAAGGCATATAACAAAGAAACATTCAAGCCTGGCCTTTAAAAGGCTCAGATATGATGTTTGAATAATATTTTCTTGTCTCATCCTGCCTTTTCTTCATGATATCGTTTATCTGGAAATAGGTGCCAAATGGAGTCTGGCATTCCAACTACTCAGGCGTTCTAAGGGTTGTTTTCCCTTCACTTTGAATGTGTATTACATGTATTACAAAACCATACACAGCATGATGTCCAAGAAAAACAAATAAAATGCAAATATGAAGATAAGAGGGGTTTACTCAGAAAGCAGGTATAGAGAGCCCTCTATAACTACCTAACAATGCAAAAAAGCAGCATATATAGTTTGTATAACAGCTGTTCTGAAAAAACTAAATACATGTGTCTGATCATTGTTCCATGTTATTCAGCACTGTCTCTGATATTTGCTGTCAAGTCATGGGGGACTCTCTCAGTGAGAGACCTCCTAAGAGCCACTGTCACTAACAACCTTGCTGTGGTCTTGCAAACTCCAGTGATGTAGACTTGAGTTGATGGACTCGAACACAAGTCAAACTTAAGTCACTTCATTGACTCAACTCAGACTCGAGACTTGTATATTTTTAGTGAATATCTTGTGTCTTTGGTTCAATAATGCAATACATTCATCCAGACAGCATTTCCATCTCTTTTTGTCTACTGGTCACATGATGATCCATCTCAAGCCCAAGGTGTGGATGCATTTCTCAGAGGGGAGGCAGGCTTGAGGTCTGCTTAGGAGCCTTTCCTTACCGTATATTGGAGAAGCCTTCTAAAACTTTTTCTTAGAGCGGAAGACAAGATTCGCTCCCAGAGTGCAGGGTGCATTTGTCAGAGGGGAACAGCAAATGTCTTAGGCAACGGGCTTGAGGAGGAAGGATCCTTCCTTCTAAACTAAAGCTTTTGAAGCTTCAGTAATGGGAAATAAAAAGGATCCTATTCCCCATTAAGCTGCAGACTCTTTTATGCCCATTGGCACAAAACCCTCCAGCTTGGGGAAGGTGGAGTAAGAAGGATCCTGTTCCCCACTTCTGAAGATGCTGATGGCAAAATCACAAATGTGGAGGGCCGACTCTGCTTAAATTGTTAAAGCTGACTTTATTCAACTCTGTACAGAAATCCTGGAATATAGGTTGGTGTATAAAGTTGGCTCCCAGACTTGAGACTTGACTTGAGACTTGGAGTAAAAAACTTAAATGCATTACTGGCAAACTCAAGGGCAGCCATGGCCTCTTTGATTGAATCAGTCTATCCCTACTGTGGACTCCCTCCTTTCCTACTGCTCTCCATTTGACTCAGTACTGGTGTCTTTTCCCATAAATTGTGTTGCCTCATGATATGTTGAAAGTACAGTAGCCTCAGTTGAGTCATCTTGGCTTCAAGGGAGAGTTCAGGCTTGATTTGCTCTAGGATGTATTTATTAGTCTTTCTGACTGTCCAAGGTAGCTGTAGAACTCTCTTCCAGCACCATGTTTCATCTGCAGCTTTTCCCAGGATATTTCCTAATCATGCTACTGGAGAGCTTTCAGAATTGAAATCTAGATATTAAAACCTAGGGCTGTCTGAACAATAAATGTGCTCTGTTACTAAGCTATAATTTTGTTTCCTTGAGTTCATTTGCCTGCCTCTTAAAGATCCCACCAGCTGTAGCGTCTGATACAGCTGGCACAACAAATCATATGTTAACATAACTTCAGGCTTAGTATTACACAATCCTGCAATCTTAGAGCTGGAAGGGACCACAAGGCCCTTCCAACCCCCTGCTAGGCAGGAATACTTGACTAAAGTATACGTGAAAGATGTGTATCCAACCTCTGTGTAAAGCTCTCTAGAGGAGAATACATTACCTTCCTAGGCAAAGCATTCCACTGTACAACTTTGTCTGGAATTTATTTTGATTTTAACTGGAATGTGCTTTGGAATTTATTTGGATTTTAACTAGAATCCTGATGCCAACCAAAACCTGGTGCAAAAGATGCACTTAGAATCAAATAATTCTGTGGATGGGAATTTGTTTTGAGTAAAGCTCTGGTTCTCAAACAGTTCCCAGAAGTTTGGACAATGGTCAGTGGTTCTGAGTGCTGATGTCTGGAACAGATAGGAAGATAAGGTCAGCTTATTGAATTAGTCCAATGACTATTTCAAACAATTACAAATGATAAAACAGTACAATTGTAAATACTACAATGCAGTTACAATAAAAACATTGCCATGTCACATTATGTTAAGGTAACATACAACCAAAATAAAAATATACCGCCCATTTCCCCCCATTCCACCTCTTTTTTCTCCCCTTATGTTGGCAGACTTGGATAAAAAGAAGGCTGCCCTCTTGGACACACAGGGGTTAGAATCACTCAAAAAGAAAGTGGGTTTCTTTGTCACAGACCAGTTTCTCATGTGAGTCAGAAAGAGATCCAAGAGATAATGCTCCCTATGGCTTGAATATAAATGCCACTCGAGTAGATAATGTGCCAAGTCCTCTGTTGCTTGGGCACTGCATATACACAGCCAATTTGTGAGTGGAATGCCCTGACATCTTCCCGGAGTATCATTGTGTTATCATTGCAAACTGGAGACAAGTAAAAGTAGTATTTGTTCTCATCCCAGGATACAGATACTTCTCTCCCTTGAATTGTGATTTGGTTGTAGCTAGCCATTTTAAAGCCCTAGATGTGGACAGAGCAGGAGATTGGGCTCTGATGTCACTAATCTTTAACCTAACCACATTTTTATACTATTTTTGGCCTCCATTAGGCCCTCCAGCCTGAAGCCATGGTTAGGCAACATCCTTGTAAATTTTTCCATCTTGTTAACCAACTGTTCCTGTAAACAATTATTTGGAAGCCTATTTTTGTTCATTGATGCTAGCTGGACCTTGTAGTTATATAGCCTTATCTGAATTTGGTCTGAGACTGCCATAATTCCATCTTCAGATATAAGTGCTAGGCCAGACAAGCTGGAAGCACTCCCAAAATATTATACCAAAGGTGGTTTTGCATCTTTTCTAATTTCTTGAAATCAGAGAAACCCCTAATCTCTTAGCCTTACCTTAAGACTTGACTACACCTTTGCTTATACACATTGAGAGATCCTGGGTAGCTATAATTCAAAAGATGGTCAAAAGACTGAGAACAGACAATGGCAAGGGGCCGTTTTGTTGCAGCTGTTCCTAAGTAATTGACAGTCAAAAGTACTTGGTAATCTTTCTTAATCATATTTAGAGTACTTCCTATAGATTCATGTTCTTTCCATTCCTGCTGTAGCTCACTTTAACCCTCAAGTGAACATCACAAAGAGGTGTAGTACAGAACCAAATCTCCTGCAGATTTTAAAAGTCTGGAGAACCTCAAGAGATGAATTCAACATGTTTACAAAGTCCAGGCAGTCAAGTGGGCCCCAAAGAATACAAGGAATATTTGGACAGTGTTGGCAACTGTGAGAGGGGGAGGCAGGGGCCAGTTTCTCTTTTTCCAGACCTTCTCCCCGCAGACCACCCTCCCATAGCAAGCCCCAATACCTCAGTTTTCCTCTGCGGTGCTTTTGTCACCATTTTGAAAAGGGTCTGGAGTGCTTGTGAGAGTGGGATGGTGGTACTTTGGTGTGATTGAATGTCTTTGGGGTTCTTTTATGTGATTTTGGGGTGAAAGCTGTACCAATTAAAAAAAAGTGGCATGAAGCCTGTGGACCCCAAAGTCCACATGGAGCCTGTGGACTACACTATGCCTGTTCCTGATTGTGACAAATAATATCAGGTGCTGGATGGAAATTTAGAGGAGAATTATCAGAGACCATCTTTTACAGTGGCTTCGAAAGCTTACACTGTTCCAGAACGCAGTCATTAGTCTGGTTTTGAAAGCTGAAATTGCTCCTGTTTCTTTTCACAACAAACTCACTCTATGCAGGTAACACACTGTTCTTCCTAATGCCATAGAAGCCTATCTTCTCTGTCAACAGAAGGTAGGCCTTCCATCTTCCAACCACCAAAGCAGCAGAATCCTGCATACATAACGTTAATGCGCTGAACGATCAGAGGGTCACTGGACAAGTACAGGGATATTCCTCAGTGGCTGATGATTCCCAAGTTCAGACCTTTGGATAGGCCCTTTACAGTTCAGATCAAAACCTAGAGTGGATTCACCATTCCATCAGTATGGATACCAGTGGCTCTGGGAGCATGTGCAACTAGAGATGTAAAATGTCCAGAAAATTTGAAGCCATGGAAAACACTCCATTTTCCCCTCGCTTATTTTGGTGGGGGGTGGGTGAGATGAAAATTTTTGGAGAAATTGAAAAAATGCAATATTAGCACTCTTTACACCCTTTCAAAGTGATTGAAAGTCATTTACCTATTTTAAGTACATAAAATGTTTTATGAGTAACTCGGTTTGACATAAAATTGTCAGGTATATTTAAAAGTAATTTATTTATTGATTTTGTGTTTTCTTAAAAATGGTGGCTCAAGTTCCTGAATTGTATCAATTGCTTTGGTTTTACCAATTTAGGAGGAACGAGTGAAAAAAGCAAAAGAAAAACCAATAATAAAACAGAGTATATCATAACATCAGCAAAACAAAACTCTCTCCTCTGTTCCTCCATAGTATCAGACAGACATAAAGCACTCATGTCCATAAAAAGAATGGAAGAAAAGAAACCAAGACGAGGAATTGCAATGGCTATCCTTAGTCATATATAAAAGTTTATTTGCTACATGGTTTTTAGAAATAACCTGGAGTGAGGCATTATAGGAGAACTATATCCTAAAACTTTTATTCATCATTCTAAAAGAAGATATTATATAATGCAGTGATTCTTAACCCTTTCCCCCCCAGGGCTCCCTGTAAATACAATTTGTTGCCAGGGACCCCAAGATTTAAATTTAGTTTTTTTTTATATAGATGGATGGATGGATGGATGGATGGATGGGTCCTGCAGAGAAGAATTCAAATCACTGCTCAGACACCTTAGGCAAATCACATTCTCTTAGCCTCTGAGGAAGGCAAAGGCAAACCTCTTCTGAACAAATCTTGCTCCAAAAACCCTGTGATAGGTTCATCTTAGGGTTGCCATAAGTCAGAAGGAACTTGAAGATACAGGACAACTAAGTTCCTCTGACAGAGGGAGGTTCTTTCTTGCCATCATGTCTCTCCCTTTGAAAACTGATTTACGGCAACCCTAAGGTCAATATATCATGGGGATTTTCTCGGCAAGATTTGTTGTCTTTGCCTTTCTCTGAGGTTGAGAACCAGGCTAAGAACCACTGATATAATCCATTTCTAGTTTTTCCTGAAAAAAAAAACTTTGAAAAAAAATCACCATCCCCCTCACTTAAATTTTTCCGTTCTCTCCCCACCAGGTTTTCTTCACATCTCTAATTGTGATTGTTCTGTCCACCATCTTTGTTACATCACTTTGTGCTTGCTTGTTGTGTTTGCCCAAGATGCATTGCTGATTTGTGGAGCATCCATTTGTAAATTGTGTGACACTTTTATATCTGGTCCTCTATTTATTGGTTAGCAAAGATGTTCTCTTAAGAGCTTTTTCCATGTTCTGCCAGATTCCAAAGCACCAGGAAATTCTAGCTGTTACGGGCCATAATTTTAACAAAGACGTAATCCAGCTCAAGGGTGGGCGTATACCAGGGTCAGTGGGCCATTTTTGGCACCTCTGGATCCAGTGTTCCTCCTAGGAGTAACTGGAAATATGATTGCCAGGTCAGGACTACTCTGGGTTTTGAGATTCCAGGGCCAGACCTTGAAACCTAGAGGAAATGAGGAAAACACAAGCAAACACACACAAACTTTTCATAGCAGTGCTCTGACCAAGAGATTTCTTCACCTTGAGGACTGAATACTTGAAGCCCAGTGCTGAGATATGAGAACACTATCTGGGAGTGATGTTCTAGAATTCATTTCTGCTTCCTTTTGGACCTTTGTTTTCTTTGTTTTTGGCTGCTTTGAGACATGTGCCTCCCTGGAAGTGCCTTTAGGGCCTAGATCATACCATTTAGAGAGGCTCTTCAGCTGTTAAGTCACTTTCTTTGGCCATTTTTTTCCTTTTTGAGAAGGATTGGCAGAGTTGTCAAGGGATGCAGGAGAAACTCATGTCGCAATTGGGATGCACAGTTCCCACCCCAATGCAGACAGTATAGTGATCAATTGCACTTTTACCACTACCTTGGCACTTGATGGCTGTCGGTGGCAGAATGGTGGATATGAGACCCGGCTTTGCAAGAAAGGAAAGTCTATGCGACAGATGCTATCTTGCCACTGAAGCTGGTATTCCATGTTATAAATGATAAATGCTATTTTTAAAACTTCATTTTACTAAAAACGCATGACAGTTGTAACCAACAAGAAACACCTCTTTTAAGTTGCCAGTGAACATTATTTCAGCTTGTTGCAAAGGGTTTTTGTCATTGGTGGTGGTGTATTTAAACGATTAGAATCTTCCTGAAAGTTATGAGCACTCTATTCTATTATGCTCAGGTTTCAACCAATAACCATATTTGGGGAAATTTCTCTCAAACATTTACTAAACTTGAACACAGTTTGTGTCTTACTCATCTTGTGTTTCTTAAAGAGAAGTCCCCAGTGGATTGCATTCCTATTCCTTCTGCTTATGCCTACCAAGGTGTTACTTTCGTCTGTGGTCTACTCATAGTTCAGGCTGGATTCTGGTTAAATCAGAGTTTAAATCATTTACATTCAGACATGTAAAAGGCTCTTTTTCAAATACAGTTTGCACATAGCTGCTATGATGTGTTAGAGACAGAAGGAACGTCTTCATGAAGTAGGAGCTTCATGTGGCGTAACTAATAGATGGAAATGGATTGACAAAACAGAAATGGTGCATGTGAAAAAGTATTTTTATTACAAGAAGGAAAAGCGCAATAAATATAATGTGTGGATTCTTCTAAAACAAAATGCATAGTCAGAAGCTGGACTGATGTTTTATTTTTCTCTCAGTCATTTCCATATATGGTGCCATTTTGTTCATAGAGAAACAGTCCAAATAAATGCTTCTGGTGTATTTATATCAATACTATTTAACTTTTTAAAAATAATATATTCTGACATTTTATTCAGTTGCCAAGATGCATTTTGTATATAGTTAGTTCACTGTATTACCAGTAAAGTTATGTTTTTTTAAGGTAATCTTGCAGCTGCCTCAATCTGCGTGCAGTAATAGATTATGATTAGTTTTATTTTAGGGGAATGTAAAAAGCAGTTACTTGTTTTCCCCAAACAAGGAATTTTTATTTGGGAGGTATTCATTTCTTTGCGTTTCTTTTATTAAAAACATTTGTGGCTCTTTCTCACATTCAAAGCAATGTCCAGCAAATGCCACTAAAAACAGCAAAATAAACCTTAGTACGGAAAGCAAACAGTGAAATAAATTTGCAAAAAAGAGGACATTTGCATCCAGTGACTTTAATTTAACCTAACTTTGTTCAAGGCCCTTGCCTAGAGAGGCGAAAGGCCATCGGGAAATGATCTTCCAGTTGTCTCTAAATCTACTGAGAGCTTTGATTTTATACCTTGAGGGGACCCACCACTGTAAAGGCCCTGCTCATGGCATCACTGACTTCCCTTATTGAGGGAAGAAGAAGAGTCTGAAGCATAGAAGAGTTGGTGTGGGAGTTCCAGCTTCTGAAGGGATTCAAAGGTTAAAAACCAGTCTCTGAGACAAGTTTCTGTGGCAATGTCTTGAGCTCCTTCCATGAAGATGCAAACATCTTCCTAAATAGTTTGGTTAGCTCATTTATTCAAAAGTCCCATCCCTCATTTTCAGTTCAGAAAATGTAAGTTTCTAATAATAAAATAATAATAATATAAAGAGTAACACCAGAATGAAAATACCATTACAAAATAGAGCCATTTCACAGCAATAGTGGCCATAAAAACCAAGAAAATATGGTTTTGTAAAGTTTGGGCAACAGCCCTGTGTTGACCGGGTGTCTAACATTCAGTAAACTAGGCTGGTATCTCTGTAGAGAAAGTATTTTACAGCTGGGTCTTCATTCTAGAAATGACCCTCCAATCATCACATACTTCATGGCTAAATGTGGAGGTGCCCAGAGCAAGCAGGATCCCGAGGTTTCCAATCTCTCTTCATGTATCCAACCCAAATTAAATCCAATGTTGTTATTTGGGTTGGTGTCCAGTCTATTTATTTTCTGCCTTTATCTATCTGTGGGATATCCACCAAGCTTCATTTTTAGCAACACTTTCTCCTCAACCTTTTCCTGCAGGAGACCAATGTTACCCTGTTCTCTGGGGGTCCCGGGAGGGGAGCCCAAATAACCAAAACACAAACACAATTCTGGGGAGAATTAGCTGGAGCACTCACTGAAGCTAGTGAGAGGCAGGATAATTTAGCAGGGATCTTGCAACCCAGCGTCTACGGGGTCAGGTCAGTCAAGCAGTCAGACAGTTTTAAAATAGCAAAAATGGTGTTTTATTGAAAGACAAACAAACAGAAAAGACACCACAATCACACAGTTAACTAGAGAGTTAGAAATAGGGATTTTCGGGGGAAATGGGTGATAACGACACCTTTCTCGTAGTCATAGAATCATAGAAATGTAGAGTTGGAAGAGACCACACAGGCCATCCAGTCCAACCCCCTGCCATGCAGGAACACCCTCAAAGCAATCCCGACAGATGGCCATCAAGCCTCTGCTTAAAAACCTCCAAGGAAGGAGACTCCACTACACTCCGAGGCAGCAGATTCCACTGCCGGACAGCCCTGATTGTCAGGAAGTTCTTCCTGAGGTTCAGGTGGAATCTCCTTTCCTGCAGCTTGAATCCATTGCTCCTTGTCCTGGTCTCTGGAGCAGCAGAAAACAAGCCCTCTCCCTCCTCTACGTGGCATCCCTTCAAATATTTAAACATGGCTATCATGTCCCCTCTTAACCTTCTCTTCTGTAGACTAAGAAGAAGTTTCCTGAAGAAACTTGAAGATAGAGTTCGTTGGGGTGCAGGGAAGAAAGCTCAGTGCAGTTGGCTGAGGGGAGCTCACCAGACAAAGCGGCAGCAAGGCGGGATGGAAGTCCGGAGCGATCCGAGGTGGTCTCGGAATCGAGGGGTTTATATAGGGTGAATTGTGACTGCAGGCCATGCCATACTCGGTGAAAACAATGCGAGTTTGGAGCAGGACAAAGCTTTGGAAAAGGTCAAGTTTAACATGATGGGCTTAGCACTGAATCAACAATAGAGTAGCCAGTATGTAAATGCAAGGTGCTTAGTCTGGCTCTGTAAGACTATCGGTTCAGAGCCGGGCGCCTTTGTTAGTGTCGTGCTTATGCAAAAGGGTGTTTGCAGGAGAGGTCCCTGAAGCAACGGAGTGGCTCTGTTCTGCCTGCCTAGGTGGAGAATGGATTGAAGGAAACATAAAAGGCCAGATCTATTAGGCCTAAAATGAATCTTCAACCAAGATCTATAAGTCATCAGCCAAGCTTCAGTTTCAAGAGAATTCAAGCCCAATTCTGCATAAAGAGTCAGATGGTGTACACATAGGGGAACAGATAATATTCTCCTGAAAAAAAGTGCAGTTTATGGAGGGGTCTTTGGAATTCTCAGCCAGAGAGCTCTTTGGCCTCAGGAAACTACAAACCCCAGAATTCCACTGGATGTTGAAAGTGGAACAGTAGCACTATAACAGTGTAGTGTGGAAATGGCTTGAAATCCACAATGGACTCATCACTCAACTGATATGGAAGCCACCAGCCTGATCTGGATTAGGCCCAGAAGGAGAACGTGGTAGATGGAAACCTAATACACACTCTGGCCAATTATTGCCTTGGGGGCTGAAGGCGCTTGGTGAACCTTCACCTCAGGTATCTGTAGGTTGTGTGAGGCTGAGGAAAAAGTTATTGCAAGTAGCCATATTCCAGGCAAGAGAGCTTGTCTAATAGCTCCTACTCCAGAGTTTTGGGTTTGCCTTGTAGCTCAGTGTGGCTGCACGCGAGAGAAAGATTCCTGCTTGTTTATACTGTTATAGATTGGCCCTTCTCCGTGAAATCAAGAGGGAGGCCATGGTGACAGTGCCGTTCCCATAGCAACGCGCTCTGTATCTGCTGCCGTAGAGTAACCCCCGTGGGCTCTTAGGAAAAAATCCACTTAATTAAACAAGTTATTTACATTCAGAGCAAAACCCAAAATAAAATTAGAACATGCCTGAGACGAAATTTATTTTTAAACGTTCACTGCAGAAAGCGAGGATGGAACCGTCTTTGCCTAATCTGCCTCTTTTTCTGCTTTTGTGGAACCCGTCTTCTCGTGCGGCCCACAACGATTTCGAAGCATCAGTAATGAGTCCGCTGCTGCTGCGTGTTGTGGAGTAGAAATCGGCTGATTCACATGCGCTTGCAACATAATCTCCATAGGATTCTGGAGAATGGCTAAAATGACCAGATCTTTGAAGGCTCCAAAGGTTACACAAGCAGTAAAGAGCGTAAAATGCAACATGAAGGACTTGTGATTTTGCAATGCAATCTTGTGCATGTTTGCTTGGCATTTGGTCTTACTGTACTCAGTACTGCTTAGTCTCTAATAAACATATTAATAGCACCTACTTCCTAGTCAATATATCAGCCTAAATTTCAAAGATAACTTCCCTTCTTCACTGCATTTAAGAGCGACTGAGTTTGCTTTCCTTGTTCTTAACAAATGTTGCCCCAGCCTCATTGGCTACTCAGCCAATTAGCCGAGCCAGAGGAGCTAATTAGTCTGGCAGGCTTCATCTTTAAACACCGTAATAGGGTGCCTAGAGAGCTGAAGTTAGGGATGAGGGAGAGATTTGTGTCTGATATAATCTGAATTATTACTTTTGTCATCTGGAGTTTTGTGTAGTTTGAAACTGCTGCAGTTCTTGGCAAAAGGAAGATGAACTCTTGTTAGGCACTGATCACCCATAATTATATCAGCTGAGGGCCCTTTTTACAAATTATCTTTTCTGATGTGGAGGTGAATTACCTAATTATCAGAAAAACAAGTGTGTCTTGTGTATGCAGAGTTGAACTTGGACACTTCCTGGTCTCTTGTGCATATGGACAGACGAACACACAAGGCTCCTTTCTCAAACACTTTTGGGAAATAGAGAGAAATAATTAAGGAACATCCTCAAAGTGACATTTCAAAAGAAGAACCGAAAGGAAGGAAGAACTTAAGCCTTCTACTTTTTTCCAACAAGTTTTCCCTGTCTTTTTTCCTATGACCACAAGTAGGTGGTATCAGAAGTAAAAACAGGCATTTCTAGATGGTTATGGTAATGGCAGATTATTTATTTACTTACGTAATAAATTTATATCCTTCCTTTGTCTCAATATGTGGTCCAAAGTAGAATTTAAAGCAGATACAGTTAAAACAATATGTGGTAAAGAAACCCCATTAAATAGACAGTCATCTTAAAATTTAGTTTAGAATATGTGTAAAACATAAAAGTACAGCACGCTCTAGGGATGTTAACCTGGAAAAGAGAGGGTTAAGAGGTGACATGATAGCCATGTTTAAATATTTGAAAAGATATCATACGGAAGATGGAGCAAGCTTGTTTTCTTTCTTTCCTTCCTTCTTCCTTTCCATTTTTTTGAACATCTTCTGTATGTTTTAACTGTATTGTGTTTTAATTTGTAAAATTAATTTGAGTCTTTGTTTTGGGGAAAAAGGTGGAGCATGAATGCAGTGAGCAATAAGAATAGCAATAAGCCTGAAAAAAACATTGAAAATTGACACGTAAAAATCTAGTGGGACTTTTAATATTCAAACTGGCACACAATTAGAACATAATATGCCAAATATAACTGTGGCTAGGAAAAAGAAAATGGAGGATAGATGTGTCAATCCTGGGGGACAGCAGAATCAAAGGCGAAGAGAGGGAAAACATTATGAAACATCAAGATCTGCAAAGTGAGATTCAGCACCTCTGGGAAAAGAAAACAGCGGTAGTCAAAGTAGCGGTAGGTGCTCTGGGACCAATTCCAGATGAATTGACAAACCCTCTGAATGGAATTGCCATAGAAAGGATTGTACTAGCGTAATTACAAAAAGCGACACTGCTTGGAACATATCCACATAATCTGATGAGACTTCACTGATTCCTAGGCCGATGCTTTCTTGCTCCTCTCTCTGTCTCATTGTTTTCCTTTCACCCCTTGGCTCCGATATTTCCCTTCCACTTCCTGTAATTCAACTTTGATTGTCAGGTAGCATTGCTATGACAACCCATTTCCATGACAGCAAATGACAGGCATTTCCAGACAAGTTGTCCCTCTTGGTGCCACAAAACAGGAAAAGCAAGAGCATGAACAAATTTGCAAGCAGAAAATCTCCATGCCTCCTGAAGAAATGGGGTGTGATTTTCTCCTTCTCACAACAAGGGCTTAGTTTCTCCTTCCTGTGTGTCCCTTTAGATACTGAGAAGATTCTAAGCCTTAGTCAAGCCCATGGATTGGAAATCTGGTGCAAAAGCAGGCAGAAGGGACAGGTAGGGCCTTCCCCCGAAATGACTGGCCGGGATTTATGAAACCCTAAATGAGATTTGCAGAAAAATGTTGCAGTGTGAAGTGCTCTGGCTCAGAATTGCAGCCAGTTGACCAATCATATCCTCTTTGTTGTTTTTTTTTCTTTTTTGGTGAATTAACAATGTTGTCTTTACCATACTTGTAGGGCCAAAAGACATTGTGTCTAACCCTATGCATTGGATCTGGCTCCACAGATTGCCATTGGTCCATTGTTCCTTTAGAAAACTACAAAAAAGAGGTTGGCTGTTGGCTGGTCTGACTTTGTTTTTGGTTGACCATAAATATGGCAAAATGTTAGATCCTTAATACCATATGGGTCTGTGATATGAATTTATAGTCTGCCCTTCAGAGAAAGTTGCCCACGTGGCAGGTTCCCAAATAAATTTTCACAGACTTTGAAATCAGCATGAAAATTTCTTTCATCTTGTCATTATGTGAGGTTACATGGGTGGATAAGGGATGAGGCTTTTTCGTTGTTGGCCCCAAGATTCTAGAACACACTTTTTGTGCAGGTTTGTTGGTTTCCCTCTTATAAAGAATATTAGAGCTCAAAATGGAGAGGAAGACATTGGGAACTTTAATAATGTGGCAGATTTGCCTGATACATTATAGTGGAAATCATCCTTGAGATCTCTGAAGGAACAAACCATAATTCAAATAACAATAGAAAATATTTGTATTACAAATTTCTGATTACATAATACAAATGGTTGGTTTTTAGTTGAACGGGCCTGACTTTTTAAAAGAAAAAAACCTTACAGGACATGGAATATGCCGTAGCAGAGTCAGACCTGAATTTGCTCTACAGGTTTTTTAATAAGGTAGATTCTTGTATCTTATAGCCACTGGTATTTACAGCTACCAGTAGAAGCGTACTGTCCGTTTTCTCTTCATGTCCCACTCTGCTTATGTTTCATTTGGGAGCAGTGAATTGTCAGCATAGCAACTTCAAGTGCTGGTTTCCTACTTCAGTAGAGAGCAGGATGCAAGAATCAACTTTTTGATTCCACCCTCCTGTGAACACAAAACACCTGTTGGGTGAGCAGACCAGATCTTGAAGAAAAACTGCACAGCTGCCTGTTGACTGCCCTTTTGTAACTGTGGCAGTGTGTGTGATGAAAATGTAGATGTGAATCTTAACTTCTGATTCTTTGGATATTTTGAACTTCCCCTCCGAGAAGCCCTGAGCATCATGGCTAATGTCAGAAATTCTAGGAGTTGAAGTCCATAATTGCTGTTGAACCAAAGACTGAGAACCACTGTTGCAGAGTTACAAATTTACATCTTCTTACTAAGGTACTTCTAGATGAAGGGCTTTGCAAGAGTCTGGTGGACTTTGGAAAGGTAATTCATTGTTGCTAGTCATTCCAATGTTTAAGAAGTAGCTTGTTGCATTATTTGATTCATTTTCATAGCTGAGATCCTACACTGTACCTGCATATTGTAAAAATCTGACAACTATAGTTATTTTTCTTCAGCCTTTCATGCATGCTCAACTTATCCATTTCTCTGGCCGGGAGCCCTCTTCATGGCTGTTTAATGGTCAGGGGTGGATGATGGATGCTGCCAGCCAGCTGTGTTCCTGGACCACGAGAAGACCTCTGGGAGGTCCAGGAGCATGCCTGCTTTTCTGGGAATGGCTGCGTGAATGGATCTGTCTGTCTGTTTAAACCTCTCCCAGCCTGGCCACTGAATGGCTGTGGGGAAGGGTGCCTAGTGAGAAAACAAGTAGGTGGCTTGGCATCATAGCAAATGGAGATCCTGAAGTCCTCCATTTGCTGTGATCAAATAAGTTACCTATGCAGGTGTAGCATGCAGGTGGTTATACCAGCGTACGTCACTAACAGTGTGCCAGCCATTATGTTCTGTAACTTTTGGGCAGAAAGAAATATTCGGACTTAGAATAGCCCTTTAGAAGTTAATTTTAAGGAAGCAGAAATCATTGCTCACTGTCTCAGTAAAAGAACATCATTTTCACCTGTTCTGCTAATTTTGAAATGTGACTTTTTAGTGACCCTATTATGAAAATGCATGTAAGTGTTCAGAGGTAACTAAGTTCCATATTCTACATGATTTCCTTCTTAGCAGGTTTTCTGTAGCAAGGAAGAAGATGGACGAAGCAGTGGGAAAACATGGGGGGACGGTTACAATGGAAGGCAGGTGTGTCTGGATCCTGCCCATGGATAAAATACTCTGAATTAGGCAATACATTTATTTGCACAGTGTAAAAAGTCTTGTTTGGAATCACCCCTTGGCCTGTCAATGCAGGGGCTCACACTGAATTAATGAACTGGAAAATCAGCTCTGTGGAGTCTTTTCCTTGGCTCTGAGGAAGGTTGGAAACCTCAGAACACCAGCGTCACATCTCCACATAAAGTGAAGGAGTTAGCCAGGTTTTAATGCCCCATTCTTCATTTCCTGAACATATCTGGGTTGTCAAATCATGCTCATTAAAACTGAAGCATCAAATTATCCCCTCTGCATCCTTTCCAAGGAACTCTCAGGAGGATGTGAATAACAACAGACATAGCAACAGCAAACATTACCAGTTCAGGCCCTGGCAGAATCTGTCTCATCTTAACATTTGTTAAGAGCGTTAGGACTTGCCTCACGGGCTGTTCTGAGCATTGCAGCTGCCTGTCATAAGCTATAACTGTTCTATTCAACACTTGTCACAGAGATGCACAGTTTGATGTCAGACCCCCAAAAATGAAGAAATGAATCCAGTTGCAGCCTGAGTACATTGCATGCACCGATCATGTGGAATTCTGTGCTAGAATACCATTCTGTAGCTTGGTTACATTGTGCAGACCTGATATCTGTGCATGCTTCATTTTTGGATGTTGAATTCAATGAGGAATGAGAACAAACACTTTCACTGCTGCTGCCTGGTAGCTATTAAAAAGGCAGAAATAATGACCACAAATTATTTACATAATTTTAAACTGGGCAATGAAGACATTGAAATAGTTAATGATTTCTTAGACGCTGGCTCAGTCATTAACCCAAAGGGGGACAGTAATCAAGAAATCAGAAGATTAACCCTTGAAAAGGTAGTTATGAAGAAACTAGGTCAGATCCTGAAATATAAAGATTAATTAAATATTAATGTTGGAATCATTCCCACCATAGTATTTCTGATTTCTGTGTATGGTTGTGTTTCTATGTATGGTAGTAAAGCTGGATAGTGAACAAAGCTGGATAGTAAAGAAAGCTGCCGCTGCTGCTGTGGTGGTGGTGTGCCTTCAAGTTGTTTCTGATGTATGGTGACCCTATCATGGGGTTTCTTGGCAAGATTTATTCAGAAAAGGTTTGCCTCTGCCTTCCTCTGAGGTTGAGAGAGTGTGTCTTGCCTAAGGTCACCTGGTGGGTTTCCATGGCCAAGTGGAGATTCATCCCCTGGTATCTAATGTCATAGTCCAGTGCTCATACCACTACTCCATACTGGCTTATAAAGAAAGCTGAAAATTCTCAGAAATACTATATGGAATTATGTAAAGAAAACTCCAACCCAAGGCAAGAAAATGGGAAGATACGGCAATATTTAGAGAAGGAGATGATACGCAAAATATTAGAAATCAAGAAGCAAGAATTAGATCAGAAAATTTCACCATATGAATTAAATCAAGCAATTTCGAAGTTAAAGATAAATAAAGCACCCAGGCCTGATGGTTTTACTGCTTTATTCTATAAAATATTTGAAGATGAGTTATCGATCCTTTTACTGAATATCATGAATCAACAAGAGAATTTGACCTTACCAGGATCATGGAGAAAAGCGAACATTACACTAACATCGAAGGAGGGGAGGGACCCATCAGAGAAGAAAAATTACAGGCCAATCTCACTCTTAAACATCAATTATAAAATATTTGCACTAATTCTAGCAGAGAGACTAAAAAAGATTTTAAAGGAGTGGATCCGTCCAGACCAAGCAGGTTTTTTGCCTAAAAGATATATGAGGGACAATATTGGAACAATATTAGATATTATTGAGTATTATGAATTTGTTCCCAAGAAATTGGCTTTAATATTTATAGATGCTGAAAAGGCATTTGACAATTTGAACCGGAACTTTATGCTTGAGGTCTTGGCCAAAATGAATCTAGGCATAAATTATCTAAATTGGATAGAATCAATATATAAAAATCAAGTAGCAAATATTATTATAAATGGAGAGAAATCAGACAGGATTAAAATAGAAAAAGGCACCCCTCAGGGCTGCCCTCTATCCCCATTGTTCTTTATAACAGCGCTTGAAATTTTAAATAATAAAATTAGACATAACCCGGCAATTATGGGAACACAAGTTAGAGATGAAAATTACAAATTAAAAGCCTTTACAGATGACCTGGTTATAATTCTGGAAGACCCCGAGAGAAATATAAAGCAATTATTATGGTAAATGTATTGTATGAATATGGAGATCTTGCTGGATTTAAAATTAATAAGGAAAAAACCAGTATATTGACTAAAAATCTACTAAAGGAAGATGAGAAAAAATTAGAGCAAATATCCAGCTTTCAAGTAGGGAAAAAAATTAAATATTTGGGAATTATAATCACAAATAAAAATTTGGATTTATTTGAAAATAACTATAAATTAACTTGGAAAAAAATTGAAGAAGACCTACAAAAATGGGCAAAGTTAAATTTGTTATTATTAGGAAGACTCGCCAATGAGTATTTTGCCGAAGTTTTTGTTTCTTTTCCAAAATCTACTGATTATAAAAAATAATGAACCCTTTAAACTATGGTTTAAGGGGATAAAAAAGTTTATATGGCAAGGAAAGAGGCCCAGAGTTAGATGGAACATCTTGATAGATACCAAGGAAAGAGGGGGTCTAGGCCTCCCAAACTTTAAAATGTATTACCATGCCTGTGCCTTAGCTTGGATTATGGGTTGGATAAATTTAAAAAATAAAAGAATGCTTCAGCTTAAAGGTTCCAACAATAAATACAGCTGGCACGGTTATATCTGGCATAATAAGGCTAGTGTAGATAAAGAATTCAATAAGCACATTATACGTAGATCCTTACTTAGAGTATGGAATATGTTTAAGAAGAAGGTCTATATAAAGATTCCACGATAGGTATCAATCCATGAAGCCTTTTTTAAACATGCAGAATCCTATAAAACCAACAAATGGTTAACCTATGATAATCTCTTGAGAACTAACTCTGTTGGAGATACCTTCAAGACCCCGGAGGACCTAAGGTTAGAAGGTTTCAAAGGAAATTGGTTTCTTTATAGGCAGTTAAAAGAAAGGTATAAATTAGATGTAAAAACAGAAGGAATCGAGGATAAAGCTAGCAAGGGACACAATATGGATATAAAAGTACTAGACAGGAAGGACCATATAATTTCAGCAATTTATAAAATTTTCGTGAATTTGGAAATGGAACACGATACTATTAAAGATAATACACTCAAGTGGATGCAGAATATTGGTCAGATGGTTGAATTGGGTAATTGGGAAAAGACTTGGTCTGATAATTTGAAGTTCACAAAATGTACGTCACTGAAAGAAATTTTTTATAAAATGCTATTCAGATGGTATTAAATCCCACAGAAATTAGTTAAGATATATAAAAAAGGCTCGGACAAATGTTGGAAGTGTTCTGAAGAATTAGGAACATTTTATCATACCTGGTGGACCTGCAAAAAAGCTAAATTATTTTGGAAAAGTATACATAACTCGATTAGGGAAATTATAGGGATCGATGTTCCTATGTATCCAGAGCTTTATTTACTAAATATGTATAAGGGACTCAATGGTCTGCAGCAGAAGAAATATGGCTGCTTATTATTGTATATGGTTTCTGCAGCAAGGATTTTATATGCCTCTAGATGGAAGGATAAAGAGATCCCAACAATTGAAGAGTGGCAGCTTAAGCTATTTGATATGTATCGAATGGATATTCTTACTGTATATTTAAGTGATAACCGAAGTATAGATAAGACAAATAAGGAATGGGAACCAATCAGGAACATATGGAAGGAAAAACGGAAAGATGCTTTCTTATTTGATATACAGTTGTAGACGTGTATATAGGTAAATTCACAAAAAATACCATAGAATAGTAAGGAAAAATATTATTATGGAGCTAATTGGCGATGGTATAGCCGTTAGAGGCTGAGGCATTCTGTTCTTAGGATAACACATTGATATTTTAAATACTAGTGGTTGCAAACATAGTAAATTAAATGGTTGCGCCCAATAGATTAATAGATTGATTATATATTTTAATGGCATTAAGTATACATATTGTCATTTTCGCTGTTGTATTATTATTATCATTACTGTGTTAGATGATACTATATCTTAGCTAAAATTGGCTATTGGTTAGATTGATTATTAGCTTGATAAGGAAAGAAGGAATGAAGAAAAGGACGAAGAAGGAAGAAGATAGAAGAGAAGATAATTATATTAGATGAGCATATGGATACTTTAAATGTATACTTATTTATTGGTGAACTTGTTTAATTTGTAAGTGAATTTACCGTATCTTGATTCTATTTGTATTGTATTTTCAGTTCTTATGATAGTTAATAAAGTTTCTTTAAAATGGAAAAAAAAAGAAAGGAAGAAAATCAATTCATTTGAAATGTGGTGCTAGAGGGGTGTTCAACAGATACCGTGGACTGCTAAAAAGATAAATGAATGGGTCTTAGACCAGATCAGGTCTGAACTCTCAGGAGAAGTGAAGATGGCTAATCTGAGGCAGTCATACTTGGATTTTTCATGAGACAGTGTGACTCACTGGAAAAGATGATATTGTTCAGCAAAGTGGAAGGCAGTAGGAAAATAGGAATACAGGTAGATTGATACAGTCAAAGAAGTCATTGCCCTGAGTTTACAAGACTTGAGCCAGGGGGCAAATAATGACCAGGGTTCTCAGATGTCTCTCATTCTTAAGGTCTCTCTAAGTCAAAGTCTATTCGGTGACAAATAACGATGACAGGAAGAGGGGTACTTAGACTTCTTTGATACAGTGCTGTGCTGCTCTCCCTTGAGTTCACTAGCAGTGAAATCTTAAATACCTCATCAGCAAACTGCAGATTGCAGGATTCCATGGGATCAAGCCATAACCATCAAAGTGATGCACAGATGTAAGATGGGTGACACCTAGCTTGGCCACGGTACATGTGAAAAGGATCTAGGAGTCTTAAGTAGACCACAAGCTGAACATGAGTCAGCAGTGTGATTGAGCAGTTGAGAAACCCAATGCAATTCTGGGCTGCGCAAGTAGCAGTATAGCATCTGGGTCAAGGGAAGTGATAGTACAACTCTGTTCTGCTTTGGTCAGACCCCACCTGGAATCCTGTGTCCAGTTCTGGGCACCACAGTTCAGGAAGGATATTGAATGTATCCAGGGGAGGGTGACCAAAATGGTAGAAGGCCTGGAAACCATGCCCTATGAGGAGAGGCTTAGGGTACTGGGTATCTTTAGCCTGGAGAAGAGGTTAAGAGGTGACATGATAGCCATGCTTAAATATTTGAAGAGAGATCTTATGGAGGATGGAGCAAGCCTGTTTTCTGCTGCTCAGAGACTAGGACACAGAGCAATGGTTTCAAAGTTCAAGAACAAAGATTCTAACTACGGTAAACATTGGGAAGAACTTCCTCATGATAAGAGCAGTTCAACAATAGGATGCACTGCCTGGGAGTGTGCTGGACTCTCCTTCTTTGGAGGTTTTTAAACAGAGGATGGATGGCCATCTGGCAGGAATGCTTTGATGGTGTATTCCTGCATGGCTGGGCCCTTATGGTCTCTTCCAATTCTATGATTCTGTGTTGACCTCTTAGAAGCATATAGTGCAGATATACACTAAGACTGGAGATCAGTTGCCAGTCAGAGCAAACAGTACTGGACTAGATGGATCGACAATTTAATCTAGTATAAGACAGCTTCCTACAAGGACATTTTGAATCTGTGTCTCTTACAGAAAGGATCAGTACCAGCAGCCAGTTTTGTTAGGGATGCTTCTGATCTTGTTGCAGGGATCACCTGCAATGCTTTCAGAGAAAAACAGGCAGCCTCAGAACAAAGTTCAATAACTTTTTGAAGGGAGAAATGTGAGCCATTTTGTGATTTCCTGAGGCAAAGCTGTACTGGATATATTTTCAGTAGAAAAGATAAATCCAATTTCTCACTTTTATGTTAGTATTCTTCACATACTCTTGGAAGATTTCGCTACAAAACTGAAGGTGTCCTAGTAGCTGTGGGCTTTTATATCTTAGATAATATGAAAGCTGGTTTCTATGTTTCATAGCGTTTGCGCTTGTGTCAATGTATGGGTGGGATGAAACTGTCAAAACATTTGATCAGCAGTGCTGTGGGGTGTGCATGTATGTGTGTGTATTATATTTAGTTGTCTGCTTCTTTATTGTTAAAAATAAAAACTGTATGGGTTGCAATAGCTAACCTGGAACTCCCTGATGTAATTAGGGACTGAATCATAGAGGCAAGCACTTATATAGGGTGGTGTCTTGAAAAGGAAAGGCACGGGCACGATGCTTGGCAGGCTGTTGTGTGAGAAGGCACATGGTGGGAGAAGGTTCTGATTGTGCAGAAGAGGGCACTATGGCAGCTGTCGCATAGTACTGCAGTAACATCATAATTCTTCAGAAAGGAGGAAAGTTGGATCTGCTGGGGCTCTTTCATCTGCTCCACCATTAAGGCTATTGCTCCCAAAGCTGAGAGACACACTTTTTCTAGATTAAAAATTTGCCACTTGCTCTGGCACCTAGAAAGTTCAGGATGGAAAATAAGTCCCATTGAACTGCGTAGAATTTATTTCCAAGTAAACATGCAAGGGATAAGTGGTAGCAATGACATACATTCTGTGAACCTTCCGGTGTTTTTCTGCACAAGTCTGGTGTGGTATGGATAAGCTCTTTGTTGGAGGCAGGAAACCCCAGAGCAGCAACTTTAACAGAATTACGGCAGTTACACTCCCTGAAGGCAAAGTGCTTCTGTGGAAGGAATGAATCAGTCATCCAACCAGACCCAACTCAGATGGACAGTGAAATCTGCTGCTGCATACTGGTAGCTGATCTGAGTTTGCAAAAGTTACTTTTTTGGATTGCAGCTCCAAAAATCCCCATTGGCTGAGGGATTCTGGAAGTTGAGACCAAAATTGTTTATTTTCTGTGCTTTCTTTCTTGTTGGAATGGTGTTAGTGCACTGAAGGGCTCAGTAGGAAGTATTCTAGATAAACAGAGGGAAGACATTTCCTATTCTCATATGGCATACATTTTAAGAGGAGTCATAGCTCAGTTGTACGCAGCTCATGCTTTGCATGCAGAATGGACAGTTTCAATCCTGAGCATGTCTAGGAGTGTAATTACACTATATCATTATTGCAATTTGATACTGTTTCAGCTATTGCTGTTCCATTCTGTAGAGTCCAATTATTTGTAATTTGTTTGGGGGGAACCTTAGAATTAATTCTGTCTCAGAGAGTGCTAGAGTCTTCTGCTGAATTCCACCAATAGAATTCTCTAGCAGAGATACATACAGGGCCCCCCTGTCTTCTGCAAGGGTTTGGGGTGTACCCTTGTGAAAATTTAAAAACACACACACAAATAACCCCTTCCCCACTTGAGTGAGTGCTCCGCCCTCCATTCTCTTGCCTTTTGCCTGGAAGCATGTGCCTTCCTTCTCTTCACCCAGGCAAAAGACAAGCGAATGGGCTTGGGCAGCCCCATGCATGGAGAAAGCATGCTCATGTCTCCCTCCATTCTCCCCATCCCATTCTCTAGCCCAGAGCTTTGCAAACTGTGTGTTGTGACACATTAGTGTGTTGGCTGCAGTGTGTAGGTGTGTTGCATGAATGTAATGGGTGGAGGGGCTGCCTCTCTTGCAGCTGCCGCACCGCCCCAGGCCCGGGAAGACCCTGCAAGGGCAGTGGCAGTGGCAGGTCAGGCTCGAGGGGAGGGGCTGCCTCCACTTACTGAATTACTGTGTCGCAAGATAATGCATGTCTTAAAAGTGTGTCACCAACACGAACAGTTTGGAAAGCTCTGCTCTAGCCTCTTTGGGCTCTTCTGTGTATGACCCAAGACTGCCTTTGCTTCTTCCTTTGCTTGTTTCTTAGGTTAAGGGTGTATGCTCCTGGGCACTTACCACCCTGAAACAGGACAGGCCCGGAATCATTGAATTGTAGAGTTGGAAGAAATCACAAGGGCCATTGAGTCCAACCCCCTGCCGTTCAGAATACACCATCAAAGCATTTCTGACAGATGGCCATCCAGCTTCTGTTTAAAATCCCCCAAAGAAGGAGGCTCCACCACACTCAAGGCAGTGCATTCCACTGTTGAACCACACTTACTGTCAGGAGGGTCTTCCTAACGTTTAGGTGGAATCTCTTTTCCTGAAGTTCGAACACATTCCTCCATAGTGTCCTAGTCTCTTAACAACATAAAACAGGCTTGCTCCATCCTCCATATGACATCCTTTCAAATATTTAAACATAGCTATGATATCACTTCTTAACCTTGTCTTCTCCAGGCTAAACATATCCAGTTCCAGCAGGTCTGCTAAAAGACAAGTGGATGATTCCTAAAGCAATTCAGGCCTGGACTCTTAGTAGAAGCCAAGAGGACTAAATAGAGGCTGTTTTACTCTGGACCCATCATGAGATGATGTGACTTACTGAGAAAGATGGTAATACTTGGTAAAGTGGGAAACAATAGGAAAAAAAGAAGACTGCATTATAGGTGGATTGATTCAATCAAGGAAATCACAGTCCTAAGTTTGCGAGACCTGAGCAGGGCTGTTGATGACTGGGGCGGTTGAAGGTATCTGATTCATAAGGTTACCATAAGTCAAAATTAACTTGATAGCAAATAATGGCAGTAAACCACAAGGGCTGGAAAAGACCAATTTATCCCATGTCCTGACTTTATAGACACCTTTGAGCTTGAAGAATGCAAAATTCTGACTTGGTATCTAAAGCAGCTTCATGTGCGTACCTGTGAATCATGCTAAAGCCTTGATTTCTCTATTTCACCCAGGCGTCATGCTCAACGAATCGCTTCTAAAAATGATGCATGCTGGGAACAATGATTTTTCTCTGTGTTAAGAGTCTCCCCAGAGGGAGCCTGCTAACTCTGTTATGCAAGTCTGACAGCACTTTAGCACTCAGAGAGGTGCTAGCTAACAGCATCCCACAGGGGCTCTAACATTTGCTCCCTGTCTAAGAAGAGTTTGCACATTATGCGGCCAAGGGAGCAGTGGGGAAGAGCAGCAGCTACAGCTGCCAGAGAGGAAAGAAAAAGGTGTCATGGCAGTATAAGTGCCACCTTTTATTTTTAGAGTCAAATGCAAAGGAAAGCTAGCAGGTGCCATATGCTACCGACGGACCCACTGAGAGTGTGGAGACTTCTGACAGTAAATGCAGTGGTGGAAGAGAGTTCTACAGAGACCATAGAGCACTAATAAGAAAAATGAATGGATCTGAGAGCAAATCAGACCTAAACTCTCTGTAGAGGCCAAGATAACTGAATTGAGGCTGTGGTACTTTGGATATATCATGAGGCAGCGTAACTTACTGGAAAAGACAATAATGCTTGGTAAGTTGGAAGGCAGAAGGAGAAGAGGGAGACCACACTCAACAGTGGATTGACTCAAGGGCAGATGCCTAAGTTTGCAAGATCTGAGGAGGACTGTTGATGAGAGAAACTCCTGAAGGTCTCCCATTCGTAGGGTTTGCCATAAGTTGAAGTTGACTTGATGGCACATAAGAACAATGGTGTAACTAAATTTAATTCTAAGTCTCAACTAGAGTGGACCTATTAACTCAGGGGGACTTGGTATACCACCACAGCAACACAACAACAGAGAGTGATAAGCCTTAAGCCTACGCAAAATGGCAGAGATTCTTCAGGCCTTCCTGTTGTTTGTTGGTTGCAAATAAAGTCTCTTCATTCTTGGATATAAATGGAACTACAGTTTCTTTGAGGAATAGCTATTGCTCCTACTGAAAATTCTCTACACTTTTGATTAAGACTGGATTATCTACAAGACTTGCAGATGGTTCTAATCTATCATTTGAAAGCAACATCTGAGTAGAGTTCTCCAGAAAAGAAATGCAGGAGCATTCATCAACCATCAGGAGTTCATTTTTGAACAAGTTTGGAGAATTTGGTTTATCAGGACTTTACAGACTTTACTACATATTTATTACCAGTGCGCTCACAGGTTGAGCAGCATCTTTATATATACTTTTGTCATTTTCTGCATACTATTTATAACATAAATGCATCTGTATTCACTAATTAATTTTGTTTAGTAATGTTAGTTAATTTGTCTTATCATATAGGTGCATTTAAAGTTGTTCTCCTTTATCTTCAGCTACAGGCTTTTCTAGTTGGTACATCAACACTTACGTAATTTCACTTGATTAGTTGGGTTTAGCAATCAAATTTAGGATAGGGTTGGGAATTGTACAGATGTTGTTGAATTGCAGTTCCCATCAACCTTCTCTAGCATAACCCATGGTGAGGGTGCTGGCAAATTGCAGTTCAGCAACATCTGAAGGGCCACATAATTCTCTCCCTGCATTCACACTTTTGTTCCCACATGCCACAAACCATTATTATTTTGTTTTTTGCTGATAATATAAATCAGGAGTGGGAATCAAGTGGCCCTCTAGATGTTGTTGGACTAAGCTTCTCCGTTGGTTATACAGGCTAGCATTACTGTCAGTTGTGTTCCAACTATGCCTCGAGGGCCACCTGCTAGTAGTATGGTTTCATCTGCATATCTTAAACTGTTGGTGTTCCTTTCTCCAGTTTTCATACCTCTCTCCTCCAAGTCTAAATCTGCTTTATGACTAATATGTTCAATTTACAAATTAGACAGGATAAAGTGCAGCCTTGCCTGATCCGCTTGCCAATTTGAAACCATTCAATTTCTCTGCATTCTACCTTGACCTTAGCCTCTTGTCCTGAGTCCAGGTTATGTATCAGGACAATCAGATGTTGTGGCACAAGTGTTTCTTTAAGAGTGATCCATAGGTTTTCATGATTTACACAAAGGCTTTGCTATAATCTAGAAAGCACAGGCTGATTTTCTTCTTAAATTCTTTGGGATGCTTGATTGTCTAGCGTATGTTTGCAATATGATCCCTAGTTCCTCTTTCTTTCCTGAACCTAGCTTAAACATATGGCATTTCTTGCTCCATATATGGTAAAAGTTTTTGTTGTAGAATTTTGATCATCACTTTGCTTGCTTGGAAGATTCATGCTGTGGTTACTGTAATCTCTGGTATCCCCTTTCTTGGGTACTGAAATGTATATCGATTATTTCCAGTCTGTGGGCCATTCTTTTGTTTTCCGTATTTGTTGACAGATTTTAGTTAGAACTAGAGTAGATTCTGTCTCCGTAGCTTGAAGCAACTCTATAGGTGTACCATCTATTCCAGGTAACTTATTTCTACCAAATGCTCTGAGTGCAGGTTCCATTTCACTTTATAAAATTGTGGGTTCAGGTTCAGATGGTTCTTCCTTGAATGAATCTGTCATCATTTCATCTCTTTTATATAGTTCTTCAGTGTATTGTTTTCATTGCCTTTTTGTTTGTATTTGGTTATGTAATGTGTTCGTTCCCCTGCTGGTGGTATAGCATCCCCACTCTTGGTTTAAATTTTCCTTAGATTTCTTGGATCCAGTTTTAAAAAATTGTTGTGATTTTTGGGCACATTTTTGTCTGAACCACAAAAAAATCCTTCAAACATGGTTGTTAACTTTTCATACTCTCCCTCCACCTTCATTTTCTGTTGTAGATTAACTAAAAATGGCAACTAGAAGCGATGCAGCATCACTTTCAGTGTGCCCAGATGCACAGGTACAGTCTGCAGGATGGGAAATTGGAAATCAAAAATTGACTGTCCCCCTGTACTGTTGCCCACCACTGCATTAAAGGCCTGATTTCAGCACCAGGTACTGTATTTGCCAGTGTATGAGATGCACCCACGTATAAGATGCACCCCATTTGCCCACTTGCCGGTGTACAAGACACACCAGTGTATAAGATGCACCCCATTTTAAAATAGTATTTTTCAGGGGGGAAACATGAGTCTTATACGCCAGCAAATACAGTATATTTTTGTATTTGTTCCCTCTCCCTGCCTCCACTTGGGGTCTGTAGTAACAATAGGCATGGGTCTGGCAAAGTTCTAGCTGCCAGTCTCCCTTCTTCCCCCTCCCTGCTCCCCCCACATCACATTCTCACCCATCTTTTATGCTCTGCACCACATTGGTTGAAAGTCCCTGGTTTCCTTTTTTATGCCTGGTCAAACCCTATTAATTCACACAGACTTTTTTTTTTAAACCTAATTTATCAAGCTATGTTTTGTAGCTATTTTATGTATGCCATCCTAAGAAATGAGCCAGAATGATGTAGTGGTTTGATCATTGGACTATGACTCTACAGATCAGGGTTTGAATTACTGCTCAGCCATGGAAATCCACTGGGCAACATTGGGCAAGTCACATTCTGTCAGCCTCAGAGGAAGGCAAAGGTAAACCCCCTTTGCATAAATCTTGCCAAGAAACCCCATGGGTCATCATAAGTTGGAAACAGCATCATTAGAGTTCCTAGATCTCTGGGCCTGAACTCTCTTCTCTAAGATGAGAGAGATGAATCTTAGGGTAAGAGTAATGCTTAAAAAATGTATGTTTATATATTCGTCGTTTGTTAGATTTGTTCTTTTTTTTATTATTTGAATGACCTACTCTGTGCAAATGTGGTTGCATTTCATGAGAGGCTGGCCCCTGTAACATCACCATTATAAGGGCCTGCCCCACTGTGACATCACAAAGGGACATGTCTAGGTCCTGGGTTTGGGCCCTGCAATCTCAGGGCCTAGCGTGACCCTGGCCTAGCAACCTTATCTATCATAGCACCCTAAACACAATTGATCTTAACCCAATTTTGGAAGCTGAGCAAGGTCGTGCCTGGATAGTTACTAGGGCCATAAGGCTCTGATTCAATGTAAGACAACTTCCTGTATTACAGTACAGAAGATCCTAGGTTCTGTTACTGCAGGTTAGGCCTCCTTGGAGATAGCATAAAGATATCATTTTGATAGCAAAATTTGGCTCTCTTCTACCACTCCTCTCCACGTGTTTGTGAGGCCCCCGGACAAGCACAGGCTAGGCTTGGCCACTAATTGCTGGACATTCCATTCTCCACCCAGGCAGGCCAGAAATAGCCAGATCCTTGCTTTAGGAGACCTCTCTGCAGACACCTTCATTATGTATGCACGCTGTTTACAAAGGACTCCCTGCCCCGAGCAGGCACCCTGGCAAGCTGAATACTCAACTGCCAAGCACCCTGCATTTGCATACCGGCTAACTCTTTGTCAATTTGGACTTAACTCAATCGTGCTAAATTCTGACCTTTCCAAAGCTTTGTCCCGCTCCTAAATCGCATTGTTTCCCCCAAGTATGGTATAGCCTGTAGTCACATTTCTCCCTATAAAAACCCCTGGTTCCGAGACCATCCTCGGATCGCTCCCGAGTTCCAGATCATCTCGCTGCCGCTTTGCCTGGCGAGCTTCCCCTCAGCCCCACATGCTGAGCTACATTGCACCCCAGCATCGCTCTCTTTCTTCTTTCCAGACTCCAGGAACAGGTTCTGTATCACCTGAATCAACTATCCCTCTCAAAAATCCCACTATCCAACTCAAACCTTTATTTTCCTTAGTTATCTGTGTGCGTGTGTTGCTTACATTGTGTGCCTGTATTTAATAAAGATCATTCATTTATTTTCAACACGGTTTGCTTCTTGACTTGGCCTGACCCCGTAAACATTGGGTTACAAGATCTTGCTGCATTACCCAGCCTCTCGTAGTGCCAACTAGTGCTCCTAATTTCCCCATCTTTTGTAATTGTAAGGTTATTTAGGTGTTCCTCCCGGGACCTCCAGTAAACAGGGTAACAGTTCATAGAATCACAGAGCTCGGAGGTACCACAAGAGCCATCTAGTCCAACCCCCTTCCGTCATACAGAAAACATACTCAGAGCACTCCTGACAGATAGGCATCCAGCCTCTGTTTAAAAACCTCCAAAGGAGGAGACTCCAACACACTCACAGGCAGCAGTAGATTCCATGGCTGAACTGCTCTTACTGTCAGGAAGTTCCTCCTAAAGTTTAGATGGAATCTGTTTTCCTGTAGTTTGAAGCCATTGCTCCATGTCCTAGTCTCTGGAGCAGCACAAGACAAGCTTGACCCATTTTCCAGATGACATCCTTTCAATTTTTTTTACTTGGCTATCATGTCACCTCTAAACCTTCTCTTCTCCTGGCTAAACATACCCAGCTCTCCAAGCCGCTCTCATGGGGCTTCATGGTTTTCCAGGCCTTTCCAGATTCAGTGTTGAGCATCTCATGGTGGTAGGCCTAAGGAAAGACTGTTGCCTCAGATAAACCCTGGGTAATTGTGGCTGCCAGTCAGAGTTGACAGTACTTGGTTAGACACACCAGGGATCTGATTCAATAAAAACAGTGCTCAGCGTTCCTATTTTCTCCCCTTTGCTGTTTGTTTGTGGTTTTATTAGGATTTTTAAATGGTTTAATTATATTTTATAAACCACCTTGCTACCATAAGAGGAAGAGTGGTTTGTTAATATTTTAAACAAGTCAGTCAATAGAGTGTCCCCTTCTCCCATACTTACGTTTGACCTGGAGGCACCTCTGAAGCACATGTTCACCCAGTGTTTAGGAACACATGTTTGCCACTCATATTTTTGTATGTTCTGCTGCAGGAAATTCTAGGGTGACAAAAGCAGAGGAGCAGCTAACACATTCCTATTAAATCTGAAGCAGCTTTGGGAATTAAATTCCTTCCTAGAATTTTGCAAGGACAAATCTGTTATTTGTGTTGTAATCCATAGAATCATAGAGTTGGATGGGCTCTGTGGGCCATTGAATCCAATCCCCTGCTCCATGCAGGACTTCCAGCTAGAGCATCCTCAGCAGGGAGCTGTCCAGCCTCTTTCTGAAGACCTCCAGATGAGGAGACCCCACCACTTCTCTAGGCAACTGGTTCTAGTGTTGAAGCACTCTCACTGTCAAGAAGTTCCTTCTAATGTTCAGTCGAAATCTACCTTCTTGTAACTTCAAACCGTTAGAGTTAGTTGTGTCCTCTGAGCCAGCAGACAATGACTTTGCCTCCTCCTCTTCCTCCTCTCTAAGGCCATTTCCGCACTATACTCTTATAGCGCGATTATTCCTCTTTCAAAATCCATGTGTGGCCTCAGGACTACACTTTGCGCATGGATTTCCAGTGCTTTTTTTTTTTTTGAATCGCCTTTAACCTCTCCATACTCCCTGAAATGCCACTGTCTCTCTTCGAAGCCCCCAGGAGTGTCAATATTGTGAGTAGTGGTTGCTGTGCAGGTTTTCAATTGATAGCAGTGTACCACTTCCTTGGGTTCTGTTTAGTTGCTTTATAAATCAACTGTGAACAAGGCCATTTTCAATCCAGGAAAGAACTTTTTTTTTTTTTAAGGAAGTGATGAAGAAGTGGGTTCTGTGTCATTTCTGGCTCTTAAAAAAAAGCCTCTCATCAGTCTAAAATGGCCCAAGAGGGCCCACATGTGATAAAAATGCCTCCGTGCCCCTAGAGGGAATTCTTGTTTTCTTCTTAAATTTTTTTTTTTTGTATCCCGCCTCTCTATATGGATCGAGGAGGCGAACAACTTACAAATAATATGTATTTCGAAACGTCTCAGGTGGCAGACATTGCAGGGAGGGCAGCAGTTACAACTTTTCAGTTTTTCATCCTGTTCCCCAGCTTTTTATCCTGTCTTGGAGCGCAGAGCTATGTACACCTCGTAAGTTAACCTGTAGTCTCAAAATCTCTGTCTGTTTCCCCCAGATGTGCTAGAAGACCCTGTTCCCATTACCAGTGGTGATGTAAACTTTATTTCGTCTTGCGAATGAAGAATTTTGTCCCATAGGCAGGGATATAATTAGTTTTCTGCCTCAGGTGGTGGAATGTCTTGGGTTAGCCCTGTCCCTGCTATTACTTGCTATTATGGTTGCTTTTACAATATTAACTCTGCACGAGACATGTGAAAGTGGTGTGGTCTTGCCTGATATCAAGTTAAATTTCAGTCAACTTCTGCACATGAACAGAGGGTGACTAGCCTTTTTCTTGCCTTTTTCATCAGATGGCAAACTGTCTTGGTCCAGCCCTGAATATCACTGTGCTAATGTTGATAGGGTGATGATAGATCCCTGTTTTGTAGAAAAGGTGGGTATAAATAAAGATGATGATGACCATGTTAATATAATCAGCCCTCCATAATATGCAGATTCTGTATCCACAGATTCAACCAACCACGGCTTGAAAATATTAAAAAAATCCAAAAAGCAAACTTTGATCTTGCCATTTATATAAGAGATGCCATTTTACTAAACCATTGTACATAATGGGACTTCAGCATCCGTAACATTTGGTATCCCTGGGAGGTCCTAGAATCAAAATCTAGCATATACCAGGGGCCCGTTGTAATATCAGTGGTGAGAACAGTAGTAATTTGCTTATTTCTGGGTTAATCTGATACAATGCTGAGAGCCTTTGTGGATAACTTCTGTTCATACTTCCTTTTCTTGGCTTTATCTCTTCACCTTAGGAACGGTTGATGCTTTCCATTTTGCCCAAGCATGTAGCTGATGAGATGTTGAAAGATATGAAGAAGGATCCAAGCCAAAAAGAGATGCAGCAGTTTAACACTATGTACATGTACCGCCATGAGAATGTCAGGTAAGAAATATAGTCACAGTTAGGAAGGCTGTGTTATGACAGATTTTACCTCCTGAGAAGTCAAAATCCAAAATCCAGAGCAAAATCTTTTGTTTACACAAAGTATTTATGCCACCACTGGGAGATTATATCTCAGAGCTGTTCAGAATCTTTATTTCCATTTTTTAAAATGTAGTTGCATAATTAAAATCTCACAAAATGCCAGTGATGTATTTAAGTCTTTTAATCCAAATCTCAAATCAAGTCTCAACTCTCCACCTTCAAGTCTCAAATCAAGTCTCAAATCCTTGCAAGGTACTTTCAAATCAAGTCTCAAGTCAAATCTGGGAGTCAACTTTATACCCCAACGTATATTCCAGAATTTTTGGACAGAGTTGAATTAAGTCAGTTTTAACAATTTAAGTAGAGTTAGCCCTCCACGTTTGCGATTTTGCCATCTGCAGCTTCAGAAGTGGGGAATAAGATCCTTCTTACCCCCCCCTCCTGAACCTGGAGGCTGTTGTGTCAGTGAGCATAAAAGAGTTTGTGGCTTCAGAAGTGAGGAATAGGATCCTTCCTACTTCCCATTTCAGAAGCTGTAGGCTTTTTCGAAAGTAGGGAATAGGATCCTTCTTACCTCCCATTACTGAAGCTTTAAAGGCTTTAGGAAGGATCCTTCCTCTTCAAGCCCATTGCCTAACACATTTGCTGTTCCCCCTGAAAAACATGCTCTGAACTCTGAGGGAAAGCCTTGTCTTTTGCTCTTGGGAAAAGTTTTAGAAGGCTCCTCCGATATGCAGCGGGGACAGGCTACTGAGCAGACCTCAAGCCTGCCTCAAGCCCATTGCCTAACCCGTTTTCTGTTCCCCTCTGAGAAATTCATCCACACTTTGGGCCTGAGACAGATCGTCATGCAACTAGTAGGCAAAAAGGAATGGAAGCATTGTTCAAAGTCATATGGTTTCTGGATAAGTGTGTTACGTTACTGAACCAAGGGCAGCAAGTCAGTCGCTAAAAATATACAAGTGTCGAATCAAGTTGAGTCAGTGTGTTGTTTATTGCCAAGTCAAGTCCAAGTTGAATCACTGAAGTTACTTAAGTCCAAATTGAGTCTGAGTCAGTTCACTCAAGTCTACATCACTGCAAAATGCACAATTAAAACAAAAGCAGCTTCCAAATTGACTGAATATCAGAGGCAGTCACACAGCAGAATGAATGGTTTAAAGTTGTTGTGAAGCAGTAGCAAAAACAAGTGAAGGGAAGGTTTGGATCCAGAGGTGGGAATCATGAGGTTCTCCAAATGTCATTAGACAGCAAATCCTCATTGTTCCTCATCCTTGGAAAGGGCTGCTAGGAGTTCCAGTCCAACATCTGTAACCTGGGATCCTGTGTCACCTGGAATCCTGTGTCGAGTTCTGCACATTTCACATTTCAAGGAGGTTATTGATAAACTAGAACATATCTATAGAAGGGTGACCAAGATAGTCAAAGGTCTGGAAACCAAGTCTTGTAAGAAATGACTCAGGCTAACTTGGAGAAGAAAAGGCTGAGAGGTGACCCAATAACTAATTTTAAATATCTGAAGTGATGTCGTGCAGAAAATGGCTGGAAATAGCTTTCTGCTGCTCTAGAGAGTAGAACATGAGACAGTGGATTCAAATTACAAGAAAAGACATTTTGCCTAAACATAAGGAAAAACTTGTTTGTTAAGAATTGTTTGTCAATGGAAGAGACTGCCATGGAGGTGGTGAACACATATTCTTCTGAGTACTTTAAAAAGAGGTTGGATGGGCATCTTTTGAGACTGCTTTAGTTGTATATTCTTGCATGGCAGAATGAGGTTGGACTACATGGTGCTTGGAGCCCTTTAGAGCTGAAGATTCTATGGTTGCATAACCTTGAGGGCTTCAGAACTGAAAGCCTGATATAGGGTTAGGACTAAATGCAATGGCTAGTTCAAAGTAGAGTGTCTGTTAAATCTAATATTGAATAGCAAGTCATCACCTAGGCATTTCCACACTATGCTGTTATAGTGCTATTATTCCAGTTTCAACATCCTGTAGAATTCTGAGGTTTGTAGTTTCCTGAGGCCAGAGAGGTCTCTGACTGAGAATTCTAAATGCCCCTCCCAAAACTGCAAACCCCAGGATTCCATAACATGTTGAAAGTGGAATAATAGCACTATAACAGTGTAGTGCGGAAATGCCCTTCTACAGATTCCGTTGATTCACTGTGTCTCTACTGGCAGTTGGGTTTAGCCTGGAGACATACTTAAAGAAGAACAGAGTGGACAACTGTGTAGAAACCAGGACTAATTTCCCCCTTCCACTGGTCCCTCCATGGCCCACTTCCCCACAGAAAGCCCAAATATATCCATTTTCCTCTGCAGTCCTCAAAATGTGCCAGGAAGTTATGATATGTCATGACTACCTGTCACCATTTTGAGAGGTACTGGTGTGGAAAACAGGGGTTTTGGGGATAGTAAGAGCTTTGGGATGCTTACGACAGCAGGAGGGATATTTTTGTGTGTTTCCACGTGTTACGAGAGGCTTTCTTTGTTCTTTTTGGGCAGAAGTTCTCTTAAAAATCATTCCCCTTTTTTTTTAAATTGTGGGAGACTGCAGAGCTTTAGATGAGTGGGTTTAAGGGCCACAAAAGTGAAATTAAGGAACCTTTTTGACCTGGAGGCTATACTGTGCTCATTGCTGGAGTAGACCCACTGAAGAGTGTGGTGCTTCAGTAAGTGATCGTGACTTAGGCAGCTTCCGCACTAGACTGTTACAGTGCTGTCATTCCACTTTCAACATCCGATGGAACCCCAGAATTCCATAGGATGTTGAAAGTGGAATTATAGCACTATAACAGTCTAGTGTGGAAATAGCTTATATAAGTGTTAGTTATTCCAGTGGGTCTGCTCTAAGTATGACTTAAAATCTGGGTCTGAACCACAGAGATGTAATGAGGTTAAAGCATGCAAACAGAAAAAAAAGAATAAATGAACAGAGAAGTTGAGAGCAGAGATAATAAGTTTAAGTTGAGAGAGAGAAAGATAAGTCAAATATTGCAAGGGTCAAGAAAAGATATGTCGAGCTAGCATCTAAATAAAAGACGTTTGTAAAGGAGAGGGGAAAGTGTGGTCTGTGCCTATGACTCCCCCAGGCCCTACCTTTCCCTCAAATGCTTCCCCAGATTTTTAAATCTCTTCTAGACCCATTTTTTTGGCAATCTTTGCCTCAAAACTATGCTCAGAGCATTCCAGAAATGTGACAAGGGGCCAGAATACTCTGCTACACTCAGCGCTCCCTAGAACCTCCATGGCAGATTCCCTGTCCAGGCTGGCCCTGCAGTTCCAACCCTAGGTTCTTGTCACTCACTTTGCCCTTTCCCCTCCACCCCTTTCTGGATTGAATGCTCGATCCCCACAGCGATCCCCCTATTTTGGACAAGTGGCTGTGTTGTTTTCATGGGTTTGATGTAGTAAGCGTGACCAAGCCTTCCATTGACCTTAACATGAACAGACAGAAACCGTGGTAAAACAAACAAGTAGAAGTTTATAAAGACACACAAAAAAAATACACAAACTCTTGAACTACTAAACCACGTACAGCTCCCAAAACTAAACCACGTACAGCTCCCAAAACTATAGTCTGACCTTTCCTCTGCATGACCCTTCTGTCTGTATTCCATCTGTTCCTATCTTTCAGACCTCTGTTCTTTATCTTTGTACAAGCCTCAGGTCTCCCTTCGCACTCCCATATGGTGATTGGCTGATGTGTGGCTGAAAATAGTGGTATTTTCAGGTGAATGTGACCGTAGAGGTGGAATTGGCCCCTGACCCTAACACAGTTGCCCACCTCAGTAGGGTCCCTAAATGTCCATCCCCCCACCCAGAGCCTTCCAAATGTTTTGCACAATCACTAGCACCAGTCTTAACCAGCATGACTAACAGCAAGGTGATAGAGTTCTAGATCAAAATGGAAGTTCTAGATCTGGAAGTGCCCAACTTGGAGAAGAAAAGTCAGAAAAGGAAGACTTGTTTGTTTATTTATTAAAATGCTTATATCCCACCTCCTATCGAGAGATCTCAGGGGGGTGTACAATAAAGCCAGTCTGACAAATTTAAAAGACTGAATAATAAAATGATTAGAAACTTTTTAAAACATATTAAACATATTAACAAGATGAAAAGACAGATTAGAAGAGTTAAGATAATTTTAAATACATTAAAACCACATGTACCAGGTATATATTAAAACCATGAGTAACTGGTTTTTGATAACTAGTTGGGTACCCAATCATGTTTTCACTTTGCTCCTGAACTCCAGCAGGTCCCAAGCCATTTAGGACTTAGCATGACATTACCAATTACTTGAATTCAGACTGGAACCATATTGGCAGCCTATGCAATTCCTTTCAAACCAGTATTATGTAGTTTATATATAATATTTTGGTCAGCAGTCCAGCTGCTGTATTTTGCACTAGCTACAGTTTCTGAGTCATCTTTAAGGACAATCACATGTAAACTGCATTGCAGTAGTCTAATTGGGATACTACCAGGCATGGACTATGACACTGGGCAATGTCAATATTCTGGTAGTTGAGTCAGCCCACCTGAACCACAATTTTCAGGCCTCAAAAATTTCCAAGTTGTCAAGTTTTGTCTTGTTCAACTTCCATTTATATTTTGAGACATAAAGGTTTTGAAATGTATTGAAATGTGGGATTATGGGGAGGATGAAGTTTGCAGTAGATAGCTCACAGTGTATTGCATTAATAATGACTGGACATTTAAACATTGATTGGAGAGATCTGGTTTGTCTTCAGATAGATAACATTAGTTTCTCTGTTGTGTCTAGTTGGCCGTAGTTGTGAAGCAACTATCTTAACCTTCTTTGGTTCTTGTGCCTTTTGTTTCACAGTATCCTCTTTGCTGACATAGTTGGTTTCACGCAGCTGTCATCCTCCTGTAGCGCCCAAGAATTGGTGAAGCTTCTGAATGAACTGTTTGCTCGCTTCGATAAACTAGCAGCGGTAAGTTTGTTAGCTAGCCTTGATCATTTGTCCTCTTGGGTGTCCCGCTGCTGCTCTTGAACTCTTTTGGGCAACTAGAATTTTTTGGAGCAAACTCTAGCTGAATGTATTACACACAAATCAGACTGCCTGAAAATCCTTGTCTTCATGTACATGAACCTATCTGGGTTTTAAGATTTTAAGGTTTTTGGGGAAGGACTTGCTTTTGGTCCCACCACATTCAAAGGTCCACCTGGTGAGGACATGGGAAAGAGCTTTCTTGATGACTCTTCTCATGCTGTGGAATTCTTTCCCGGGGAGACTAGCCTAGCCCCCTCTCTATTTTCCTTTTGTTGCAGATAAAGGCATTTTTATTTACACATGCATTTGATGACCAATTGGTTACAGAAATGTCTTTTTTATTAGAGACCTAGTGGTTTCTATTTGAGTGGTAAAGTGAGTCTGCACTAGTTTTTACTGTAAACATCATTTTATTTTTTTTAAATAAGCCTTTTTTAAGATAAGGTTTTAATGCATTTCAACAAACTGTTTCTTCAAAAGTAAGAGTATGCACATGTGAAACCAAGCAACCAGATCAAGTAAGCCTTGTAAAGCTTATCTGACTTAAAGAGAAACATTTTAGATCTTTTAGAGACCTCTTGAAAGCTTTTTTCAAAATGCATCCAGGGATGACATCTTATTCTTTCACTGGTCTCTACTTCTCTTATGCTTTCCATTTTGGTTGAAAGATCTGTGCTTTTTTTTTTTTTTAAATGTGCTGGGAGTAGCTGGTGAAGCAGGCTTATTTTCTTTCCCCTTTTCTCTCTGTTTGGAGGTTCATTCATGCATAGTAAGAATTCTGGGGACAGCTGCTGTTCACCTTGCCTTTTGTAGGTGGGCACACATGAGTACTCTTTTATTGGACTATTTACAGCAATGCTTTATTGCACTGTTTACAGCAGATATGTTGCTGCAACCCAGTATTGAAAGTTGGTGTTTTTCTAATCAGCTCCCACTGTCCGTACTGTTAAAAAAAAAACCCTTCCATCTAGACAAAGGACAAAGAGGAAAGTAGGACTGATGGACATAAGGAGACTTTGTAAACAGCAACTTCTTTGTCATGAACTTCATTAACAGAGGTTGTTGTTTTGTGCCTTCGCGTCATTTCTGACTTAGAGCAGCTCTATCATGGGTTTTCTGGGGCTGAGAATGTGTGACACACCCAAGGTCACCAGAGGGTTTCCATAGCCAAGTGGAAACTGGGTTTGATAGTGGTGGCAATTATATGGCCCTATAGATATTTTTGGACTGGAATTCCCAGCTGCCCTAGCTAGCATTGCCAATAGTGAGGAATGCTGAGAGTTGCAGTCCAACTGCTTTTGGAGGGCTATATGATTCCTACTCTGAGGGTATAGGATTGCAAGCTTAAATCTAAGTCTAGCTGTTCAGTCTTCCCCTGGAGGGGACCCCATCAACCAAGGCAGCTTATGTAAGTATTGACTTATCACACTTCCATCGATTCAGTGGGTCTACTGTAGTTGAGCCTTCCAGATTTAGGTCTTAGTGTCTACCTGTCTTCTAGCTTTCCCATTGACATTTGAAAATGTACTTACATTGAACTCCCTGGTTGTTGTAAGGTCTTGGCAGAAAATTGTAAATAATATTTATAGGAAGAAATATGATCAAAACAATAGTTCTACCTTTTAATAAAAGAGGATGAAATGTTCCCTCAGTATTATGATGTATTATGATGTCAGTTGTTTAAAACCATAAATTTATGGCTAATGTTAGATCTGAAAAAGCCATGATGAGCACTAGAGCAAAAATGCTTCTTGCTATGGTTCTGTGGAGGATAATTTAAATCATGTCTAAGCTCATGTTGTAATCCTTTTCTACTAGCCATATTATCTGCTTGGGATGTTTTTTAAAAAATTACTGCTGCAAAATGTCATTGCTATTTTCCTCTATATTTAATCAAAGCTTTCTTCCGTTGGGAAATAAACACTGTTGGATTACCTGTCGGTTAGGAGGATTCCTGGATGTAATTCAGAGATGAAATGTCTTGTCTTTAAATGAACAAAGCCACTGAATTAATAAGGAGGATATTTTATGCTTCCAGTATTTCCCATCAAGAGATTTCAGAACCAGTGTGATGTAGTAGTTATGGCCGTATGCTTAGACTTGGGTCCTGGGTTCAAATTCTCACTGAATTGTGAAATTCACTGAGTGACCATGGGCCAACCACTTTTTCTCAGTCTGTCCAACTTCCCAAGGTTGTTGTGATGGTAGAGGAGGAGCCATAGAATCATAAAGTTGGAAGAGACCCCAGAAGCCATTGAGTCCAACCTCCTGCTATGCAGGAACGCACATCAAAGCATTCCCAACAGATGGCCATCCAGCCAATGCTTGAAAACCTCCAAAGAAGGAGACTCCACCACACTCTGAAGCAGCATATTCCACTGCTGGACAGCTCTGACCGTCAGGAAGTTCTTCTTGAGGTTCAAGTGGAATCTCCTTTCCTGCAGCTTGAATCCATTGCTCCTTGTCCTAGTCTCTGGAGCAGCACAGAACAAGCCCACTCCCTCCAACATGACATCCCTTCAAATATTTAAACATGGCTATCATGTCTTATATCTTAGCCTTCTCTTCTGCAGACTAAACATACCCAGCTCTCTAAGCTGTTCCTCATAGGGCATGGCTTCCAGACCCTTCACCATTTTGGTCGCCCTCCTCTGGACATGTTCCAGCTTGTCGACATCCTTCTTGAATTGAGGTGCCCAGAACTGGACATAGGATTCCAAATGAGGCCTAGCCAATGCAGAATAGAGTGGTACCATTACCTCCCTCGATCTAGACACCATACTCCTATTGATACAACCAAGAATCACGTGGGCTTTCTTGGCTGCCGCATCACAATGCTGACTGATGTTCAGCTTGTGATCTACCAAGACTTCTAGATCCCTTTCTATGTATAAATATTTTTACCGGAGGTGGAACTCTCTTGCTGACTAGAAGATGCGGTGGTTTAATAAGTCACGTTAAGAGATGAAAAAATGATTAATAGATTCTCAGAGATGTTGGGAGCACATTTTCACTAAAAGTCCAGTGGTAACCAGTGATATTAAGAAAACAGTATAAAAACGATGTATTCCTGGAACCTTGCCACTGATAAGTTATATTAAATGTATAAAAATGACCGTTGCTCAGTTTATAGGAATGTGATGGCCTTCCTATAAAACATGAGATTTTTGAAAAAAAGCGTGGGTTAATAATATTAAGATTTTGTCTCATGGCTTTGTTTGCAATAGTTTTAATTCTATGGATAGCTTAATTGCTGTTGAATAGTCAGTTTTTGTATGTTTTTGTGTATGTCTTTGTATGTGCTTTTATCTGTATTTGTCTCAGTATTTTTAACTTCCTCGAGTCCCAGTTTTTGGGTGAAAGACAGAATATAAACGAAGAAATAACAATAATAATATGAATAACAGTAATTCTTGCATTCCTGTACATTAGAGGTGAGGTATCTTTGGGCTTTCAGGTGTTTTAGACTATCTCCCAGAAGCTCTAGCAATCTTTCAAGTGAAGTAAAATATTTCATAGATTATAAATGCTGGTTTCTAATACTTCTCTCAGTTAAAGAATAATGATATAAAATGTAATGACTGAGTTGTGTGAAATTGACTGAAATTGCTTGAACAAGAGAGGGGAAAAAATACAAAAGTTTCAATCAAGTTGATTACTAACTGGTGAAAAGGGGGATACAGTCATGATTGAAACAAACCTATGAGTTCCTAAATGACAGAAATGGTTGTTAGATTCCTTCCTCTTAGTAAAGTATATTACATGTTTTATTTTTACGCTACATGTCTTCCAAATTGTATGCAGAAAGTATTCCTTTTGTGCATAGAAATGCTGTTTGTCTGGACTGTATAAATAAAGGAAAAACATGTTTTAAAAAGTGTCCAGTACTTATTGTTTAAATAGCCATATAAGAAAGCCAATGCAATTCTCGGCTGCATCAACAGGAGTATGGTGTCTAGATCGAGGGAGGTACTGGTACCACTCTACTCTGCTTTGGTTAGACCCCATCTTGAATACTGTGACCAGTTCTGGGCACCCCAATTCAAGAAGGATATTGACAAGCTGGAGCAAGTCCAGAGGAGGGTGACCAAAATGGTGAGAGGCCTGGAAAACATGCCCTATGAGGATAGACTGAGAGAGCTGGGTATGTTTAGTCTGCAGAAAAGGAGGTTAAGAGGGGACATGATAGCCATGTTTAAATATTTGAAGGGATGCCACGTAGAGGAAGGAGGGGGCTTGTTTTCTGCTGCTCCAGAAACCAGGACAAGGAGCAATGGATTCAAGCTGCAGGAAAGGAGATTCCACCTGAACCTCAGGAAGAACTTCCTGACAGTCAGGTCTGTCCGGCAGTGGAATCTGCTGCCTCGGAGAGTAGTGGAGTCTCCTACCTTGGAGGTTTTTAAGCAGAGGCTTGATGGCCATCTGTCGGGAGTGCTTTGAGGGTGTTCCTGCATGACAGGGAGTTGGACTGGATGGCCCGTGTGGTCTCTTCCAACTCTACATTTCTATGATTCTATGATTCTATAAGGTGAATAACAAAGTGATTGTATTGTTATTGTTCAACACAGATAATGTGTTCTGCTGTTAAATCTGCTGTTGAACTGAAGGTGAGGCAGAGATAAGAGCAAAAGAGGAGTCCTGCTACCTGAGACCAAAGGCCTATTCAGTCTGCTCTGGGTCTTAGTCTTAATTTTAAAGATCCTAACTGCATGAAAGAATCATACAGGGAAATTCTAGATTTACCCTCCAAATGAAGCATTCTTACAGGGAAGAACTATAAAAGTGCTTCCCAGTTATGAGGATAGGGTTCAATACCCTAAGAGTTCCCTTAAAGTTGGGAAGAGTTCCCTTAAAGTTGGCCATTTCCGCACTACACTTTTATACCGTGATTATTCCACCTTCAACATCCTATGGAATCCTGGGGTTTGCAGTTTTGGGAGGGGCCAGGCGGCCCCTCCCGAAACTGCAAACCCCAGGATTCCATAGGATGCTGAAAGTGCAATAATCGTTCTATAAGGTGTAGTGTGGATATGGCCTAAGACATGGAGCAGATTCACCACCCTCAAGCCACACGCCTTCAATGTGCCAAGAAAACCCCTTCTTTACTTCAGAGTTCCTTTCAAAATCACCACAAGTGAGGTTGCATCACTTTCTGTCGCCGTTTTGAAAGTGACTTAGTGCAGAGGTATGGGTGTGGGTGTTTTCACAAGCTTATGTGCATTTGGGATGAAAATCACCTCAAAAAATGACATTTTTAATAATTGAGGGAGCTGGGGGCTTTGGGGGAATGATGGAGGGCTTCAGGGACGACAAAAGTGGAGTGTGGGGACCTCATACAACTTTCAGGATGCATTTTCCTCATTCCTACCCTAAGCTTTGTACCTGGCTTTCTCCCCTGCTCTTCTAGAGGTACCACCAGCTCCGGATCAAGATCCTGGGAGACTGTTACTATTGCATCTGTGGACTGCCTGACTACAGGGAAGACCATGCTGTTTGTTCAATCATGATGGGTCTTGCTATGGTGGAAGCCATTTCGTAAGCATCCCTTTCCTACCTTCTTCTCTTTGGATCTCTTTTGTTTTCCAACTGTGACTTTGCTTTTTGTTTTCTGATGTGGCCTGTATCCTATTGTTAATCCCAGGCCTTTTCCGCACTACACTCTTATAGCACGATGATTCCACTTTCAACATCCTATGGAATCCTGGGGTTGGCAGTTTCAGGAGGGGCCGGCTGGCCCCTCCCGAAACTCCATAAGATGTTGAAAGTGGAATCATCGCGTTATAAGAGTGTAGTGCGGAAAAGGCCCCAGTCAGAATGGGATTTACCTACCTGTTGACTCCCCAATTAACATTTGATCCTGTGGGTTTCCCTTAGTTAGGAGTAACTGATAGGATTCTGGCTAGAGTACTGATTTATTAAATTTGCATGCCATCCAGTTAGGAAATGTCCTTGGGCCGATTTGCAGCATACAGTCATGAAAAACCCAAACAGTTAGTGAAATAACAGTTGAAGGAGTAAGGCAGCCAACTGCAATGTTAAGTTGTGGGAAAAACCTACCATACACTGATAATAAAAGCAACAAATTAAAGATGAAATGGTTCCTGGAAAAGGAGGATCTTGCCCTAGTGTCCTGTTGTATGCTATAAGGGAGCCAAGTGGATTCCCTAGGAGGTAAGCCTTTCTCAGATAGGTGGAGTGGGGGGACATGAAGAAGAGTTAATCATCTTATGAAGTTTTCAAAGAAGCCAATTGATTCAGAGATCTGTAGACCCAAATGTGGCTGATTAATTTACTCTATGCAGATCTTGTGCAGACACACTTCCTCATAAGATTGTTTCATTTGTTAGATTCTTTATTCAGTTGACCTTCCATGTTTGTGGGTTTGACTTTCACAGACTGATTATTTGCAAGTTTCTTCAACTGCTGTCCCCATACCTCAGGGGCTTTTTTTCCAGGGGAATCTTCCCTCTCAGTGGTTCTGATCAGGCCACACAGCCCGTTAAAAACCCGCCTTGGTTCTCCTCCTCCTCCCCCAGCCTGGCCAGCTAAGGATGGCTCGAGCCCAATTTCTCAGCACCCTTTCCTAATGCCCCTCCATACCTAAGGAAGGAGATGGGTGTGAGAGAAGAAGTATAGGGCCACTATGCCAATCCTCCTGCCCTTCCGTCTCCTTTTCCTGTCCTTATTTGGACCCTGGGTACCTGTTCTCCCCGCTGCAATTCAGACCCCTTCCCACAGACAATTTTGATATTTGCAATTTTTCTACTTTAGCAAGGGCTCTGTGCCTCTAACCCTAGCAAATGTGGAAGGCCCAACTGTATCATAGAATCATAGAGTTGGAAGAGACAACAGGGGCCATCCAGTCCCTTCTGCCATGCAGGAACACACGTCAAAGCCCTCCCTTTGACAGATGGCCATCCAGCCTCTGCTTAAAAACCTCCAAAAAAGGAGACTCCACCACACTCCGAGGCAACATATTCCACTGCCGGACAGTTCTGACTGTCAGTCAGCCAGCCAGCCAAGCCAGCCAGCCAGCCAGCCAGTCCAGGGACCACCAGTTTGAGTAGTGCTGATCTATATGACAGCCCTTCAATTTAAAGATGGCTCTCATATCACTTCTCAGTCTTTTGTTCTTGGGTTGTTCATTGTCCTGTTGGTCTTCTTTGATCCAAGCTAGTGTTTATTGCATCTGTACAGGGATTCACTGTTTTTTCCTGTGCATAACTGTTATTCCTCTCGTCTGAAAGGTTGATTGTCTGAAATTGTTCATTTAAAGGGGTCTGTCTCTGGGCTGCAACCTTGTGCGGTTGATGATCTTTCTCAGTGAGAGAAAAAATATTGCTCCAAATCTGTTTTTCCCCCAGCTCATGAAGTTATATAACTAAACAATATCCTTCCGGATAATTATTCCTCCACTTTTTTAAAACAAAAATCAGTGCTGAGCAGAGATCTCAGAGATGGAAAAAATCTGGCCCTGAAGTGAGATGTTTATGGAAAATTACTAGTGGACAGCAACAACAAAGGCTAGCTTACTGGCTTGGTTATAGTTCAAATTCTAGATATACAGAAGGAGGGATGAGGGCTGGAGTTGCTCAGAGCTGTTTTGGGACTGTTGCAAGCTCAAGCAAAAGCAGTTTTCTTTGCTTGTGTTACCTGTTTCTCTAACTTAAAGAGTCCATACTATACATTCAGAAAGTACCCATTTACCACATCTAAGTTTACTATTACCTCACCATTCAAATCCATCCTCAAACCCTACTTTTTCTGTTGATCCCTTGGGACAAACCCTCTATTTCCCATGCCCGGTTGCAGTGTAATAACTGAAATAACCCTGTAATTGCTTCCAAGTTGCCTCTGTCTCCGGTTCCTCTCTGACTTCATACAGTTTGGTTCCAGGTTATTTGAAGAATTGTATCTCCCTTTATGAGCCCATCAGAACTCTAAGTCCTTCTGGAGAGGACCTTCTGTCAGTCTACCACCTTCCTGGGCTTCTTTGGTGGGAGCAAAGGAGAAAGCCTTCTTGGTGGCTGTTCTTAGACTTTGGAACTCCTTCTGTAAGGAGGCCAGGATGGCCCCGTTTTTGCTCTCCTTCTGCCAAGAAGTTTAAACATTTTAGAAACTGACTGGGGTGGGGTTTTAACTGTGTTGTGCTGTTTTTAAGGTTTACTTGTAGCCTCCCAATGACTTTTAATGTTTAATAGCTTTTACTTTATAAATTGTTCAGTAGTTTTTAAAATAACTTTTATATTTATATTTTTTATTGAAGGTTTTGGATAGTTTTAATCTATATTGTTTTAAATATGCTGTTAGCTGCCTGTAGTCTCATTATTGAGAGACAGGCAGGATATAAGTGAATTATTATTATTATTATTATTATTTAAATAAATAATAATAATAATAATAATATATAAATGAATTCTTCTCCTTCTCCTTCTCCTTCTCCTTCTCCTTCTCCTTCTTCTTCTTCTTCTTTCTGTGTAAAGTGACAGCTTTGGACAAGGCTGACAAACTAAGGCAAACTAAGGGAAAACTTGGATATCTATTTCTGACAAAAACAAAACCAAACAAAACACCAGTGGTTCCTGTATGTTGATGGGTGAGATTTGTTTCCTAAGAATTGGGTTAGGAATTGTTTCCTAAGAACTGGGTTAATTTTAGTTCCTCATGGTTGCTTCCTTTTTCCAAAGCTATGTGCGAGAGAAGACCAAAACAGATGTAGATATGCGTGTGGGTGTGCACAGCGGTACTGTTCTCGGTGGAGTCCTGGGACAGAAGCGCTGGCAGTATGACGTGTGGTCGACGGATGTGACAGTGGCTAACAAAATGGAAGCTGGAGGCATTCCAGGGTGAGTCACTTTTTTTGTGATTGGCTTTCTTGAGTAGCACGTGTGCTTTTAATGTAAATATGATCAGCATATTTCAAATGGACATGTCTGCACTTCCTTGTTCTTATGTGCTGTCAAGTTGACTTTGTCTTATGGTGACCCCATGAATGAGAGACCCAATCAGTAATAGCCCCACTCAGGTCTTGCAAACTCAGGGCTGTGGCTACCTTAATTATAATGCAGTCTTCTTTTTTTCCACTGACTTCTAACTTATCAAGCATCATTGTTTTCTCATGTTATACCCCAGATAGAATAGTCTCAGCTGAGTCATTTTGTCTTCAAATGAGACTTCAGGTTTGATTTGCTTTTGGACCCATTCACTTGTCTTTTTAGCAGTCCATGGAGTCTGTAGATTTCTGCTTCAGCATCAAATTTCAAATGTATTTTTTCCTGTCAACTTTCTTCATTTTCTAGTTTTCACACTTAAACATAGAAAACTGGAACTACTATGGTGTGAATGATCTTGATTTTGCTCTTCAGTTATAGATCTTAAACCTATTATGATATGTATACTTCTAGCAGTTTAAATCACTTTAAAACTCCTTCCTCTCTTAAATTTATGGTAGAATTTATTCTAGCCAGCAGCCAGACATGTTTTGTGCAGTCACTGGAGAGTGGGGGGAAATTCCTTAATAGAAGCTTTTTTTTCAGTTTCATGTATACATTTTATTATAGAACTGTCTTGCTTCTTTAAAAGAAACAGATGAGAAAAAAGAAGCAGAAGATATAGACGATAACTACACTTGTTCCTCCACATTTGTGGGTTTGACTTTCATGGATTTGATTATTTGTGAATTTCTCCAACCACTGCCCCCACAACCTCAGGTGTGTTTTTTCTGGAGGAGCCTTCTCTCTCAGTCGAACCCTTTAAAAACCCACCTCTGGTTGTTGTTGCTGTCGTTGTCATTGTAGTCGTCCTCCTCCTCCTCCCAGCCATGGCCTCGCCAGCTAAGGATGGCTTTCAGCCTGATTTCTCAGCACCATGAACACTCTCCTGATGCCTTCACACACACTCAAGGAAGGAGATGTGTGAGTGAGGAAGTATAGGGCCACCATACTGATCCCGTGTCCTTCTTCTTTCCTTGACCTGGTTTGGACTCTGGGTGCCTCAGTCTCCTTCCCACAGATGTGCGCAGACACACAAACATTTTGATAGTTGTGGTTCTTCCACTTTTGCAGGGGTCCTGTGTCCCTAACCCTAGCAAATATGGAGGGCTGACTGTATTAACTGTTCAGATCTTCAGATTTTTGCTACCAATGTAAATGCCTGTGTAATTGAATAGTTAGTGCTAAGATCACATAGGGGATTGTGGGATTTGCAGTCCAGCATATCTGAAGGGCACTAGCTAGGGGAAGGTTGACACAGGGGATGTCTATAGTCTCCAGTTTTGGGAACCAGGCATGCTGCTCCAACCTGGGTTCATTGTTTTCCCAATACCTCCTGGGGATTTTAAATCTCTGCTTTGCTTTCCTAGTGCGTCCCCACATGTTTTTAAGATTTCCTTTGGGTTTGTGATGAACCAGCAGAATCCACAGTGAAATCAGTCAGAGGGGCTGAATACACCCCCTTCCTCCAAAGAATCATAATCAGCTTCTAGCCCAGCAGGCAGACGCCTGTCAAATTTCTTGTCACATCCAGTTAATGACGGGACCATCTCTTTCACAAGCATGCCCTCCAGGAGGCATACATGTTAAGGAGAGACAGTACTGGTTTTTCCATGTGTGCTCCTGGTACACAGGAACTAAATAGGAAGTTTTCCTTTGGAGGCATCTCTTGTCATCCTGGCTTCAGGGATGACTCCTGACCTCTGTCTCCTGTGATGAAGCACAAATAAATTTGAGTGCACTTGAACACATCCTCTGCCAGAAGTGATAGTTTCAGGGCAAGGATCAGGCAAACAACTGAAGTGGAGCCAGCCAGAAACCAAGAAAGATTAATACCGTAAATCTGTTTTCTTTTGAATAGGGCAATGGTGTGGGGGTTTTGGTCTGCCTGATTATGAGGCAGGAGGGGTCAACTATGAATAGCTAGCTGTTAATAGCAACAGCTGTGCTTTATTTAGAACCACTGACAGCCCCTAATATTAAAGCATCGACCAGTTGTGATTGCTGTGGAGGCCAGGTTTAGGGGTATTCGGTTTCAGCATCAGTACATGATGGCTCGAGAGCAAAATGACTGACCATACTGTGAGACTGAGCAGTTCTGTGCTCCTCTCCTTAATGTCAGTAAAGTTTATAGTACTTTAGAGAATAAACATAAACCCATAAACTCAATGGGAAAAATCCTTGACTTCAAGGATGTAGCATTTAATTGGTGGCTTTGTAAAAGGTACTTAAATTTGAGTACACTTACTGATTTGATGGCGTTAATTCTGTAGCTAACAAAAATGCCTTGGGGCTTTAATCTTAAAGGTGCTGTATGTGAAAATACTGGTATTAATCGAAGTGTACTCTATTGATCTGCTTCTATAAACTAACATATTTTATAATAACTTGATTAATAAGCAAGAAAATATATTAAGAATCAATATACAAAATAGTATAAAGTACATATAAACAGCCACAGATACAAATAAAAAAGATGTCAGTGCTCATTATTGTATGTACTTTATATCGTTTTGTTTACTGTTTTTGCTTAACAACTCAAGTTATTATACGTTTCTTAGACCTACAGAGTACACATTGATTGATAACAGTATTTTCTGTATTTTCAGACAGAGCCCCACAACATTTTTGTTATTTTTCTGAGCTAGTTTGCTGATTGTTTTTCGGGATAATAAATTCTGCTGCTGCCATTTTCCAAAATGTCTAGCATTTATTGATTTATTTATTGATTTAAATATTTCTGCCTTCCTCTTATATCTGAGATTTTCTGGGCAGCTTGTACTAAAACAAATGTTAACAGTTTGAAATTATTCAAAACAGTAAGAGCAATTTAAATAGGCTAAAACATGTTAGTTAAAGATTTTTCCATATGTAGGCTTCATCAGCAATAATAATAATAGTAGTAGTAGTAGTAGTAGTAGTAGTAGTTGTTACCTGCCTCTCCCCAAGGCTGGGTACAACATTGATACAATTAAAAACAAATCATTAACTGGAGTGGAAACTGCAATCAAGAAGTCAGAAGAAAAGAACTTAGGACAGCAGCTGTGAAGGAACCAGACAAGATCCTGAAGCGTGAAAATATATCATTGATGAATACTAAAGTTAGGATTGTCCATGCCATTGTAGTTCCAGTTTCTAGGTATGGTTGTGTTATGTGTGGTTCTATAACTTTAAAGTGGGTAATGAAGACATTCAAGATAGTTAAAGATTTCTTATACCTTTGCTCAGTCATTAACCAAAAGGGAGAAGGTGATTAATAAATCAGAAGAAGACTAGGACCGTTTCCGCACTAGGCTGTTAGAGCGCTATGATTCCACTTTCAACGTCCTATGGAACCCTGGGGTTTGCAACCTGCCGGCCCCTCCCGAAACTGCAAACCCCAGGATTCCATAGGACGTTAAAAGTGGAATCATAGCGCTCTAACAGCCTAGTGCGGATGTGGCCTTGGGCATGGAAGAGCAGCTATGAAGGAACTAGACAAGATCCTCAAGTATCAAGATATATCATTGAATACTAAAGTTGGGATGGCCCACACCGTTGTATTTCCAATTTCTATGTATGGTTCTGAAAGATGGACAGTGAAGAAGACCAATAGGAAGAGAATCAATCAAGGAAGCCCTGGGCCTATGTTTACAAGACTGGAGCAGGGTTGTTGAAAACAAGGTGACATAGAGATCTCTCATTTATAGGGTTGCCATAAGTAGAAGTCAGCTTGGTGGTAGTTAACAACAGCAACACATATTAAATAATCCAGCAAGTTAAACAATTTAAAACCAGTTAAAGTAGTCTAAACAGTTCAGAACAGGGGTGTTAAACTTGATTTCATTCAGGGCCGCATCAGCATTATAGTTGCTCTCAAAAGGCTGGTTGTATCTGTAAGACTATGGCCCTTTCTGCATGGCATTCACCATGCGAAACGGCCTCTGGAGCGTTGTGCAATTGTGAGGAGCCATCCACATGACGTCCTTGCAATTGCATGACGCTGCTGGGGCTGGCAGGCACTGATCGCACACTATTTCATTTTCGGCTTCTAGCTGAAAACGGTGTGTGATTGCACATCGCTCCAGGGCCCCGCGCACACTTACTATGCATGTGGAGCCTCTGTAGCTGCGGTACTCAGGCTTCCTGCTCCAGCGCAGCCTGGGAAAATGCCAGCTGCACTGTGGAAGGAAGAGGAGGAGCCCTCACGCTGCCTGCTCGCCAGCAGGCAGCGGCTGCGGAGACAAAGCAGCGGGGACGCGAGAGCCTCTTTCAAGAGGCTGCTCACATGATCCCTGTCCCCTACTGCCGCAAAAAAGGTAAGGTGCGAAAAGGCCTATATAAATGTATCTACTCGTTTATCATATGAAATAATTGCCTCTGCATTCGATTATTATTGGTTTTTAAATTGCCTTCCCTCTGCATCAACTTTTCTTTTCTTGCACATTTTGGGGCTAATAGATCATAGTTTGTGGTCCCTATACCTCTCTAAAGTGACATAGAATTGGTCAGTATATCCAAAGTGGGCCACTTACTGTTCCCCAGCTCCTCTCTGTGCCTGTTTTCTGCCCCCCCCCAGTCACAGTTGCGGGAGAGGTGTTAGGACCACATGAAATGGCGTGGCGGGTCACATTTGACCCACGGGCCTTGTGTTTGACACATGTGGTTTAAAACAAGGCATATTCAAGAATTAAAGCTAGGTAACAAAAATGTATAAGCTGTATGATACGGAATAAGCTGAATAAGGTTATGATTTCAAGTGTAAAAGAGAAAAATAATAATATAAGTTTATGTTGTTTAAAGGAAAAAAAATTTTTTTTTCACTATTATGTATAACACATGGTGTTTAATTTTTTGCTTTTGTTTTTCAGTTATATAATCAATAAAAATTATTATAAAAAAAAACAAAACAAGGCATATTCGCTGATTTAAATTAAGTCAATTAAGCCCAAAGACTTCAGTAAAAATCCACATTTTTTTTCTTGGCACCAGAATGACAGTATTGTTGGTACCAATTGGGCCGCTTAAGGAGAGAGCACACTCTCCAACATTTCAGGTATTAAGATCCAGAGCAACATCTGTTTGCAGTCAAAAGTGTATAGCCTTGTTATTAATCAAGTTCTTAATGAGGAAGAACACACAGAACTACTGTTTTAAACAGAGAAACCTTGGAATTTGTATACTGAGGTTAGGAAGCTCTGGGGGAAAAAATCAAATTAATAAATACAGTGCTCTGTGTGTTCATATACATGTAGCATGGTTAATGATAAATATAATATTATATAGTGTATTTTAAAATCAAATTGTTTTTATCAGACTCTGCTCAAAATTACAAAATTACTGGGTTCTGTATGAGGTCTGTGTCCATACCCACTCCCTCTGTTCAATGCACACTATAGGTCAGGTTAAGTCTCAGTTGCTCCATAACATAATAGTCATGTAGTCGACATGAGACAATCAAAGCCCCCATCCTATGCTAATTCACAGAGTTGTTGTTAGGATAAAAGTGGGGATGGGTGAAGAGAAGTATGTATAATACTTTTAGCTTCAGGGAATGAATGGAATGAAGTGAGTTAAGAAAGATATAGTTGTAAAAAATATGATAGTCATAAAGAAATCCATGCATTCCTATGACCTTTTAAATCAATGTCTTCCTTATGTCTACAATCCAGGAAACATTTGTGTAGAAGTAAGTCTCACTGAATTCCTTCAGTCTTACTTCTGAGTAGATAGATATGCATATGATTTGCATTTTCAATACAAAAGGAACATTACTCTGCAGGAAAAAAAACTTCTCTCATTTTGACAGAAAGCACAGTGGATATTACGTGGGCAGCAAAGTGAAGGCAGTGCACTCCCCAATAAGAATTCTGCCACTCCAGTTAAATATTCCTTTAGCCCCCAAACAATTAGCATTTAGAACATTTTTAGTACTGATAATCTCTAAACTTCAGATCCTCTGAAGATGCCAGCCACAGATGCAGGCAAAACCTCTGGAGAAAATACTAATAGAACACGGCCTCAAAGCCCGGAAAACCCACAACAACCTATATAATCTCTAAGTGCTCGACCGAAATTTAAAGTCACTGCAATGTACAGATTTGGATGCTGAAATAAAATGTCAAGGGGGGAGATTCTTATTTGGGGGGGCAGTGCCCTCATTTTGCCCCCCTGGTAGAGAGTAGGGGTAGCTACACTCTAGGTAGACAGAATCTCAGTTGGATTTCTAAGTTACAACCAAGGTGTATTCACTCCTATGGAGTAGAGGTTGTGTATTTTCAGAGTTGGTGCAAACATGGTAATCCAATACAGTTTTCATTGAGCAAGCAATCACGTGCAAAGGAGTTGCATGGCAAGTTGTGCATCTAGTTGTACAATTGCTGGCACAATGGCTATGAACAAAGGTGTGATCTGGCTCAATTATGCTAGCAGGGATTTTCACTCCACTATTGTCAAGTTGGATTTAATTCTCTGCTCCCTATGAAGATGGGAAGGGTGGGTGGAATTTCTGGCTTTTTTTGTTGCAGGAGTTCTGTTGTGTTTGGAGTGAATTTGGTTTATGGTTTAGATGGCTTTTTGAGGGTTATTACATTTTTTCCTTTTTTATATAGCTTAAAAACAAAGCTGTGGCAAGTCTTTGTGCTTGAAAATTGGCTTGTTTTTAGGAGCATTGTAAGAAATGATCTTTTCTGTGCAATGTTTCTGGGAATTACAGCAAAGCCTCATGTTGGTATACCGTTGCTCTAAATGCTGAGAGCCCTTGGATCTCTGCAGTCATCTGTATTCTCCTCAGTCAAAATCTCTGAAATTCACCTACTGGTAATGGCTGACTAGCTTTTCTTTATATGTGGCTCTTTTAGACGTGTGCACATTTCCCAGAGCACCATGGACTGCTTGAAGGGAGAGTTTGAGGTGGAGCCTGGAGATGGTGGATCACGGTGTGAATACCTGAAGGAGAAGGGAATAGTCACCTACCTCGTACTAGTACCCAAGCAGCCACTCAAGAATGGGATCAATGGCGTGGTGAGTATTCCTAACTTGGGCACATGTCCCATTCACCCAGTGTTTGGGTTGGCAAATGAAAGTTTTCATTGTATCTTTTGGTAGTATCAGCTTTGGATAAGAGGTAGAAGGGAAAGTCAAACCCAGGGTGAGCAAAGTGTGACCTCTGGGGCCTTCTTTTCTCAGCTTCAGCTTGCTGACCCTAACCCCTAAACTATCACATCCTATGCAATTTTCTGCCCTCTTGATCCCCACTCCCAAGCAGTGTGGGCTTCCTAGAGGTATGGATGGTTTTTCAGGGACCGCCTGAAACTCTTTTCTGTCAAGTTCAACTCCCGTGGAACGGCATTGACTTGTGGATAAGTCAACCCAGGTTTTTAAACGTGATTTTTTTGACTAAGATTTTTTGACTTATAGTCAAGTATATACAATATATTCACCTCGTCTATATGCAGGTATCTATATGAAATGTATACTTATTGACCCATATTGATTGACATGCTGTTAGTGAGTTATGCTGGCATTAAATCATCATAGGTTGCTTCTTTGGTCTATGTGGAAATCAGAATTCTGTACCAACCCTGCAATGACCAAAAGCTCCCCCCGCCCCGGTTTCTCTGCTGTAGACTCTCCAACATTCCTCTTCATAGCCAGTGGAGAGCAGGAGAAGGGGTGGAGACAAGTCCAGCTGTTTTTCTGTAGCTGGACACACAATGACAGGCGTGTCTGCTCTGTTTCAGCTATTCTCTAGAGGTCCCTGAGGATGTCATTGCTGTGTGTCCAGCTAAAGAGATATAGCTGTACACTTCTCTGCCACTTCCTCCACTCTCCATTGGTTAGAAAAGCCATTGACTCCTTACAGTTTACTTATGCAATGTCAATTGTTCATGTACAAAATCTACTCTTGTTAGGATTAACCAATATGATTCAGGCCATTACCTTTTCTTTTACTGTATTCTAATTCTGCACTAAAAATCACATTACAAGGTCTCCTCATAAAACCTAAGATTGTAGTTACTTGTCAGCTTCATATTTGCAAAAGTTTTAGGGTGATTGTTTTTACAAAGAAGACAGAGTCTTGCAAAGCCCTGTCAAGGAGTAGCTCATGTTCTGGTAAGCTAGGCAGACCCATGTGAAACACTTCCCTCACACGTAGAATTATAGGATCATAGAGTTGGAAGAGACCACAAGGGCCATCAAGTCCAACCCCCTGCCATGCAGGAACACACACTCAAAGCACCCTCAGCAAATGGACATCCAGCCTCTCTTTAAAAACCTCCATGTGTTTCTGTGCAAGCAAATTAGCCAGATGTTTGTGAGGGGAAATGGAGTGGAAACGCAGACCAGTGTTAACTTTTTCATTGCATCCAAGAAGAGCAAAATGAAGACAAAAATTGGGAATATTTCAGAGTGGGAATGAGAGAAACCAGCCTTGTGGCTTTTATTTTGCACCAAAATGAAGATAATTGGTACGTTGGGTGTTTATGTTCTTAGTGATTATCCCCCCAAATGATTTCTGCATCCTGGATAGCACCATTAAAGTTCAGATGAAACCTGGAGTAGTTTCATCCCCTTAACATGGAAGGCAACAGCCAACACTGGACTTTTTGTTATTGGGTGACTCAGTGAATGGGAGACCTCCTAGCCATCAGCCACTTGCTCATGTCTTTCAAACTCAGGGTTGTGGCTTCTTTGGCTGAGTCAGTTCACTTGTAATATATCTTTCCTCTTTTCCTAGTGCTTTCCCTTTTACTGAGCGCTGTTGTCTTTTCCACTGAACCATTGTTGTCTCAAGATACGGCCAGAATACAATAGCCTCAGTTGACTAATTTGGGCTTCTAGGGAGAGTTCAGGCTTCATTTACCTTTGGGCCCATTCATTTGTTTCTTTAGTGGTGTGTGGTATCCATAGAATTCTCTTCCAAAGAGAACCACATCTATTATATAAAAGTCAAAGTTTGTCTGTTTGTCCGGTTCAGGCAGAGAAGAACTCATATGATTGGCTGTGTCAGATGAGAATACCTCATATGATTGGCTGCCTGAGAAGATTCTATGGAATCCTGGGGTTTGCAGTTTAGGGAGGAGCCATTAGAATTCTCAGCCAGAGAGTTCTTGGGCCTGGCGGTTCCTATGGAGACAAGGCCTAGCAGCAAGGAGGAAGGTAGTATATTCCCTCAGAAGCTGAACCTCTGTATGTTAACAACTCTGAATACAGATTGGATTAGGGAATATGGGGAAAAGTTACAGGTACTGGACAAGACAGTTTGGGGAATTAGAGACTCGGGATCTAAAATCTGTGTATTTCAACCATTTCTAATTCCTAAAGGTAAGGTAAGGTAATGCCTAAGACATTTCTAACAAGTATTACCTATGAGAAAATAAAATCCAGGGCAATGCTGGGTATACATACTGGTATCAAATAAGTGGATTGTCTTGCTGTCAACTTTCTGTGGATGATTTTGACTGTGACATTTAATGATATATCTCAATACCACTTGATTTCCTCATGGGAAGGATTACAGGCCCCAGTTTGCCTCCTCTCTCTGCCTCTCCCTCCCTCCCTATCCCCTTCCCTCCCTTTCTACATTTCTGTCCCCCCCATGCTCTCCTTTCATGTGCCACATTCCATTTCCATTTACTCAGACAGGATCAATGGAGCTGATTAATTAGTCTGGGAATTAAAGTAACCTGCCCTAGAGGACTAATCACTCTCAGGGTTAAAGAGACTCTTTCAGTCTTCATTTCAGTTTGTCACTGTTTAAATGTCAGAGGATGGCTCATGCTTTGAACACCCTCTCAGGCTGGAACTGCAGCTGAGGGAGTGCTGCGTTTCGTGGCCAAGCATTGCCTGTGTTTCAGCACGTTCCTTGGATGGCACGGCACAGGTGCTTTAGATGAGCAGCCAATTAGCTGCATTGCACAACTGACAAAAATAATAATTTCTTTTGGTTTCTAATACATTTTTCATCCACTGCTGTTTAGTTATTATGCATTCATTTAATAAGAGAGGTAGATATTTAATTTTTTTTGCTTGTTTATTTAAAACAGGTGGAGAAAGTAGGTCCATTGGTTGCAGTGCTGCCCCTGGACCCACTTTTTATGGCCCTGAAACACCCATAATCCTCCAAATTGCCCAACACCCCAGTATATTTTTTTTTAGAAAGAGCAGTATTTGGACAAATTCTGTTCTCAAGCCATACAGAAAGTTTTCTAAGTGTGTGAGTATGCACAACAATCCCTACCACAAGTACCCCCAAACCTTATAAAATCCTCAAACACCTTAATCTTCTTCTGTAGATCCTCTCAAAATGGTGGCAGGAAGTGATATGATGTCACTTCCTGATGCCATTTTGAGAGAAGCTACAGGGGGAAATTGAGGTATGGGCTTCTTTTGGGGTGCTATGGCCTGCCTGGGGGAACTCTGGGAGGGAATTCCCCCCCAACCCACATGTATTTTCCTACTTCGATTTAAAACAAGGCTAGACAACTGCAGTGGATCTGTAGTGCATTTCTGTCTCTGTGTCTCTCCAGGAGCTGCATGGATTGTGAGAAATCCCATTCCCCCAATCTCTTCCAATCCAGAAATGGGTAGAAGTTCACTCTTGGTTTTTAAAATCAGCTAGTTTTGATTTTAATCAGTGTGGGTGAGGGTGCCTACAATTTATTTAAAAGGTGAATTGCTGATCTTGGAGGTTTGTAGGAGAGCCCGTTTGCCTTTTAGGGAAAGAGGCAGAAAAAGGATAGTCCAGAGAGACCAGATCAGTCAAAGACAGCAAAAGCAGATGGAGAGAGGAGTGCATGGGGCTGTAGACCTGCATCTCTCCTACTCCTGAATTAAAAGACATATGCCCATGCCTTTCCAAAGTATTATCCAACTTAAGTATTAAAATATTAAAAATATTAAAATTTGAAATACAATTCAAGACAGCACAGAACAATGATACAAATTATTATGAAAGTTTGTGACAGCCAATATGGTGTTGGACTAGGGGCTGTATCACACAAGGCAGGTAAATTGCAATTGCAGCAGGATAATAGTATCTTTGGCTGGGACTTATCACATGCCATTGTTTCTCTTCTGTTGTTTCTCCTGGTGGGAAGACCATCTGAAAAGTATTGCTTTTATTAACACAAAAAGCTTCCTGTTGCTTCATCAAATCTGTACTGTGAAACAGATATCTTTACAAAACTGAACTTTTCTTCTTTTCACCCTGATTTCCTGATAACTTCCGTTAATTGCTAAAAAAATATATACTGTACCAGCAATCCTCTTCCCAACTGCACATTATTGGTTTTCCAGCTGTAAACTCTGTCCAACTTCCTTGTTAAAACAACACTGGCTACCTGTTCATTTCTAGGCACAATTCAAAGTGCTGGTTATGACCTATAAAGCCCTATACGGCCCAGGCTATTGGAAAGACCGTTATCTCCCTGTACAAACCTGCCAGAGCTGTGAGATCTGCTGGGGAAGGCTTTCTTTCAGTCCTGCTACCATCCCAGGCTTGCCTGGTGAGGACATGAGAGAGAACCTTCTCAGTGGCTGCTCCCACCCTGTTTTAAATGTTTTTAATGTCTAATTTATTGTTGGAAACCACCTTGGGTACCATTTTGGGAGAAAGGTGGCATACAAATATAATAAACAAATAAACTTGGGCATTCCACAGAGAGCCTTCCTGCTGTCCTTTTGCCTGCAGATGGAAACATTTCTTTTTAAGCAAGCTTTTATATGGGCTGGGAAGGCTTTATTTATTAACTTGTTTTAAAAAGTGAATACTGTTTTAGCTTTTTATAATTTTATATGTCTTAAATGTTTTAATTGATTTAAATATTTTTAATGTCTAATTTATTGTGTTCCATTTTGGGAAAAAGGTGGCATACAAATATAATAAGTAAAAAAACAAACTGCACACTAAAAAGCAAACCAGTATGTCCCTTCGTCTTATTTCCTTTGATGCTGCAGAAATTGTCCGTCTCATCCTCCCATGGAAACTCACCTCAATTGATCAACACCAAAGAATGCAATGGGAGCATTAATACCACGTGCACCACTCCTGATGAGGTGGAGGAACTGGACACAAGGGTATGGATGTAGCCGGGTGACTGGGGAAAGACTGACATACCTTCAGAATCTTATGTATCTGTCTTCAGATTCTGTTTCCGAAAAGCTGCTTCCTGCAATTTTATGCAAGTTAAAGAAATCAAACAAAGTTGCATATCTGTACATATTCTGGATGTCGGTGCATTCCTTCCACAATTGTCCAACAGAATGCCCTTCTAGGACTTAATGTCTAAGAAAACCTGTCTCCGACCAGAATGTCTTTGCCTTAGTCCCAGCTAGAGCAGATCCATTTAACCGATTGTTGAATGGCAAGTCAACACATTAGTAAAAACCACTGATTCATTGGTTTCCTCTACTAGGACTAAGGGTGGGTTTCAGACCAAGGCCATCTGAAATTTCCTCACCCCTGTAAAACATCAGGCACGAGTACACTTTAGACTATTGACCACTATTCACTTTCTGGTTGGCCACTTAGCACAGGTTAGACTTTGTTCCATCTTGAGTGTCTGTCACGAGGCACATACACACAAAAACAAAGTTCAGAATTTGGCACGGGCACATAGCTAGAACAGAAGCCTTATGAACTAACAATACACTGCTCCTGTACTGAACATCCGTTTGGAAGTAAGTGAGTCAGTGCCCCCCAATATGTTGTAGGTCTTCCTATTTCCACCCACCCAGCTCCCAGGCCTTTGAATCTGTTTTCTTCTCACACATTTGTCTTCTCCTCTGCTCAGGTGGTGAACCCATCCTTTCCTAATCCTCGGAGGCGCCTGCGCTTGCGAGACCTGGCAGAGAGGGTGGTGGATGCTTCAGAGAATGAGCAGGAACTTAACAAATTGCTCAATGAGGCCTTGCTGGAAAGGGAGTCTGTGCAGGCGTAAGTCTCTCTTTCCCATGCATGCTTGCCATCTGTTGTGTGGTTCCCAGAGTTTGAAAGCATTACTTTTTTTGTATTGCGACACCCAGAATACACCCAATGGCCATTCTGGCTATGGAGATTCTGAGAAATGTAGGCTAAAGTAACATCCCCAAGTTTTGGCCTGTTTCCTCAGATATTTCCCCAATTTCCCCTTTCCTTGATCTGCACCAACTTCCCTTTTCTTCTAGCTGACATCATGGGTTGCAATCCTACATCATGGTTGTGTAGTGCAAATTTCTGCATGTGGAACTACAGATTGATTGTGTTATGGAAATCTTGTGTTGATTGCCAACACAGCACAAATGAATGTGCAACTAAGTTCATAAATGGAAGTGCACAATTGTAGCACTATGATTCCACTTTAACTGCTGTGGCAGCAACCTATGGAATCCTGGGATTCCAGTTTAGGGAATAGTATTTAGAATTCTTTGCCAGAGAACACTACAAACTACAAACCCCAGAATGCTGTTAAAGTAGAATGATACTGCTGTGGTTATCTAGTGTGAACCTTGGATATCCAAGCAAAGGCATAAATGAATGTGTAACTGGATGCAGAAATGAATGGGCAGCTGAATGTACATCCTCATTCGCAATAGTGCTCCTAAGAAAAAGTGTTCAAATGCATTTGTAGAGGAACTAAAGACACAACAGCATTATGGCCTTGGTCTTACTCTCCACATACAGCTTCCTCTAGCTTTTGTTCTGAATTCTTGTGAATATTTCATCTCATTTGTGGAATTTTATCTGCTCCTTCCTCCCTTAATTCCTGTTTTTCATGGAGGCAATCTCCTGCAGATCAGCTAGGGCATGGGGGTGGACAAAGTGTGGCCTGCATGCTGTGTGTGGCCTGCCATGGCTGTTTTTGTGGTGTCCAGTGTCCCCTAGGGGTCAAGAAATTTTTTTTGCAAAAAATATATTTAGGAAAAAAGTTTGCTCCCAAATACTCTCTAGAGGGCATGGGGTGTTTTTGCCAGGCTATGACCACCCCCCCCCCACACACACAAGAGATCTTTTTTGAAACAGGAAGTGAAGAGAGAAGGACATCCACTTACTTCCTGTTGTTAAAAAAGTCTCTCCCTGGTTAGTACCTGAAAGGGAAACCTTCAGCAAATACCAGGTGCTGTAGGCTATACAGTCAGTCCTCCACATTTGCGGGTTTGACATTCACAGATTTGATTATTTGCGAATTTCTCTAACCCCATCCCCCCACTTCAGGTGCTTCCCTTTTGGGGGAAGCTTCCCTCTTGGTGGCTCCAGTGAGGCTGTGAAACTCTTTAAAAACCCACCTCCAGTCCTCCTCCTCCACCAGCCACTGCCTGTCCAGCCAAGGACAGCTGAAAGCCTGATTTCTCAGTACCACAAGCCCTCTCCCAAAGTCCTCCATTCACCTAAGGAAGGAGATGGGCGAGAGAGAGGAAGTACAGGACCACTATGCCAGCCATCTCCTTTCCTTGACCTGGTTTAGAGCCTGGGTGCCCACTCTCCCCACCTGCGCCTCAGCCCCCTTCCCACAGACACACAAATTTTGATATTTGCAAATTTTTCACTTTTGCGAGGGTCCTATGCCCCTAACCCTAGTGAATGTGGAGGGCCAACTGTATTTCAGAGGAAGGAAATGGCAAAACCACCTCTGAGTCTTCCTTGCCTAAGAAAACCCTATGAAAATTTCATGGGGTCACCATAAGTTAGCAGGTAACTTAAAGGCACATACAAATACCATTCCAAAGGAATTAAGAAATATAATTCCATACTGAGTGAAGCAGTTTGGTCCAAGTAGAAGAAAGGACAGTAGGGCCTAAATACCCTGAAGGCACCAGCTCCTGTGTGACCCTGGAAGCTAAGTAGGATTGGCGTGGTTAGTACCTGGATGGGAGATGGCCAACAAAAACTGGATGCTGTAGGCTATATTTCAGGGGAAGGAACTGGCAAAATCACATTTGAGTATTCCTTGCCTAAGAAAACCCTATGAAAAATTAATGATATCTCCATAAGTTGACAGGTGACTTAAAGGCACATACACACAGAATTCAAAGCATCACTTATGGTGAGTGGGGGGTAACCTTGATGGGAAGCCCACAAACAGGATACTAATACAATGGCACCCTCTCACTTATTTTCCCCCAGCAGCTGGTATTCAGAAGCATACACATTTTGTGTGAGGTCTTGACAGAACTGAACCTGAAACTGCCTTCAGGCAAAAGTTCTGGAAATTAACATTGTTCAGGTGGGGAGTGGGGAAAGTGCAACCTGTGAGTTGCATGCAACCTCTCTGGAACTTTTGTTTTATGGCCCTTGGTGCCCCTCATGACACCTTCACAAGCCCCAAAGAGCCCACTGGGTTTTTTTTTTCTGGTTCATTTCTTTGGCAGAAAAAGAAATGCCAAGAATAGTTTTGCAAATCATTGCCAAACAAAGCAGTTTTGCTCTCATTCGCCTCCAACTCTTCCCTGGACCCTCAAACAAACAAACAACCAACCAAACAAAAAATGGCCAAGCATGAAACAGAAAGTGACATCATGTCACTTTGGATTTTGGTGCAGTGGCATAGTGTGGATCACTGGGCATGTGGGAAGTAAAATTTCTTGCCCCTACCCTTGGCAAAAGTCATTTGTCCAATATTTCTGACAGGCTGAAGGGGAGATCCACATTCCGCCTGTCCATGCGCTTCATTGACCCTGAGATGGAAACACGCTACTCTGTGGAGAAAGAAAAGCAGAGCGGGGCAGCCTTCAGCTGTTCCTGTGTTGTCCTCTTCTTTACTGCAGTGGTGGAGATTTTCATTGATCCGAGGTGAGCACTGCAAAATTTCTGTGGAGTTGGGTTTGAGGAGCCAATGAAACTAAAATCTGTGCTGTCACTGTCATCTTTGCTCCCCGTACCCTTTTTCAAATTTATTTATTTATCTCTCACTTTCCCCCCACCCTGGAACTGAAAACAGCTTAAAAAATTAAAACCAATAACTGGTAAAAGTCTCTGGCACTAACATGTGCAAGGGTGAAAATATAATTAAATTGTCTGCAGAATTAAAAGCGGTTTAAAAACCATATCCATTAAAAAGCTGCAAATATGGCCAATGCCACACATTGTTAAAAGCTTCTTTCCCATAAACAGTCATTTCCCAGAGGCCTGTTGGTGGAAGAAGTCTTCACCTGCCTATAGCAGGATATCAGTATCAGTGTAATTTCTCTATATTCTCTCTAAGCCGTTGAGAAAGTCCTTTCCCGTGTTCTTACCAGGTGTACCTGTCAGGAACTCAAAACCTGGGCAGGCTCATATGAAAGAATACAGTCCTTGAGATCACCTGGATTTAGTTACATTTATACCCTACCTTTCCTCAAAGCAGCTCAGGTCAATGTGCACCTCTCTCCCTTTTTCTGTCCTCACAGTGACTCTGTGAGGTAGTATGGGACCGTCACTGTGATACCCCGGGGTCCAGAAATCGACCAGTAGTTTTAGCTAGCAACTAAAAGCCTAAAAAGAAGAGCAACAAGGCACAGCTTGCAAGATAGCAAACAGCTTTAAATAACTAGAAACCAGCTAAAATGGGGAAGCAAGTGTCAGCAGGTTTTGGTTTGCAGTTAGCTCTGTGGCATTGCAATGTCTAGAGCACCCCAGACTTGGACAGTGGGAGAGGGAGCAACCACAATTGCTGAACTACAGTTACCTATAGGCTCATTAAGCTTCATTGTAATACTAACTTGCACACCTCCAAGGTGGGATCTGGTATTATAATTTGAGACCGCCTGTATGCACATGCGCCATGCTTGAATGCTGACATAATGATGTATTCATGATGTAGTTTCCTATACGTATGGAGTTATCCTCTCCCCAGGGAGAACCATGTTATTTATATGAGATGTGATTTGGCTTGTGTTCGGAGAACACTTGAATTGCTGTGTGCCTTGTGTTCAATTCTGCAGAATCTGAAATAAAACTTTGATCTCTGAGTGTGGCTTATTGGCTAGTGCACTGAACATGAATCCTGCCCAGAGATCCTACTCTGGGAGCAATTGAGGTGCCAGGATTTTTGGCTACCCAGATGGGACCTTCAGGGGCTTATAGGCTGAAAGAGAGAGAGAGACTGAGACTGCCTTAAGGTACCTAGTGAGCCAGGCCCTAATCCTATACTCTTAACAGCTGCGCCACATTGCCTTTCAGAAGGCCTTATGAGTTAGTGTATATGTATTTATATCTTTTATTTCCCAGAGAATCGTAGTCCTTCTGTCAGCAGGGTGAGTTGTTGCCTTTCTCTTTTTACTAACACCTTGTGATTTGCTTTTCCTGTCTTTCTGTCTTGCAGGTTGGTGGCAAATTATGTGACATTTGTTGTTGGTGAGATCCTTTTGCTCATCCTGACCGTTTGCTCGCTGGCCGCCATCTTTCCCAGGGTAGGGGACTTTCCCCACAATAATTAGCCCTCTCCCTCTGCCCACCTCCTGTTAATGTATAACAGTTACTCAGTTGTTGTAATGAAGCAAATGGGCAGAAAGTGCAATCGAAGTATAAAAACTTCTGCAAACTTCTGCAAAGTTACTGCAAAGGTAATTCTTTCTCTCAAAGGAAGCTCTATTGCAGTGTCTGTATCACATCCAGTGCTCATTCTGCATTATTTGGGTCTCTGAGACAGCACAAACCTTCTTAGCCTTTGCTCTCTCCTAGAGTGTATGTGTTAATTTTTCTTTAAAAAAAAATGGGATTAAGTGGTGCTAGGGCAGCCCCTGTAGGCCTCAGAAGAGGCCTTGGGGATCATATGTGGCCCACAGATCACACTTTCCCCACCTCTGCACTATCTCCAACTTTTCTACCTCTGATGTTGTCGTGTGCCTTCAAGTTGTTTAAACTTATGATGATCCTAAGGCAAACCTATCATCTTTTTTTTTCTAAGATTTACTGAGAAGGGGTTTGTCTTTGTCTTCCTCTGAGGCTGAGAGAATGTGACTTGCCTAAGGTCACTTGGTGGGTTTCCATGGCTGAACGGGGATTCAAACCCTGGTCTCTAGAGTTGTAGTCCGCGCTTAAATAACTACACCATGTTGGCTTTGTTTTTACCTTTGCAGTAACTTAGTGCTTTTGTTAAACATTTAGAAATACAGTTTAGTTCTCCCAGAAAAGGAGCAGAGTAAGGGAATGAAAACATAGCAAATATAGTAAGAGTTTTAGGGCTGAACAATGTTCTCTGTCTCACTCTGCAAACTTGGGAGCTGAAAGAAAATTTCATTTTGGGAGGCAGAATTCTTCTCGGGGGGGCTACTGCTGTTGCTTGGCACTTGGGATTGTTTTATGCTTTTTGCACTGTGTGTTCCTGGATACCTGCTCAAAGGTTCAGAGCTAGTGGCACACCCCTTGCTCAAAAACGTAGCTGAGGTTGTGTCCACACTGCAAAATTACAGCATTTTAATACTGCTTTAACTGCTATGGCTCCATTGTATGGAATCGTGGGGTTTCATGAGGTAGTTAGAACTGTCTGCTAGAGAGAGCTGTTGCTGTAGTTCCAGGAAGTGTTTCAGAGCGGTCATTCTTAACCTGGGATCTTGAGATCCCTGGATATCCATGGAGCTCTCACAAGGGGTCTGCTAAGCCTTGCTGCTAGACACCCACACTGGCAGCAACAGGTACTTGCCCAAGAGTAATCTAGTGTCTGATCCTAGTCTCTAGAAGCCTTTAATGAATGAATGAATATTTGGATATTTAAATAAATATTTGAATAATTAAATTTAAATATTTAAATCTTGAGTTAAGTCTTTGGAGGACCCTGGCAACAAATTATATTTACAGGGGTTCCCTGGTAAAGAAAAGGTTAAGAACCATTCTTTTAGAGTATTTGAGGTTCTGCCCTAAATATTTTCTGTAGTGTTGGGTGGGGAGTTGGATCAATTTGCACAATGGAAGTATGTATGGCTGTATTATCTGTTGGTAAAATCAGGATTCTATAGGACAGAGTCAGGGCAATTCAAATGGTATCATACTGCTATAATGGTGCAGTGTGGATACACTCTGGGAAACCATCAGGCAGGGCCAGTTTTAGTTCTGAAAGCAGCTCAGCAAGATACTATGGTGGGCCCCTGCACTCACAGTGCTTCAGAGCACATGATGATGCGTTGCTTTGGGGCAATGTGGTAGTTTGAAATGATGCGTCTTTCATGGGGTGGAACAGGGTTGATGTCAGTAGTGTGCTCTGAAGAAAGTTTTTGGGTCCTTGGAGATGCTGACACTTAAACCTGCCAACTGATATAAGTTCTTCAGACCAGATTACTAAGATACTTCTATGAATTTCTCCCGGAAGCAAAACAAAAGACAACTCATACCTGCTGTTTACAAGCCTGTTAGTTGTTTTCAAGGGAGGCTTCCTGAAGCATTGTTAGCCTTACAGAAAAAGCATGTTTATGTCTAGACTTCTATGCAGATTGCACCCGGTTTTAAAGAAAAGTGGGCAGCATGGGTTTTGTGTGTATTGATTTTTCTTCTGTTGCATGTGTGGCTTTAGGGATGGAGGTGGGAGAATCTCCACCATGGAGGTTTGTAGATAGTTTGGAAATAAAATAAAATATCATAGTGGCTTAATTCCAGTTGCTAGTCCCAGCTAGCGTAGGCTCACTGAGTAATTTGTTTCCATGTTAAGTCAACACTTCCATAAATGCAATCAATTCAGAAACCCTCCACTAGGAGGAATTAGCAACTGGATTGCGGCCAGTGAGTATTATTCATTACCTGTGAATGTATTGTGAAATGTAAGGTATTTGTGTTAATGCTAATAATAATAGTAGTAGTAGTAGTAGTAATACCTTACTATTCACAAGTAATGTGTAAAGTAACAGAGTAGAGCTGCTGCTGCTGCTGCTGTTAGTACAGATGGGAGCAGTTCTAAAATTTCAAACACTATGACAAAATGAGAGCCAGAATGGTGTATTGGTTTGAGGACTGGACTACAGCTCTCAGCACCGGGGTTGAAATTCCTATTCTTGCCATGGTAACCAACTGAGGGACCTTGGGCAAATCACACTCTCAGCCTCATAGGCGGCAATGGCAAAATTCTTCTGACAAAATCTTGCCAGGAAAACTCCATGACAGGTTTGCCTTAGGTTTGCCATAAGGCAGGCGTGACTTGGAGGAACACAGCAAAATTCCCATGACAAAATATCTAAGTGAAATCACCATAAATAAGAAGTGCAATAGCAAAATGACAAAAAGGGACATTGCTTGGAACATATCACTTGGTCTCCTTTTTGGTTCTCCCTGCTTGTACATAAGAGATTATCAAATTGGTTCCTTGGTTCTTTCATGCTTTCCTCTAATTTTACAGGTTTTCCCACGAAAGCTTGTGGCTTTTTCCACCTGGATTGACAGGACTCGATGGGCCAGGAATACATGGGCGATGTCAGCCATTTTCATCATTACCATGGCAGACATTGTAGACATGGTAAGCAAGGCATGGAACAAAAACAGAGAAAAGCACCCCCTTCCTCTTCACTCTCTTTCTCCTTGAAGCTGAGAGTATTTTGCCTCAGGATAAAGGCAAGCAGGAGTTTTTTAAGTGTGGGAGGACAAAGTGGTGGTGATGGTGGTAGTGATAATGATGATTTTATTCACCTTTCTCTCAGTAATAAGGCTCAAGGTGGCTAACAGTGTGTTTAAAAACAATGCAGATTAAATGTATAAAAAAATCTTCAGTATTAGAAAATTAATAAAGTTAAAGCATTAAACATTAAAAACATTAAATTTCATTAAAAGACAACATACAATTTTATTAAAAGACAACATACAAACCTTTAACAAAGCACTGCACAGTTTTAAAAGCCCACCTTAGCCAGTTTCTAAAAACCTGAGGGCATAATCTTAACTTGCTGACAAGAAGGAGAGCAAGCAGGGGGCCATTCTGGCCTGTCTAGGGAGAAAGTTTCAAAGTCTGGCAGCAGCCACCAAGAAGGCCTTCTCCCATGTTCCCACCAAGTGAGGGACAGAGAGAAGGGCCTCTCCAGAAGATCTTAGAGCACTAATTGGCTCATAAATTGAGATAGCAGTCTTTCAGATACCCTGGAACCAAGCTGTATAGTGATGTAGAGACATTGTTGTCTAGAGTGGTTCTGCTCATTTCTCTTGTTTTACTTTGATCTCTGATCACACATGCTGTAGGGTTGTGATTTATCTGTACAATCAAAATGGTTCTATTGTGGGAACCAGAGAAAAGGTGGGGGGCTTTGGTGGGATGAAACACTGTGTTTTTGTGACACAAAGCGGATACACCATGGCATTTTGTTTTTGTTTTCACTCAGTGCAAGAATTTCAAATGCAATATAGCTATGTTAGTTTGTTGCAGCAAAAGCAAATATGAGTCTAGTGGTACCTTAAAGATTAACAGGTTTTATTTGGCACAAGCTTTTGTGGACTACAGATAATGAAATGGGCTGGAAGCCACAAGTGCTTATGCCAAATAAACTTGATAAAACTTCCAGTAGCCACAAATGATTCTTGTTTTCACCCAGTGCATTTTTTATAAAATGATAAGGTGTCTTTTAAGGTTGCATTTGGGAGCATAAGAGTAGTGATAGGGGAGGGGGATTAATGTCCTTCCCCTCTTGCCCTTTGTTAATGAAATCCAAGGAGAATGATACGGGTGAAATAGTGGTATTGCTTTACACTGGAGTAAATGCTATTATGCAAGCAGTTACATTATTTGGAGGTTGTGGGAGGATGAGATCCTCCTGTTCATGGTTGAGCAAGAACTGTTACTTCCATATAACTGTTGTACAAGTAGTTGTGGCAGTCTAGGAGGTTTTGTAAATATTTTCTGTAGTGTTGGTGGGGAGCTAGATCAACTTGCACAATGGAAGTTTGTATGGCTGTATTACCTGTTGCTAAAATCAGTGATGTGGTGGTGTGATCCAGTAATGCCAGTGTGGTTATGCTGGCTTAATTTTATGGTACACTGGTATAATTTTATGCAAAACTGAGTGTAATTTTACACCATGCTGCTGTAATTTTACGCTATGTTACTGTAATTGGACATCATTTATTTCTTTGTTTATTGTATTTATATCCTGTCTTTCTCCCAAATGGCATTCAGGGTGGCTTACAATATTTAAAAAGATGCTGCAAAACATTAATTTACAAAAGTTAAAAAAGAACTATTTATCACTATTACTAAAACATACTTAAAGGCAATAAACACTTAAAACATCAGTTCGATAAAAGATAAAAAGATTAAAACAGCACCTCACTTACACACACACACTATCACATCATGATTAAAATTCAAAATTACAAAGGCCTGCCTGAATTAAAATGTCTACCTGCAGGCAGAGCAGGGAGGGGGCCAACCAGACCTCCCGTGGAAGGGAGTTCTACAGTCTGGGAGCAGCTGTGGAGAAGGCTGTCTCCTGAGTCCTCACCAATCGCGCTTGTGAAGGTGGTGAATCTGAAAGAAAGCCCTCCCCTGCAGATCTTAAAGCTCCCACTGGCTTGTATAGGGAGATATGGTCTTCAAGGTGGTCTGAATCCAACCCACGTATGGCTTTAGAAGTCAAAATCAGCACTTTGAATTCTGCCCAGAAACGGATCGGCAGCCAGTGGAGCTTTTTCCACAGAGGAGTCACATGATCTCTGTCAGTAGCCTGGCCACCGCATTTTGGACCCACTGACGTTTCCAAACAGTTTTCAAGGAAGTCCTATGTAGAGTGCATTATAGTAGTCCAAACAGAATATAATCAAGGCATGTGTCATCACAACTAGATCTGACTTCTCAAGGAGTGGGCACAGCTGGCGCACCAGGTGTACCCGTGCAAATGCAGTTCTACCCTATGCTGGCATAATTTTACACTACGCGCTGCTGTAATTTTATGCTAAACTGATGAACTTTTATGGCATGCTGCAGTACTTTGCTGCCCTAATTTTACACTACGCTGGCATAGCTTTGTGCTGTACTTGTGTAATTTTACACAACACAGCCAGTACACAGGTCTCACCCATGTGTTGAGATGGGTTATTTTTTATTTTCAAGGAGCAGGAAAGAGTTAAAACACCCCCTCCTCACCTTCCTCTCTCCCTCTTTCCCTACTGCTGTACCAAGTTGCAGACTCCCAAGGCTGGTTTCCATTAAGAACAAACATCAGAGGCAAAAAGGCCCCACTGCAGCCCCTAGTGTATATTTAGAGAGGAGTGACACTGAACCTAAAGGTCACCACAAAGCCTTCTCCCCACCTCCCCCCAATCTTGAATGGGTGGCCTGTGGGAGGGGGGCCTTCCATGGCTGAGTTGCTTCTTTTGGCTGAGTCAATAATTGTTTACAGAACTGTACTGTGCAGATCATTAAGGGGAATTAGCAAAAGGCCAGCTGCAGCTGATTATTTTTAGAAACTGTTAATAATTGGCCAGACCTTGAACCCTTCTGTACTGAAGCTGATATGGAAATATTGCCATTTCCATGCTGTGAAACCTTGGTGAGCTTTCAGAAACTCCGTGTGTGCGCCAGGGAGGGAGGGGAGAGAGAGAAAGCTCTAATTTTCCAACCCATCACTACCACCATAATCTGACCCAGGGAGCATCCTTCACAATACATTAGCAACATATCCTAAACTGGTGCCCTCCATGTACTGCATTATGCCTCCCATCATTTCAGTGTGCTCATTTAGACTATAAAATGGAATAAATGTGCCCTTCTTCCAAAGAAATCCTGACACGTTTTCTCATCACTGTTGTTGTCAACATCAATTTTAAAAAAATTATTCTGTTACTTTAAGGCTGCATACACCGGAGCATATGTCTCTTCTAAAACCTTTTAAAGGTTGAGTCTCCAAAAACCCAAACTTTTTGCCACCGACTTCCACCTACAGGATGGCTGCATCAGCACTCTTGCTTGTTCATTTCTCCAATCCGCAGTCTCTCTTTTTGGCACCAGCAGCCCGCCTCTGCCTGCTGGAGGTGTGGCTGGGGGCAAAAGAGAGAGACTGAGGATCTGTGAAATGGCAGGAGGTGTGGATTCATGCCAAGCAGTACCCATGGATTCCCCACATTTCACAGTTCCTGTCCTCTCTCTCTCTCCTCACGTCTCACATAGAGTTCAAGTAGCAAACGTACAAGACAAGAGGGTGTTCCAAAAAAGTTTTGTTGTTATCATGTACGTTCAAATTGTTTCCAACTTACGGTGACCCTAAGGTGCTCTTATCACGGGGTTTTCTGGGGCTGAGAGTGTGTGATGCACCCAAGCTCATTCAGTGGCTTTCCACTGCTGAGTGGGGGATCGAACTCTTGCCCCACGATTATATTCGGATGCTCAGACCACTGTACTAGATACTCTATTCCAAAATCTGGGGAAAAAACCAAAAAATCCTGAAATACAGAACATTTTTGGTCCCAAACATTTGGAATCCGTATTAAAAATACTTTTTATTAATTTTTTTATATCATGATCAGGCATAGTTACCAGTTACCGGTAATACAAATGCAGTTTAAGCTTGCATACAAAAAAGAAGAATGAATTATAATGTCTGAATCTCAAAGGATGTATGTTTTGATGGATTGTTATAGTCATTAAGTATCATCAAGTTAGCTTTGATTTATAGTGATCTTATAAATATGAGACCTGCATCAGGCATCAAGAACCCTGCTCAAATCTTGCTAACTCAGGTGAGCTGTGGCTTTCTTGCTTGACTGTGTTTGTGTTACGTGCCTTCAGGTTGACTCTGGCTTATGGTGCACTCTCTCCTAAGGTTTTCTGGCAAGACTTGTTCAGAGAGAGTTTGGCAGTTCCTTTCTCTGATGCCGAGAGACTGACTTGCCAGGTCACCTGGTGGATTTCCATGGCTGAGTAGGAATTTCATAGAATTCTGGAATCCTAGAGTTGAAAGAGACCTCAAAGGTCTTCCAGTCCAACCCTCCTTCTGCTATGGGGGAATACACCATCAAAGCACCTTCAGCAGAGGGCCGCCCAGCCTCTGTTTGAAAGCCTCCAAAGAAGGAGACTCCATCACACTGTGGGACAGCATATTCCACTATTGAAATGCTCTTACCCTAATGTTTCTTCCTAATGTTTAGGTGGAATCTCTTTTCTTGACATTTGAAGCCACTGCTCTATGTCCTAGTCTCTGGAGCAGGAGAAAACAAGTATGCTCCACCTTCCATATGATATTTGAACCCTGTTCTCCCAGGGTCCTAGGTCAGTGATCAGACCACTACAGAATTCTGACTCTCTTCAATTCCTTTATAGAATCATAGAATCAAAGAAACGTAGAGTTGGAAGAGACCACATGGGCCATCCAGTCCAGCCCCCTGCCATGCAGGAACACCCTTAAAGCACTCCCGACAGATGGCCATCTAGCCTTTGCTTAAAAACCTCCAAAGAAGGAGACTCCACTACACTCCGAGGCAGCAGATTCCACTGCCGGACAGCCCTGACTGTCAGGAAGTTCTTCCTGAGGTTCAGGTGGAATCTCCTTTCCTGCGGCTTGAATCCATTGCTCCTTGTCCTGGTCTCTGGAGCAGCAGAAAACAAGCCCTCTCCCTCCTCTACATGGCACCCCTTCAAATATTTAAACATTGAATACTTTATTTTAAATTTATTGAATACTTTATTTTAAAAAGTTATAAATAAACATACATGAGTGCCATTCCAAGCTGTATCATTCTGCTGGCGGCTGCTTCTACAGAATTCAATCCCTATTCTCGTGACGTAAGGGCATGATACTGTACTCTGTTGCAGAGGGTTCAGCATTGGCACAGTATGGCAGTGAAAACTTTGAAATTTTCTGCAGACTGGTCCCCTGCATAGTTTTAGCTCTTTATCATCCTCTTGTGGGTCAAACATATTACAATTATTTCTGGGTAATTTTAAGATACAGTAAGTCTCCTGTATCCTCAGGGGATCTGTTTGCAGTTTTACCATGGATAAAGAAAAAAATGTGGATAATAGTGAATGCTGTTTTTTTTCAATGAGATGAATGACATAGGTATCAACACAAGTGCGGAGAGCATGAGACAGTGCAAGAGTGTGAGCAAAAGGTGTGCCATTTCTGGAATTTTTCATTCTCTTCCATTTTTCATGTAATACTGTATGTATTTCTAAAGGCAAAATGGAAGTAGCACTCCAAAGCCTGGGGGGGGGCATAAAATTTGCTGTTTAAGTGCTGCCTTGTATGTTCCCAGACCCATTTCAGGCCGGAGCAAAAAGAAGCTTATTTTGGAAACAAGAAGTGATCAGCCGTGCACTTCTGGACTGATCTCAGGATTGTCTGTATATATGCCTTCAGGTTGTCTGTTGACTCTATGGTGGCCCCATGAATTTCATAGAGTTTTCTTTGGCAAGGAGTATTCAGATTTATTTTTGCCCATTCTGCCTGTACCTTCCTCTGAAATACAGCTTGTAGTACCTGGTTTTCATTGACAGTCTCTCATGCAAGTGTTAACCAAGGCTAATGCTACTTATCTTCCAAGATCAGACAGGATCTGGTGCCATTAGGGTATTTAGGCGCTTGATATCAGGATTAAGCAATGTAAATATTTGCATGTGGAGTCACTCTTTTATTTATTAAAATATTTCTATCTCTCTCTCTGTCAGGGCAGCATAGAATTAAAACTATATGAGCAATTTAAAACAATTCCAGATAAAACAGCAGAATAATTGAAATATGATAAAAGCATATTAAATGAATTTAAAAAGCAGAAAAGAGTAAAACAATGAGAACTCTGGACAAATACACTTTGAAAGAGATAAGGCCTCAAAGACTTCAATAAAAAACAAAGCTAAGTTTTAACTTAGTGCCTAAAAGAGACCAGTGTTGGTGCCAAGTGTCGAAATGTGGAGATCTGGGCCAGCCAGGGCTGTGACAGATCAGGTCTGCTTTAAATTCTCCCTTCTTGGAGAAGCAGCACCTTTCTACATATTTACCACCCCTAGCTCCCTCTTCACACTTACATCTCCCTTCTGCTTTCCTTAAACCCACAACCCTTGTGGATATAGGGCAAAGTGTTTTCATGTTTATCCCAATGAATGTGGTTGTGTGTTTTCCTGAGCTCATATTAAAGAGACACTGTATGTAGACTGCTCTTTAAAACAAATATAATAAATCTTTATTAAACAAACTGACAAGGGAAAGGTATTTGGCAATTAGATGTTATCAAACAGCAAAGCATTTTCAGCTTTTAACAGGCAAACACTTCCCCAACTCTCTCTCTCTCTGAAGAAACTCTTTCCCCTTTTAAACTCGCAGAAGGAAATTTTTTTCAAACTCTGTTTCTGTTATTTTTCTGTTATGCTGACTCCACCACTAAGCTTCCCCCCTTCTAAACTGGGTTCTATAGTTAGCAAATTAATCAAATCAAATCCTTCTCAGTTGCTATACCCCACCCCCAGGGTTCGTCACACCAAGTGTACCTCCAAGAGAAGGAAATTCCATAAACAGGGTGCTACAGCAGCGAAAGTGCTCTCCTACATCCCTGTGTGATGTATTGTTCCCACTAGTGGGACATGAAGCAGGGCTACACAAAGCAGATCTCAGTTCTCAGGCAGGTATATATAGGGATAGGTGTTTCTTATATGCGTGTTGATAGTGCTACACAACCCTTGTTTTGAATGATTATGCTGCACAAGTGAATTCATAACCAAGTGTGCAGCTGAAAGAGTACCAGTGCCAATTTCAGTGTGGGCAGGAGATGGGTCCACGTCCCAGTGGAACTACATGCACAGCTCTGCTTCTGTGATCTTGAACTGAATACAGGCAATGGACAAAACTATCAGAATGCTTGAGGAGCGGCGTATGGAGCGGGGTATCTTTAGCCTGGAGAAGAGAAGGTTAAGAGATGATGTGATAGCTATGTTTAAAGAGTTGGAGTGATATGGAGGTTGGAGCAAGCTTGTTTTTTGCTGCTCTAGAGACTAGGACCCTTTTCGCACCTTACCCTTTCGTAGTGCTGGGGTGCGGGGCTTGTGCAAGCAGCCTCCAGAGGAAGGCTCTCGCGACCAGGGTCCTTCGGCTCCTCATGAGCTTCTTGCTCGTGCGAGAGCCCTGCCTCTTCCTTTGCAGTGCAGCCTAGGATCTCCCAGGCTGCACTGAGACAGGAAGTGTGACTGGCCTGGCTCCCGAGGCTTCACACGCAAGGTAAGTGCTCACGGGGCCCCAGAGCGATGCGCGACCGCGCAGCATTTTCGACTTCAAGCCGAAAATGAAAAAAAGTGTGCACGGTCCGCGTCAGGCCCTTGAGCAAATGTGAGTGTGTCGTATGGACTGCTCCTTACATGTGCGTGATGCTCAAGGGGCTCTTTCGCAATCGAAATGCCGTGCGAAAAGGCTCAGGACACAGAGCAATAGCTTCAAACTTCAGGAAAAGAGATTCCACTTACACATTAGGAAGGATTTACTGTGGAATGCCCTGTCTGCGAGTGTAGTGGAGTCTCCTTCTTTGGAGGTTTTTAAATAGAGGCTGGATGGCTGTCTGTCAGGAATTTTTAAATTGTGTGTTCCTGCATGGCAGGGGGCTAGACTTGATGGCCCTTGGGGACTCTTCTAACTCTATGATTCTTTGGTTTCATAGAGGAACTTGCGCATTTGTAGGACACCAACAGGACTCCAATTCTGGTATCCTCCTTCAAGTTTAGATGATCATTTCGGTAAATTTTCTATGTTGGATTGAGTTAAGACATTTTTCCCTTGCTCAAAAAAAATTGTCACTGGAAATGAAGGTTGTTTGATTTGTCAATAAGTCAGTTTGTTCGTTTGTTTAATTTATGTTCCTTGTTTCTCACAGTTTGGGACCCAAAGTTGTTGAAAATAGATAAGGAGAAATTTTATATACCATCATATAATATCCCCCTTCTGTCTCCACAGCTCAGCTGCCAACAATATTACACTGTTTACAACAATACAAAGGCTGAATTTATTCAGAAGGGCTGTGTGGAGAACCCCAAGTACTACAGCTACATCGCGGTGCTGGCACTTATTGCCACCATCATGCTGGTGCAAGTGAGCCACATGGTCAAGCTCACCTTGATGGTCATGATCACTGCGGCCGTAGGTGTGGTCAACATTCTTGCCTGGCAGCAGATCTTTGATAAGTACGACGAGAACCGGTTCCAAGACAACATGTAAGAACTTGAGAGGGGTGGTGTGGGAGGATGCTCAGGGAGGTGTTGGTGGGAGGGACTGAGCCTGGGCTACAGCTGTGGTTCTCTTGGGCTGGTGTAACTGTGGTGGTGTGGGCAGTGGTACAGTGAAATGGCTCTGGATGCTGCAACAATGGGGAGGAGTAGCACTGGAAGTTATCTGTGTCAAGATGCATCAAAGTCAGTGCTGCTTCAGTTGTCTGAGGTGAGGGACCAGCGATTACAGGCGTCCCTCTCGTATTTGACGGGTTAGGGATCAGAATGCTGTCAAAAAACAGAAATAGTTGACATGTGGAAGCAAATCAATTTGGCACAATCTGTTTTATTCAGTCCACGTAAATTCTGTAGAAGAGCTGCACTGCACATGATTTCTAAGAGATTCGTGGTGCACCCCTTGGGAATTGTGCATAGTGCGTCTCTTATACAATATTTGCCACCATACACTGCTTTTTATCTCAATCCGTTCACCGCTATCTTTTTGTTCAGTCTGTACACAAACTGAACAAAAAGATGACACCGAACAGATTGAGGGAAAAAGTATTGTGTGGGTACTTTTTGACAATTCACTCTTTTGATGCTTTTCAGTTGCAGCCAGAACCCATATATTTGATGTGTAGTTAAAAGAACAGGCCACACGTTGAATATATGGGTTTGGGTTGTAATTGAAAAGGGTTGAAAGAGCAGGTTGTCAGAAAGTGGACATTTGAAAAGCAGAGGATTCCTGTATTAGCTGGCATTCTGTTTGTGAGATATGTGGATGTATGTTGTGTTACTAATGCAGGGCAAATTATTTACCACAGCACAAAAGACATATTCTGTTGACAATGCGCAAGTGAAGTTGCACATACAAAAGTGGTACATGTTGAGATTACACAGTACATGGTTGCAATTGCACAACGGCACGCCATCGTTGACATGTGTTGCTATTCTGGATGGGTGTTGCATAGTGCTGGGCTAGTGTCAGGATGAGTGAGTCATCTCATAAATATTTGCTGGGTATGTATTAGTGTATACAGTAGAATATGTGTGCTAGCTTAGATATTGCTATAGTCTGGTAAAGCACTATCAGTTATCAATTGCCAATTGTTGATTGCAGTGATGTATCTGGTTGAAACTCGCTAAGGTATTCCAGGTACCAATGGTTAATTGCTTCATTATGCATTGCTACAATATATCCAGATGAGGGGCAGAATATTAGATGGCCAATTCAAAATATCAGAAAGGTGTTATGGGAACTGGCAATGTTCAAGAACTTGTTCCTGCTTCAAGAATAAAAGATATGTAAACAGTGAAGGGTCTGGGAGAATGCTTAAACTGATGGAATGATGTGAGATTTATGAATTTCACCAGTTTTGTATGATATAGTATAAAATCTATAGTCACTCGATATGCAATAATCTCAGCAACTTCCAAGGAAGGTTGCTGTGTTGCTTGCTTTGCCACAGATAAACACTTCTGTTTTAACTCTGAGTGAAGTTTGTGAAGGGTAAGTTATCCAGGACATGTCACCTAGTGTAGCTCTGTATGTGGATGTTTTCTCTATGCTGAGGGATGTTGGATTGCAACCTCTGTTTCCCACTATGCCAGAGACTGGTGCCATATTTGGTGCCCATTGGCTACAGTGGTTTCTTTCTTTCCTGGAGCTCTCCAGGGACTGGTGGCAGATGGCTCAGGGAGTGGCAGCTGTCTGTTACCCTGATTTCTGGGGTCCCGTGGGGGACACCTCAACGTGCTCCAAATAATGGGGAATGGGAATTAGCCAGAGCACAAGCTATAGCAATGCAAGAGGCAGGGCAACTTAGCAAGATCTTAAACCCAATGTTTACGGGGGCAGGCCGAGTCAAACACCAAGCAGAAGTAAATTATAATTGTTTTTCTTTATTTAAAAGACAGTCATTGTGTACATACACACTCACTCACACAGACCTAAGAAGATAAAGAGAGGAGGTTTGATAGAGGATTCTGAGAAGGATTTGTCAGGGGAAATACTACACCTGATCCTGTAGCACGGGTAGTCAGAAGAAAGTCAGTTGGAGCGGAGGTTCTCAGCACGTGGATGCTGAGGGGAAGGCTCAGCGAACGGAGTGGCAGCAAGGCAGGATAGAAGTCAAGAGCGATCCGAGCAATCTGAAGAAGCGCTCAAAATCAGGGGTTCTTATAGGGGAAAATGTGCCTGTAGGGTAGTCCGTTCCCGGGGAAAGCAATGGGTTTCAGGTTGGAGACAGCCTCCGAAAGGTCAGTACTTAGAATGAGTGGATTTTGACATAGCTGTCTGTAGCGAAGACAGTATGCAAATAGGGAGTGCTTGACAGTTGGCTATTCGGAAGCGCTAAGCTCGTCAAGCTGGCGGTTCAGGGCAGAGAATCTTTTGTGTGCCTGGTGCATATTTCATGTAGTTTCAAAAGGTACTTGCCTGGAGGTCTCCTGAAGCTGCATGCTGGAAAATTACTGCCCTGTCTGGATTTGTCTTGTATTTTTCAACCTGTTTCGGCCATGTCTGTGTGCATGCTTGTCCGGGGGACTCGCAAGCACATGGAGAGGAACAGTTTGGAATGGCCAATCTTTAGATATCAAATTATATTTAGTAGACCTTGGGCCCGGACTATAAACCACAGTAACCTGTCCATGGACCACCACTTTGAGTAGTACTGATCTGTGCCATCTGTGCCTGCCTGCATAGTGGCTTATATCCTCCAAAGGACAGATGCTGGCCTAGATCTCAAAAGAAGTTCCCCTCTTGCTGCCAATAACAAAGGAGATTGTATTCTTTTATGGCCTTTGTGTCTATTCCCCTCATGGCCAAGAAGGGATATGGCCTTTGTCTCCATCAGTCTTCCCTCAAGATCACCTTAAACCACCCTAGGTGAACATCTCAAACGACACTTAGACCCATGACCAAGACACTATCATTTTTGCCTCCTGCAGGGGTTGGGAAAGTGTAGCTAGGATGGTATAAAAAAGAGCTTCTGTAATAGATGACGATGCTGTGATTGAGGAGCAACTGACTGCACAAGGGGCCGAGCCAGTGACTGAGGAAGTCAACCTGCAAACATCCCCTGCACTGGAAGGTCAAACAGAGACAGAGTTGCCCCAGCCAGCTCAGGACGGAGAGGGAACCAGCAGTGAGGCAGAGGAGTTGGAGCCAGATGGGTCCATCAGCCCTCAAATCACGCAGAAGGCTGAAACGGGCTGCTCAGAGGGAGGCTGCTTGGACTAGGCTGAGGAAACAATAACGAGCAGCACCTGTTCACAGGGGCTATTTAAGTCTACCAGCATGGCTGCTCCTTGCTTGCAGCAAATTATTAGCAAGCCCTCACGACCTTTGTGTCTCCTGTTCCCTGAAACCCTCTGGATGGATCTCTGCCCCCTGACCCTTTGGACTGGACCTTGACCTGGCTCGGCTTGTGTTTTCCTGGTGTTTGGTATATTTGGACTTCCCAGGTGTTCCTGACCTCTCTCCTCCCATGCTGGCTGCGGCCCGGCAGGGAGAGATTCCTGACAGCTTCTTTGTCAGAGGCTTTGTTAACTGAAGTGTTCCTGTATGCATCTCTTAAGTGGTGGGTAAAAGCCCATTTGGCTGTAATTGATGCCCACCTGTCCAGGTGCAGCACACCTCCGGTATTGCTTCTGCCTTCCTTGCAACAGCGGTAGAAGCTGCTTTTGAAACTCTCCTGGATTTCAGAATTCATTTGCTGTTTAAAATGTTTAAAACAAAGGAATAAATGGCAAACTGCCCACTGTTGGATAGGACTGAAATTGAGCAATATATTCAGAGAAATCACATGGTAAGGAATCTTTCTCAGGTTCTGCCATATTAGACAGCAAATATAGGTAATACAGTTGGCCCACCACAGTTGCAGGTTTGACTTCCATGGATTTGATTATTTGCACGTTTCTTCAACTCTGCCCCCCACCTTCAGAAGCTTCTTTTCCAGGAGAACGTTACTTCTTGGTGGCTCTGATCAGACTGTGCAGTCCTTTAAAAACCTACCTCTGGTCCTCCTCCTCCTCCACCACCAGCCACTGCTTGGCCTGTTAGGGACAGTTCTCAGCCTGATTTCTCAGTACCACAAACCCTGTCCTGATGCCCCCGCCCCCACCACACCCAAGGAAGGAGATGTATGTGATAGAGGTAGTATTTTCCCTTTCCCTCTCTTTTCCCTGAACTGTTTTGGACCCTGGATAACCACTCTCCCACTATGCTTCAGCCCCCTTCCCTCCCCCACATTCATTTTGATATTTGCAATTTTTCCACTTTTATGAAGGTCCTGTGCTCCTAACCCTAGTAAATGTGGAGGGCCAACTGTACATTTTGGAATGCTGCTTTGTGTAACAAAATGAATCTCTCTGCATGTAGAAAACTATATGTAGATAAGAGGAAAGGCCAGATCAGAGCCTTTCTCTTTGAGATGTTTGTTTTTTACATTGAGATATTCATCCTTTTTTCCTGTCATGAAAAGGTATTAAGAAAGGGGATCCCTCCATCTGTAGACTGAAGTGGTCAAACTCAGGAAGAACTTAACTCTGACTTTGCTGAATGTGCAGTTTCAACCCTGAAATGTGTGATTTTCTGGGCTGTCTGGCTCTTAACTATTTTTGCTCTTTCTTGCAGGGACTTAATAGTTGCATCCAAATACTCCATGACAGTGATGATTCTGGTGATGATGCTCAGTTTCTACTATTTCTCCCGCCACGTGAGTAGCCTGCTAAATGTCACAGACTCAGTAGGCCATGATGATCCCATTGTGTCACTCATGCTTCTAAGAACCCACTTCAAAATCCCCCACCCTTCCCATGAGTATGCCGCCACCCACTGATCCAGTTCCTCCAAGTTCTGTATAAGATTTTTATCCTTCTACAAGACTTGTTCATTTGGCTTTCAGAACTCTGACATACTGACTAGGCAGTAGAAGTGCATTTAATTTTTTTTTCTAATAATAACGACAACAACAATAAATTTTTATTTCTTATCTGCCTCTCCCCAAGGATCGAGGCGGGGTACAACATGGATTAAAATACAACTTAAAACACATCATGGACTAAAATACACTAAAAACACATAAAACCATTTAAAATACATTAACTTAACATTTACGGTTAAAAATTGACTGGTAGATCTTCCAGAAGATATAGATCTTTAGTACTTTTTTGAATTCACACAGCCTATTTTGCTGTCAGATCTCTTCCGGTAGGTCATTCTGCAGTCTAGGAGTAGTCAATGAAAATGTCCTCTGGGTGACCGTTGCCAGTCTAGTCCTGGCCAGTTTAAGTAAATGACCCCCAGAGGACCTGAGTGTATGGGGTGGATTGTATGGGAGGAGGCAATCCTGCAGGTAACGGACCCAAGCCATGGGGGGCTTTAAAGGTAATAACCAACACTTTGTACTTTGCCCAGAATCTAATTGGCAGCTAGTGGAGTGATTTTAATATTGAAGTGAGGTGCTCGCTCCTTGATGTACCTGTAACCCAGAGTTTTCCGAACTGTGTGTCAGTCAGCTGCGCTGTGTAGGTGTGTCACCACTGCCACCCTCGGCCAAAAAAGACCCCGACAAAGGTGGCGGTTAGTTCAATCTCTGGTTTGCTAGTAATTAACCCCTTAGAAGAAATATAAAAGATACAGACACATACATAAGTTGTAATAATGAAGTGTATAGAGACACAACATGTCTCATGAAAAACTTTCATTTATATTTTTAAAATATATGATTTATGCTTCATTATTTATTTATTTATTTATCTATAATTCATAAAACTGAATTACTGGGTTGCGAAATGATGCATGCCTAAAAATGCATGTGCCACCAACATGAAACATTTGGAAAACTCTGCTGTAACCATTATTCTTGCAAATAATGTGAATATACTGAGTACAATTTTATATGTTTTATGGATTTTTAAAATTTTTAATAACCACTAACTGATTAGCCATAACATGATGAATCTACACATGCAAGCTAGCATCCTTTTAGTGACATGTGCAAGCATAAGTCAGCCTTAGGTTTGTGTATGCCTTTTTTGGTCATTGCAAAGACTTGTATTCATTTCTTCCATCCTCACCAATGAAAGCACCCCCAGAACTGTTGTAGAGTTGCTGCAACCCTCTCCCCCCATGACCATTCTGTGCCTGGTAAGAGAAATAGGGGGAGCAGAGCAGCATCTGGCTGTGTCCCTGTAGCCAGACGCAAAATGATTGCATCACCCACTGAGACCTGCGTGAACTTCAACAGGGGATATCAGTGTCATGTATGGGATAACCCCTTGCTCCAATGAACCCACTCTGAAGTTTACAGTAATTTATTCAGTGGTGATAACTGCACAGTTCCACATAAATTGCCAGAACTGAGTTGTACAGTGATTGCATATATTTTTTTTAATAAGCAATCATTTACAAATTCACGCATGCCAAGCTTTCATTGGTTAGTAAAGCATTGCTCTGTTTTTCGCAGGCTGGTGCTTTACCCACACTTTCTCAACCTTGAGCAGTTGTTGACTTGCTTCCTTAGCCCTGTCCATTATGTCAACACATGCTGTTCTTATAACACACTTCACACTAGTTTTCCCGCTTTTGATCTCCAGCCCCACTCTTACCTGTCATATTATAACAATTCAACACATGCAAGTAATTTGCAGATTGATTCTCTTACACGACAGCAAGGAAAGCATTTAGCAGGATGTACAATATACGATATGTAACATAAGCATAGCCAGACCTTTTCCCAATCTCTCACTGTTCTCAACTGGCACAGAATGGCTGAGGAAGGTGGGCACAGCAATTCTACAGTAGGTCAGAGGTAGATGAATGGACAGATATACCAGATGCAGAACCTAAGCTATATTGGACCATGTAGGATTGCAGGCTCAGACTGTTTCTTTCTCTGTCAGTCCTTCCACCTTTCTGTCTTCATCCAAACTTTCATTCTAGTGATTCTCCTCTTTTCTCTCCTTACATCGTTCTCACATCTCACTCTCTTCACCTGTCAACATCTATATGCAAATTCATCCAGTATTCACCCAGTATTCAAATCCCATCACTCAGTATTCATACACACTCCTTTGAGCTGTGAAGGTCTATAAAAAAAAGTGGACAGTCCATATAGCATAGGAATAGGGTACATGTTTTGCATACCAACAGGCCAGAATTTGATTCCTGCCATCTCTACTTGACAAAGAAACTCAGCTAGCAGACTGAAGGCAATCAAGAGCATTTAGAATACTGGCCTGGATAGACCAAAGTTCTGTTGAAAGGGGCAGAGGCACCACACCATCTTCAGCATTTTGGTACTGGATAGCGACATCTGTTCAGGTTTGCCATGGCTGTGCAATTGCCGTAGAGAGTCTTCCACATTTATTTGAGCTGTTCCTAGGAGAACCCTTTAATCGTAATTTCCAACATCATCCCCCCACCCTAGACGTTTCTGCTGTAGTTATGAAATACTCTCCCTTGGAAGCCTGATTGGCCTTGCTGTTGCTGACCTTCTGGCACAAAATGAAAACATGGTTGTTTACAAAAGCCTATGGGGGCCTAACTGGTTTCATATAGATCCATATTTGTGCATAGCTTTGGATTTTTTAAAAAATATTTCAATTGGGTTTTTTTTCTGTCTTTTTATAACTCATTAAATTGCTTAATATGTTTTTAACCTTTTAAAAATCATTTTATTGTTTATATCATTTTGTGTTTTTAAACTTTTATATATCTTTAAATGATTTTATATTGTTTTATGTGGAGATTTTAATTGTTTTAAAATTTCATTTCTGGGAACTACCCTGGGCCCCACTCTGGGAGAAAGGCAGAATACAAATGAAATAAAATTAAATAAATACACTCTTTTATGTCATTTTAAACATAAAATTGTTCATTGTATGCTGCCCTGATATCTTTAGATAGAAAGTAAGATATGAATATTCTAATAAATAAAATAATGTTGCAGGTGGAGAAGTTGGCCAGGACTCTGTTCTTGTGGAAGATTGATGTTCATGACCAGAAGGAGCGAGTCTATGAGATGAGGCGCTGGAATGAGGCCCTGGTCACCAACATGCTACCAGATCATGTGGCTCGGCACTTCCTGGGCTCCAAGAAACGGGATGAGGTGAGTTTTGGTGGGTAACAGATGGATCACCAGTTAGGGTCATCTGTGAGGTACTGATACTTTTGGACTGCATAATCTCTCCCCGTTGGCTGAGCTGGCTAGGGCTGAAGGAAATTGTAGTCCAGCAACATCTGGAAAGCCCCAATATGCCCATCTTTGGTTCAAAGCATCCTTCCCCAGCCTGATTCCCTCTGGATGTATTGGACTACAACCCCCATCATCCCCAGTCAGTCCAGCACTATTATGGGGCAACAGAGTGGGGAAGGATGTCTTAGGGCAGGGTGGGCAAAGTTAGAAGTTCCGTAGGCCAGTTTGCCACCCACTCTGGTTCCAGTAAGGGTGGTACTATCCTTTCCTGCTAGTTTCAAATACGTAAAGTGCCTTCAAGTTGCCTGTCAATTTCTGGTGACCCCATGAATTTCACACAGTTTGTTAGGCAAGGAATACTTAGTGGTGGTTTGCCACCAACTTCCTGTGAAATATAGATGACAGCAGCTGGCCTTCCCAGCTCTGTCTTGACTCTGCTTATCTTCCTTCATGGAATATGGGCCTTTCCGAATACATCCAGTAAGTTGGTGCATGGATTTTATGTATGATCACCTCTGTGTCTTCCAGGAATTGTTTAAGGGGGGACAAATCTGATCATAACTCATTTAATCTTTTGGTACATGTGTAAATTATTGTTCTCTTTTGTCAACCCCATTACTGGCAAGATTGGAACTAGCTGAGAGAATTAGAATTTTGTCTTTCAAAAAGAGTTATGTGTTTGTTATGTTTTTAAGTATATTGTCAACATTTTAATTTGTAAACCACCTTGAGTCCCAGTTTTGGGGAAGAGATGGGTTATAAATAAAGGGTGAGATCCTGCATAGTCAACTGTGATGATGGAACTCTATCATTGTAATTAGGTGGCATCATATTACAAAACCAGCCCTTCCCCAAAGCCTACATGTGCAGCCTGGAAGCAGCCTGAATGAAGCATTTCTGAGGTGCTGGAGATCGAAGCATGAAGAGGTTTCATTGTGTGATAATGGGGTTTCCCCATTATCTAGGGAATAGAGCTTAAGGCAGATAATTCTCTCTCAGGTGTAAAAAGGGTTAATGGACTGCGAGGGTTAGGTTACATTGACTGAAGGTAGATCACATGAGATAATTGCCCATTCAGGAGAGAGAAAGGAGAGGATCATCTAGATGCTTCCATGAGAAGTGAAGAAAAAAAATCCTCAAGAGACCATGAGCGGGGTGAGGGATGCCAGTAGAGGCAGACAAGGGCACCTCCTGATCCTCCCCAAAATACTGTCTCAGGAATGACCAGCTGCTGTGAGTAGTTTAGAATGTGTCTAGTTAGCTGTGTTAGAGCTTTGTTATTTTGGACAGTTTGGCTGATCTTGAGAATCTATCTGTGCTTATAACTGCTGGTAACTATCAAGCGTACCTGAGGGGGGAAGCCCTTTCATGACTATTATTTTCTTGTTTACCTTGCATGTTTAAAATAAATACTTTTCTGTAAGCCTCTGTTCCCTCTCCATTCCCACGCATTCCTCAGCACACATGTGAGTAGGATTCCTCTCACTCAGAGGGGGTGGTGAGGGAAGGGAAAGGATCTTTGAACATAAAGATTGTGAATTCCCAAGCAATGTCCCACTGCGTTGCTGTAGAGGGGACTAAGTCAGTGGGTGGTGGCGGTGAAAAATTAAGAGAATTTGGGAGAAATTCCTAGCTCCTATTCAAGGCCTAAGTCAGCATTGAGAGGGAGGAGGGCCCCTTTCCCCCCAAATCTCCACACATTGGTGTCTCTTTGCAGGTAAGACACTTGAGCTAGCTGGTCTTGGTGCCCACCCTTGCAAATCCCCAGCCTTCCCTTGGTACATGAAGGTTCTTTCAGGGAGGCAGAAAACAACCCAATCCACTCATCCTTTGCAGCTGCCCCAGTTCTGTTCCAGCTCACCAACTCTCTCTAAAAATTGTGAAAAGTGCACTGTCACACTGCAAATGATGTTTGCAGCACTCTCTCAGTCTTGGGATATATTGTTTACAAGCAGCTGGAGAGACCTTTCAGGGTCCTGCCTCAACTGCTTGTCTCAATGTGCCTTGTAACTGAGAGCACATTGCGGGATCAGGCATCATTTCAAAAGCTCTGATCTTCAGCACCTCAGAAACACTTCAGTTGAGGTGCTGCTAGGTTTCTAGGGTCATACTTGGCTATTAATAACGATAAATGTGATTCTACAGCATTTGTGAGATCGTAAGTCCATTTTATCATCTTTTAACTGATGACCAGGTTGCCAGCCAAAGTTAATAACAACTGCGACAGGTGGAGGCAGAAGGACTCTATAAGAGCACCTTTGAGACCAACTGATCTGTTTTGGCATCTGTTTGCAGGAGCTTTAATTGATGTCTGCAACTGTACTAGTGGAATACAATATTAAACCCACATATTTAATCAGTAACATAGTTGTGGTAGAGTCATCATGATGTAGTGGTTTGGGCATTGGACTGCACCTCTGAAGACCAGGGTTCATTCAAATACCTTCTGGGCCATGGAAACCCACTGGGAAGCCTTAGGCAAGTCACTTTCTCTCAGTCTCAGCCAAGAAAACTCTGTAATAAGTTCACCATAAGTTGGAAGCGACTTGAAGGCACACAATAACAATAGTTGGTGGTGGTGGTGGTGGTGGCCTTAGAATGCAGTGGGATGTCATCTATTCTTTTATGGCCTTCATGTACAGGAGTTATACAGCCAGTCTTATGATGAGATTGGTGTCATGTTTGCCTCGCTCCCCAACTTTGCTGACTTCTACACTGAAGAGAGCATCAACAATGGTGGGATTGAATGTCTGCGCTTCCTTAACGAGATCATTTCAGATTTTGACGCGGTAAGTCATCTAAAATCAGCAGCAATAGTAGTCCGCCGACCGATCACTTTGTCCCTCAGGCAAAGGGGAGGAAGCTCCTTTCAGCTGTCCTGTGGTAGAAAATGCACTCTGCTCCTGTCCATCTTGTCCACCCCCACAGGCACACCAGAGCACAGAGTGTCAGCATGAGCCAGCACTAGAACCACTGTGTATTCCTCCTCCATCATTTAGTGAGGCTGAGCCCCCACAATGATGGAAGCAACTAAAAACAATAGTTACACCGTGAAATGTTGTAATCCACTTTGGGTCCTCTATTGGGAAAGAGGTGGGATGTAAAATAAATAAATAAAGCAAGCATGTCTTACTTCAAACAGAGAGAGAGACCTGGTTGGTTATATTACAATTGGAATGTAAGCAGTGGGCTACTCCTTTGCAATTGGGAAAAGGAATCAATTCCAAGTAACCTGTGAGCTGTGGCTGTTTAATTCCATTCTCTGGTGCCACTGCTCTGCTTTGTTGGTTTACTTATTTGTCTGTTTCAGGTGTTTGTATGCTGCTTGCTGAACCTAAAGACTATTCACAATGGCTCACAGATGTTCATAATGATTTATGGGTCGGGGGGGTCCTTTTGCTCCCTAATTCTCACAGCTCCTGGACGATCCCCAGTTCCGGTGCATCACCAAGATCAAAACCATTGGCAGCACCTACATGGCGGCTTCTGGCGTGACCCCTGATGTCAGCACCAATGGCTATAACAATGCTGTTAAGGTGAGCATCCGTTAAGGATGGAGGAATCTTGGCTCATGGGCTCCTTGGGTTGCCAGTGAAGCTTTCACCCCTCTCTCTTGCCTCTCGATTCTTTTTTTTTTTTGAAGTTTTTTTTTTCTGGGAGTTCCCTACCCCCTGGATCCTTCCTAGGAGTTGTGAGGGCAGTGTCACCATGTTTTAGAGTCTTCGTCTTCTGGCCACTGAACTGCCACAGGAAGAGGCACCTAGCCATAAAACGTAGTCATTTTGGGAGGAATGCACTAAATCAACTTTAACTGCTTTCAGTGAAGAACATGATTTAAACATGGTGGAACCTACACATTTGACTCCTGTCTCAGCAAACTTAAAAAGATGATGATCAACACTGCTTGTCTCCGTCTGTTAATTGTTAAATATAATATTGTAAAGGTGTCTTTAATTTCCATGAAGAATTCAATAATTAATGGAAAAAAAACAGGTCTGTTGTGTGTGTGGGGAGAGGGCTTGAAACACAGGTATGTCTGATGGAATTGCCAGGGCAGTGTGGGTTCTGAGTCACTTTTTCAAGTGTGTGATCTGCCAAAAATCATTCTAAGGTGGAAGCCAAAAGCTGAAAAGGAAAAACAATCTCATTCAGTATCTGTGGCTATGGAAGCAGATGATCCAGCAAGAAAAACAATTTAAAGTGAGCAGTTGGTTAACGATTGACATTTACTAAAGTAAGATCAAAGTGCTATAATTGTGATGTCTTCATTTAGCTCAAGTCTGACTTCCCCAACCCAGCTACACAACAAAATAGACCAATGTGTTAGTCAGTGAATCAAATGCTAATTTACTGGCTTTTTCTTCTCATGTAATGTAGTGTATTGGTTAGAATTCAAAAGAAGCTGGAGAGCTACCTGGTGGGGAACATTAGCTGGAAATCCTGCATTGTGTAGCAGCTTGTACCCAGTATCCCATGAGGAGAAAGCCTGGTTCAAATTCCCACTTGGCTGTGAAGCTCACAGGGGTGACCTGGGGCCACTGTTTTCTCTAATCTGCCTCACAGTGCTTTTGTGAGGCTAAAAATGGGAAGAACAGCCTGAAACACCAACTTCAAGATCACTGGACGAAAGATGGGGTATACAGTTGTCCCTCCACGTTTGCCGGGGTTAGGGGCACAGGAGTCCTCTGAAAGTGGAAGAAAACACAAATTTCTGTAGGCCCCCAAAACTATATTTAACATATATATAAAAAAAGTACTGTATGATCTGCAGATTCAACCCGCCACTGATTGATTCAAAAGTACAATACACAGTATATTTGAATCCACAGCAGGGATCCAGCCACCCAGTTTTGCCTTTGAGGCAACAAGGTTACTTCACAAGGCAGAAGAGGGCAGCTGACAGGACTTGCAGCCCCCTCCGTTGTGGCCTTGCACCATTTTTAATACAAGCCTTGCCTTCCATTCAGTAGCTCTCTCGGTCACATGAGGCTCACAGAGACACTGTGGATAAGAGACGAAACTTAGGGCCTTTCCACCCTACACTGTTACTGTACCATTATTCCACTTTCAACCTCGTGTGGAATTCTGGGGTTTGTAGCTTTAGCGCCTGCGCGGTAGCGTTCGGAAACTTCTAGAGCTTGTTCGCTTGGCGGGAACCCCTCCCCCACGCTGGTACTGCGCATGCTCCTCCCGCCGAGCAACGGTCTCTCCTCAGTTCTTCTCGTCCGCCGTCGCGTACGGAAGGTTCTTTGGTTTGTTCCTCTCACTTTTGTGCTTGGCTTGCTGTTTTCACGGTTTTACGGACTTTTGGACTGTCTCTGACCTCTCTTTCGGACTCCCCCTTCGGCTTTGGTCTTTTCGGATTTTCGCTGTTTGGCGTTCTTCGTCTTATGTCCGCGCTGTTCAAGAAGTGCGTGTCCTGCGGGCGCAAGGTTGCCCTCAACGACAGCCACAAGGAGTGTCTCTTCTGTTTGGGTGAGTCCCACAACATCCGGACTTGCCCAATTTGCCGGGATTTTACTCCCCAAACTCTCCGCAACCGGTCCGCGAGACTTAAGTCTTATTGTTGGGAACAGTCTCTGTGAGCGATAGACGAGACCTCCACTTCCAAGATGGCCGACAAGAAGACGACCACGCCATCGACGGTATCGGCGGCTGCCGTTCCGTCCACCTCGTCGGTATCGGGCTCGGTACCGGCGAAACGCCGATCTCGGCGTTACCGAGGATCCCGAAGCTGTCGGCGGCTGCCAAGTCAGCAAAAGGATCCTCGACGGCGAGGAAGGCTGAGGCTCCCCTGACGGAGACGCCTGCTAAAAAGCGCCCTGCTCCGGACGGAGGCAAGGGCAAGGAGAAGGAGAAGAAGAAGAAGAAGAAGGAGAAGAAGCGCTCCCCGGCTGGGGACGTTCAACCTCCTACTCCTCCTCCTACTCAGCAGCCTTCCAAAGGGCGAGGCGAGTCTGTCGATCTCTCGGAGGATGAGATCGAGGACGTTCCCCAACAGCGCCCGGACTCGCCTGTGGCAGACCCTCCAACCCTGGTGGAGGAGCGCCACCGCCCCCCTAGCCGTCGCAGGTCGGCCGACCTGCAGCAGAGAGAGCCCTCTGCTTCTCCGGAGCGGCGTTCGACCTCCTTCCGGTCCCGGTCCCGCTCTTCCGAGCGTCCGGTGGCCTCGCCGCCTCCGAGGGAGACAAGAGAGGAACAACCTCGCTCGTCTGCCTCCAGATACACCTCGGCGTCCTACGTGGCCAGGTACGCGAGGGAATCTGAATGGAGAGAGCGCCCGGCCTCTTATCGGTCACATTCGCCATCGTACCGGGATCGGTACCATCGTGGCCCGAGTCGCTGGGAGACCTTCCGGAGGTCCCGGTCACCTCGTCGACAGCGCGAATCGCGCTCGCCTAGAGGGGACGAGGCTCGGTACCGTCGACGCCGAAGCCGATCTCCGTCGGACCGCCGCTCCTTCAGCCGCTCTCCCTCTCCTCGATATCATAGGGCGAGGGAGCCTTCACCTCGGTATCGGGCGATATCGCCACCTCCTAGGGTCACGGCAACGGCGACGCGCCCTACGGAGTCGGTGGTGACTGAGCGGGCTACGACGACGTCAGCCTGCCAGACTACCCCTGTCACCACTAAGAAGGTGAAGTCAGTAGTCAGCCAGCCCAAGCGGGACGCTGCTACTATCACCGCCCCGGCTGCAGAGAAGCCTAGGAAGGCAACTCCTGTGGCGACTTCGAAGGAGCTGGAAAGCGAGCGGCGAGAGGACTCACCGACCTCAGAGTCGTACGACTCGAGTGCGGAATCAGAGGTGTCTGAGGCGGCCTCCCAGGAGTCTCCTCCGCTGGGATTCGGGGACCCGATCCCAGATTCTGCTCCAGAGGACGTCCACCAGTTCTCTGCGATGCTGCTCCGCATGGCTGCTACCCTCGGCCTTAAGATCGCCGATGCGGAGCCGGAGGACGACGATCCAGCCTTCTCTGTCTTCGAAGAGAAGCGACCTGCCACGGCCCCGCTGCCTCTCCTGCCCCGGGTATCCAGACTGGTGAAGGCCGCCTGGGATAGGCCGGCCTCGGCTCAGCCGATACCGCAGCGTCTGGAACACCTCTACAGGGTGCAGAAGGATAACGCCGGTTATCTCTTTAATCACCCTGCACCGAACTCTGTGGTGGTCGAGTCGGCACAGACGAAAGGCTCCGGCAGGCAGCACACCACCCCGCCGGACAAAGAGGGCAGGAAGTTGGACGCCTATGCAAGAAGGTTCTACTCCGCCGCCTCCTTGCAGATCAGGCTGTCCAACACTCAGGCTTGCCTCGCGGCATACCTGAAAAAGGTGCTCGATCGCCTGCAACCGGCGATGGAGGCGGTACCGGAGGACATCCGCCAAGCCTCCTCCGTGATCTTCAACGAGGCCATCTCCATCGCTCGGCAGCAGATGGCCTCCTCCAGGCACGCAGTGGAGATTGCCTCCCGGGTCATGGCGGGATCCATCGGCCTGCGCCGCCATGCTTGGCTGCGGCCGGCCGACATCCAGGAGGACACCAGAAGGAGGATTGAAGATCTCCCCTTCGATGGTGAGGGCCTATTCAATTCGTCCACAGACGAAGCTTTGGACAATCTCGTTAAGGCGAGGCTGACCGCCAAGAAGATCGGGCTACAGCCGGCCACGCAAGCCCGCAGGACCTCCACCTTCCGCCCATCCTGGCGACGATCTTCCACCTCGTCGTTCCAGCGTTCGGCCCAGTCTGGACAGTCGAGACCGTCCTCCGGCTCGTCGGCCAGACGCACGATTAGGCGACGCCCGGCTTCGTCCAAGAAGTCCTCCTCCGAGACAAAGTCTCGGTTTTGACGTGCCTGGCAGGACCTACCAATACCCACTCTTCAGCCTACCATCAGCGCTCGGAGACCGACCGACTCTTGCTCGACATCTCGCGGAGTGGCAGTGTGTCACTACGGACTCTTGGGTGCTTTCCATCGTCCGTCTTGGCTACGCCATCGAGTTTCTCGGTATTCCTCCTCGAGGCGTTTACTATTCCACGCCGTCGAGTCCGGCCCTCCTGGAAGAGATCCAATCCCTCCTCCAGAAAGGGGCGATCGAGCAGCTCCCGCAAGAGGCCAAGACCACCGGCTTCTTCTCCAGGTACTTCACGGTACCGAAAGCCGACGGTACCCTCCGGCCGATCCTGGACCTCAGAGGGGTGAACTACTACATCCGCCCCAAAAGGTTCAAGATGGTCACGATACCGTCGATCCTGCCCTTCCTACATCGAGGGGACTGGTTCGCCTCCATCGATCTCCGAGACGCATACTTCCATATCGCCATTCGCCCGCAGCACAGACGGTACCTCCGCTTCGCAGTCGACGACACCTGTTACCAGTACAAGGTGCTGCCGTTCGGACTCTCGACTGCCCCAAGGGTCTTCACCAAGTGCATGGCCCCGGTGGTATCCTTTCTGCGGACGAAGGGTGCTTCTGTCTTCCCTTACCTCGACGATTGGCTGTTGGTGGCGTCCTGCAAACAGAGACTTTACCACGACGTCCACATGACGTTGTCACTCCTGACCCGCCTTGGTCTACGGGTGAATCCGAAGAAGTCCCACCTCGAGCCGGCGAGGATCTTGGACTTCATCGGGGCGACGCTCGACTCGACCTCCGCCAGGGCGTACCTACCAGAGTCTCGAGCCCAAACCCTGATCCGGGCCACCGCTCACGCTCGTACGGCCCCGACGTTATCTGCGAGAAGCGTCCAGCAGCTCTTGGGCTACATGGCTGCGACCACCGCTGTGACATATCTCGCCAGGCTGAGAGCGAGACCTCTTCAACACTGGTTCGTCCGCATATTCGACCCCCTGCGAGACGAACAGACACTCCGACTGCAGCTGCCGGAAGACGTCCGCTCTTCCCTCCGATGGTGGCAGTCGCGACGCAATCTCATGTCAGGGATGCCTTTCCAACAGCCGACACCGAAGGTGACGGTAACAACCGACGCCTCCCTGTATGGATGGGGTGCCCACTGCGGCGATCTCAGAGTCCGCGACAGATGGACCGACGACGAGACCGCTCTCCATATCAACGCGCTGGAGCTGCTCGCCGTCTCGAAAGCGCTACGGGCGCTCCGCCACGTCGTAGCGGGGCGGACGGTCCTGGTTCTGACGGACAATACCACCGCCGTCTGTTACATCAACAGACAAGGAGGGACTCACTCCACAACCCTGCTCAACATTGCACTCGACTTGTGGGAATGGTGCATTCGCCTGCACACGCATCCCGTGGCAGTTCACCTGGCCGGGCAGGAGAACACCACGGCAGACGCCCTCAGCAGGGACACCTCATCCCATCACGAATGGTCTCTCTCCGGAGAGGCGTTCAGACTGATTCGGGACCGCTGGGGCGAACCATCGATCGACCTCTTCGCGACCAGGGAAAACGCGAAGTGTCGCCGATTCTGTTCCCGAGCGGGCCACGATCGTGCCTCCATCGGAGACGCTTTCCAGTTTCCGTGGACCGGGGAACTCCTCTACGCGTTCCCGCCGTTCCCGCTGCTCGGCCGGACGATATCGAAGATCCTCGCCGACCGAGCCGACGCGATCCTGGTAGCCCCGTACTGGCCGAGGCAACATTGGTTCGCACCCCTGCTACAAGCCACACGAGACGACCTGCTCCGGTTGCCACCGACACCGGACCTGCTCTCCCACTCCGGCGGCCGAGTCCTCCATCCGGACCTGCCACGCCTGGCCCTCCATGCCTGGAGGATATCGCACTAGACGATCCCGTGCTCGGTACCGTCCTCGTCGCGGCCAGGAAGGAATCCACCCGTCGCAACTATCAATACAAGTGGCGACGCTTCCTGACCTTCGCTAACGAGAGGAGTGAGCCGGTATCGCCCGCGGGGCTCTCTACCGTCCTGCATTTCCTCCTGCACCTCCGGCAACAGGGGTGGCGTTTCCATCCCTGAAGGTGTATCTTTCCGCGATCGTGGCATACCAACCGCCACGATCGCCTGCCTCGGCCTTCTTCAGGAACGATACCGTTAAGCGGTTCCTGAAAGGACTTCATCATCTCTACCCGCCGGTATCGCCGCCGCTACCGCCGTGGTCCCTCTCGCTGGTGCTCTCGCAGCTGACAAAGCCGCCCTTCAAGCCGATGGCGACCTCGGATGATAGGCTCCTGACCATGAAAACTGCCTTCCTGGTAGCGGTGACCTCAGCGAGGCGAGCGGGTGAGATCACAGCTCTTCGATCCGATGAGCCCTTCACGGTCTTCCACAGAGACAAGGTGGTCCTGAGACCTGACATCTCGTTCCTGCCTAAGGTGGTGTCCAGTTTCCATCTCAACCAGGACATCATCCTGCCTGCCTTCTTCCCGAACCTGACGACACCGTTGGAGCGGTCTCTCCACTCCCTGGACGTGCGTCGGGCCGTGGCCTTCTACATGGACAGGACTGCTTCCTTCCGACAGACGCCGCATCTCTTCGTTTGCTATGGGCAACGTCGGAAGGGCCTCAAAGTGTCCACCCAGCGCTTCTCCAAATGGGTGGTGAGGACTATTCAACTGGCGTATGAGCTCGCGAGGAAGCCTCCGCCAGTCCTGCTTCGAGCCCACTCCACCAGAGCGGTGGCTACTTCTGCGGCCCTCCTGCGAGGAGTTGACCTGCATGAACTCTGCCGTGTGGCGACCTGGTCCCAACCATCGACCTTCGTGCGCCACTACAGGCTCGACTGCCGGTCGCGCAGAGATGCCCGGTTTGGACGTGAGGTGTTGGCTTCCGTGCTGTAGGACCTGACCCGCCGTCCGACCGGTAAGCTACACAGTCTCCTAGTGTATGAAGGCACAGAGACCACGAAGAAGAAGAACAGGTTGCTTACCTGTAACTGTGGTTCTTCGAGTGGTCATCTGTGCCATCATACACACCCGCCCTTCCTCCCCTCTTTCTCAGGTCCCTGTAGGTTCTACGGCGGACGACAGAACTGAGGAGAGACCGTTGCTCGGCGGGAGGAGCATGCGCAGTACCGGCGTGGGGGAGGGGTTCCCGCCAAGCGAACAAGCTCTAGAAGTTTCCGAACGCTACCGCGCAGGCGCTAAAGCTCCTAGTGTATGATGGCACAGATGACCACTCGAAGAACCACAGTTACAGGTAAGCAACCTGTTCTTACTGTACCATTATTCCACTTTCAACCTCGTGTGGAATTCTGGGGTTTGTAGTTTCCTGAGGCCCAAGAGCTCTCTGACTGTGAATTCTAAACGTTCCTCCCTAAAATGCAAACTCCAGCATTCCATAGGAGGTTGAAAGTGGAATAATAGCACTATATCAGTATAGTGAGGAAAGGCCTTTAGTCCCTATTAAAAATGGTATAGGTGAACAGCAGGAGTGACAGCAAATAATCGACAAACAATCAAATCTTTGAAAGTTAAATTCACAGATGTGGAGGGCTTACTGTAAATGTTTAATAGTGACGGTGGTTGTAATTCACACCTGGATCCGTCTTGATTTTCTTGAGACCTGCCATCTTGAATTGTTTGTGCCCTGTGTTTCAACACAGCTGTATGTTATAAAATCTAGTTTTGGGTGCTGCCCACTAGGGTGCTTTAATTCTGAAAGAAGATAGGACTGTGAGCATGATGCATTGGGCGGGACCTGAAGGTGTCCCTCTTCTCAGACTTCTCTGCTTTTTGTCCTTGGCTCTCCCCAGAAGGAAGACCTTTCAGAAAAGGAGCGCTGGCAACACCTAGCGGATCTCGCTGATTTTGCTTTAGCCATGAAAGAGACACTGATGAACATTAACTACCAGTCCTTCAACAACTTCATGCTTCGAATAGGCAAGTTGGCCTGCTTGTGTACTTGATTGCTGGCTGGAATGTGAGTTAATGCTGTGTTCAGAACATCTCTAAAAAGAAAAGGGAAAAAAAACAGAGAGAGGATTTTGAAATCTTTCTCTATGGTGTGGGCAAATCAAAGAGGTGTTTTTCCTCCTTATAAAATACAGTCTGGGGTCAACCAGTGAAGCTGATGGAGCTCAGATCAGGGCAAATGGCTTGCATTAGCATTTGTTGGGAATTTACTCTTACAGGGTATGACAGTAGTGTAGTGGTAGGCATGGATGTCTTTGAGAAATTTGACTTAATAGACAAGGGGGAAATGGGGAGGGAAACACTTCCAAGTTCCATGCCAGTCTATCTTCAGTCTGGTTTCTGGGCTCTAGAAGTCTTCCTGGAAGCAATTGGCTGACCGCAGTGGGAAGCAGAATGCTAGATGTGACACTACTTTGGTCTGATTCAGCAGGTATTTTTGGATGTCCTTAAGTTTCACCTGGCTCCAGTCGTGAGCCTGTCTCTGGGCACACTGTGACAAAGAGTTGGAACTTAAAATTGCGTGTGTGTTTTTGTTCTCTCTCTCTGTCTCTATCTCTGCATGGTTGGCAGGCATGAATAAAGGAGCCGTGCTGGCTGGGGTCATTGGTGCCCGCAAACCTCACTATGACATTTGGGGGAACACTGTGAATGTGGCCAGCCGGATGGAGTCCACAGGAGTCATGGGCAATATCCAGGTGAGAACATGCTCCCTGTGTCATCCTGGGGGCAGCAAGATTTATGAAGCAGGTGGATGGGAACAAGGAACACTTCTTCTAGTGATCATAAATGAAATAGGGGCAAGGGATTTAAGGAAAATTCTTAAATTTTTAGGGAAACTTTCCCCACACTTACTAGTTGAGAGAGGGATCCTGCCCCCCTACCACCAGCTCTGCCATGAAACACCTGAGTCTTGCAGAGGATTCCCCGGACATCTTTTAGGAATGTCACTGAGAGCATGCTGGATACTGTCTGGATCTGTATGAAGTGAGAAACAGTGGATTCATGGTGCACTATATTTATTAATACAAGAGTCCTCATTATGACACATATGACAAAAGGAACATTCCCAGAGAGAGTTTTAGATTCAGGGAAACTGACACTTTTGCTAAGCAGATTTATTGCTTTCATACATCAACACTAACTGCCTGCTGTAAAGAGTTGAAAGACAGCCACTACTAATTGTCTGAGGAATTCTAGGGCTGAGGAATTCTGGGATTATGGAAATTGTAGGGCACAAAGATAATATTTCCAAGTTGCGCTGCAAGGTGCATGGCTATAGCCGGAGCAGAAGAGGGAGGAAGCCAGTAGCATGCACACCTTTCCTCCAGTAATTCAGAGTAATCCCTCAGTTTGCTGGCACATCTAAACCAGAACAGTCCACCTAGGAGCAGGTTTTCAAATGTGGGCTGGATCTGGATGCTTCTCTGTCTTCCTCCCTGTTGTGATATGGCAGGAAGTGGCTTTAGAAGTGGAATGACACCTGGGAGAATGCATTGCTGAGGACACAGCTTGAGAGGTTCAGAGTTCCAGATTATCTTTTTATGGGCCAAATCAGTGGGTCTTGGGCTGTGTGTCTAGGTCATGTGACTTCTGGTTGCCCTCTGCATAGAACTGTACTTCTGTATCTTTATGTATTTCCCCTCTTCAGATGCGGGAATTATTTAAGCACAGGCAAGTCGCTTCCCCAGTGTGAGTATAAGGGGAGTGGTAGTCGGAGTGGTAGAAAGCCACCCAGTAACAGATTGCTAGGCAACCAGAGTGGTCACTCCAGAGAGAAACCCAGCCCTTTTAGGGGGAAGTTGGGGTTAGAGGCCTCAAGGGGGAAAAAGGCATAAATAGTAGAACTGAATTGAGAGGAGTCAGACTTCAGGAGAAGAGTTGAGAGTCCTTAGCCAAAGAGATTTTTCACTCAACCAAGGAGGGATTGAATGAGAAAGGTGTTTTCTCAAAGAAAGCCTAGAGAAAGAGAGAGAGGCCAAAGAGAAATCAACCCACTTTTGAATCTGTTCAGAGAGAGAGTAACCTGGATTTGGGAACAGAGCTCTTGGCAAAAAGAGGAAGCCAGAGGGCTCTGTGTGTGTGAAACTTATGTCTTTATACCATTGTAAAGATATAAGAAACTGTTTGAACACATTCTGAATATCTGTTTGGGCTTGAACATACATACAAAACCAATGCTTTATTCTGTTTGTTGTTTTAATAAAGAGTATAGTATATTTTTATAAATTTAGACTCAGCTGAATAATTTTCAGTAGTTATAACCAGCCAGAACCACACTACCATTAATCATTAAAGGGGATTGTAAATAACAATTTGAAGGCTGTAACCTTTTTACACGAAGGCGGTGTTTAGGGAGGGCCAGAGCTGTGTGTAGAGTGGCAAGGCGCTTTAGCAGGCTGAGGGGAGGGAAGCTGCCATTCCAATCTGGGAGAAGGAAAGCAGGCGTCTCCACACCTGGTTGCATTTCCAGATAGCGAATGGTCTTATTATTCACTTCCTGCTGGGCATTCAAAGTGGCTTACAGTGGCAGGACACGTAGAGAAAAAAAAAATCCACATCATTAAGACATAGAAAAGCGACAACAAATACAGGCACTGCGGAGCCTTATTAATAGCCCCATCATCAGCTAGTCCTCAAAGCCTGTTGAAACAAGCCTTTGCTTATCTCCAGGAGGGCACCATGAAGTGTGCCAGTCTGACCTTTCTAGAGATGGAAGTTCCAGAGCTTGGGCACAGTCACCAAGAAGGCTGTCTCCGGTGTTGGAGAGTGGGATGGGAGAAGCCCCTCCCCCCAAGATGTGGGAACACAGGCGCACTCTTACGAGGGAATGCAGTCCTTCAGATAACCTGGAGCTGAGCTGTACAGGTCCATTTCATAAGGCCTTTATAAGGCTACTCTGTTTTGGTCAGACTCTTAGAGGAAAAAGTGGATGGGTTGTTATATCCCAAGACAGAAGAAAATATACTAAATGTAGCCATGGATAATGGACAGGTAAATCTTGCTTCAGTGCAAGAAGCGATAGTTGCATTCTCTCTGTTCTCCTGTCTCTGCAGGTGGTAGAGGAAACCCACCTTGTCCTGAAGGAGTACGGTTTCCGCTTTGTGCGCCGGGGGCACATCTACGTCAAGGGGAAAGGCGACCTGCTCACCTATTTCATGAAAGGGCGGGAGAAGCAAGGGTCCTTCATCAACGGCTCCTGCGTGACTTTGCCCCACCAAGTGGTCGACAGCTCTTGAAGACCTCCTGGCTCTGGCATGCGGGTGACAGAGAGAAGCGGGTGCCTCCGTGCTGCCCAAAGGCAAATGGGTCTGGGTGGGCGATTGCTGTGTACACACTGCTAACACCATTAGATTTTTCAGGAAGCCAACTTGTTTGCCCCTGTTCCTTTGTTTTTGAAGGCTTGTTATGATTTGTCAAGGGGCTCCTCTTGCCACCCATGTCTGCATTTCCCTCTTGATGTAGACAGGGAGCGAGAAACCAGTGTTGGTTGGAGAAATTCCTCTCTCTTGCGCATATATGTGCCCCTTTTGCACATATAACGACTCTGGAAGTGGGGAAGAGGGGATTAGATTCCTCAGTGCAACGTCACGTGTGTAGGTTGCTTTGGCTGCACTCTCTTTTGGTAACGCAAGTGAGGGGCAGGCACTAATTATTCCATAGACCTGACTTCTGCATGGAGCTTTTGGCTAAAATAAAAGGCAGGCTCAGAGCAGATACTAGGAGCAAGAAGTGGGCTGGGAGAGAATGCCACAGGGGCCACGCCTGAGCTGTTGGTTCTTACTTCAGATGGACTCACTTTTGTCACAAAAACACTGTAGATAAATAGAAAGCGGGGTGGGGAGCAAGTGCAATTTTTTTTTTTGTTTAACTCTAAGAAGATGTCCTATTTCAGATATATAAAATATATATAAATATATATATAAAAAGAAAAAGATTCTTTATATTTTTAATTGTCTTATTTCTGAAAGCAAGGTGCCTCTTTCAGGCTGCACCTTCCGTCTTTTGCTGTGCTCCCTTCTGCTGATGCTTTAGAAAAAAACGGAAGAGATTTATCTGGTACAAGACTGTTTTTATTGAACGCCTTCATCTGATTGTTATGCTGAAAAAAAAAGTAATTATTTCTCTAGTTTCTCAAATAGAACGAGCTTGGTTTTAAAGATATGCCGTGTCCTGTGTTGTTTTGGTGAATGTGTGTGGGGGGGGTGGATGGGAGAGGCCTAGTCACTTCAGGAAGGGTGACAAGGCACAATGCAAGCAGTACATTTGGTGGCTACACTGGCTTTACAGTGACTGAGTGTGGGGACTGCCAAGTGTCACTTTAAAATGAGGACATTTGCAGAGTGAAGCCTCTAAGGCTAGAATTCTGATCATGCTTCATGCTTGTGATGGCACTTTTTTCCGGGGGTGGGGAGCAGTGGTGAAGAAAGGCATACACTGATTAGCCTGTTCTTCTAGCACTTGACTTGCTTCATAGCTGCCACTTCATTTTCAGCCTCTTTCCTTCTGTGTCCAGAGAAGGGCAACCAAAATGGTCAAAGGCCTGGAAACCATGAAGCCCTGTGGGGACTGGCTTAGGAAGCTGGATAGGTTTAGCCTGGAGAAGAGAAGGTTTAGATAGGATATGATAAACATGTTTAAATACTTGAAAGGATGTCATAGGGAAGATGGGGCAGGCTTGTTTTCTTTTGTTTTCTGTTGCTCCAGAGACTAGGACATGGGATAATGGCGTCAAACTATATAGGAAAAGACATTCCATCTTAACATTAGTAAAAACTTCCTGACAGAGCAGTTCACTAGTGGAATACACTCCTGCAAGGAGTGTGGTGGAGTCTCCTTTGGAGGTTGTTAAACAGAGGCTGTATGGCCATCTGTTAGGTGTACTTTGACTGTGCACTCCTGCATAGAATGGGGTTGGACTGGATGGCCCTTGGGGTCTTTTCAAACTCTAGGATTCTGTAATTCTCCACTGCCAACTCTATTGCAAGCCATTAAAAGGATTACAACCAAGGGGTGGGGTGGATGCTTCTGACCATTAGGATTTTTAGAAGTTCAACCCCCGCCCCCAGAAACCCCTGACCAGAGAAATGGCCTAAATCCTTTTGCTTAATCCCAATAGATTAGAGCCACTGAATCAATGGTTGAATGGCAAGTAAACATGTAGCTAAATCCCACTGACTCATTGGTCTGCTCTGCTTGGGACAAACAGTAGGAGTTGGGCCAGGGCTTGTAGAGTATCAGGCATTAAGTAAACGATGTAGAGCTGGTCAGTTTCTGGTGGACCACCTCGCACTGCTTAGACTCTCTTTTGTTGTGGTTGTCATCAGGCACAAAAGACAAAATTATAATTTTAAATGCGACCATGTGGAGATCTGGGTTTGTGGTTGTGTGCTTTCATGTCGTTTCTGACTGTAGCAACGGTATCACAGTTTTCTGGGACTGAGTGTGTGATGAGCCCAAGGTCACCCAGCAGGTTTCCATGGCTAAGTGGGGAATCAAACCGTAGTCTCCAGGGTCATATGTGTTGGGTACGTGATTAAGGAATCCTTATGGACTAACACAGTTCCTGCACTCGACAGCCACTCAAAAGCAATTGTGTCAGCCTTCCCAGCAAGGTTCTTAAAATGGGGACAGGGTTCACTTTCTCGTCTCTGCTTTGCCTGTGACAGATAGTTCATTTTTAACTAGTTTGCTGTTAAAATGGAGCAACTGATAGCTGACTGGAAGACAGTTATACTCCACATGGTCAGAGAATGGGTCCCCTGAATATCCCGTCGTTCCCGATTTATTTTGCTGCTGTCCTAATGTCATCTGCCTCTCCCTCTTCCCCAAGCATTTGGCAACATTGTCAGATCCTCCTCCCACATTAACCTCTGCTGAAATACTGCAGAGTATTTCAGAGTACAACCCACAGCCTGATTAAAATTCAAGCAGGAGTAATTAGCAGCAGGCTACTCAATAGGTAGAATTGAAAACAGCTATTAGTACTAACTAGTCAATTTTATTTAGTGAAGATGTTTCTCTTCTGTGAATTCATTGGCACTGCTAAATGAAATGAAACTGCCAGACAATTAACTCCGGAAGGGAACAAGTTGCTAACAGAGAATGGAAAAATAAATGCAAAAATGAAGGACTAGCAGATTTACTGGCCCAGTTGTGACAAGTGTAATAAAACAGTAGTCGGCTCATAAGCATGAAGCCCACTAATGTGGTATCTAATAAAAGCAGCTCCTGCCCATCCCCACCCTCCAAGTAATAAAGGCTATATATTACCAAGTTCAGACTCAAGAGCACAAACAAATATTCACTTCACCAACAGTACATGCTAAATCTAATGGATGATCTCCAACAGAGAATTCTCTTTGGCGTGATTCGTATTTCACCTGCCCTTCCTCCGTGTCCACCTAACGGGCAGTTGGGGATGTCAGCAGGCACTCTGGTTGGGGCCCAGCATTCAAGTCGCACCTGCTAAATTGGTAAAAGTCTCCTGCCCAAATCCCCAGAGAGATGCTGCCAGTCAAGTTAATAACTGATTTAATAAAAGAGTGATTTCACACAGAATAAAACTGCTTATAAAGTGGTTTCACACTTGCAGTTTTTTAAATAAGTGCACTTGTAAGAAGTCACAGTGTTCCTTTAGCTTATAAGAAATGTATGAAGTTGTTCTAATTAAAATAAGGTCAGAATGTTCTTAGCAGCCCCACGATTTAACACCTTAATGTGCCCTGTAGCTCTAATGATCCTGCAGCTGCAGAAGTAAAAGGGCAAGCTGGTCTGATTGGGCCACCGAAAGGGCTGCAGGGAGGGGTCCTGTCTCTCAGTTCTCACCCAGAGAGATTATTTTAAGAGGTTCTCTTTCTAAAGGTAGAACTAACTCATTCATTCAGGCTAAGAAACTTTGGGATAGATGAGGACACGCAGAGCATCATTTGCTGAAGAATCTCTTAACCGTGGCAGAAATCTCAGTAGTGTCTTCCTGCAGTTCTACCCATGAATAAAATAGTTACATAGACATTGGAAAGAAGGATTAAACTGAGATGGAAAAACTTACAGAGGTGTACAATTAAGGAAAGAAAGCAACAGTCAACCTTTGAGCTAAGCTGTTTTCCCTTTATTCACTTTTTGAATTAAGATAAATTTGATATAAACGAGCAGCAGAGTTTTGCCATATCATACAGCTACACATGCTTGTCTGCCCTTCATTCCAGTGAAGCATGCTTTGATCTTCCTGTGGGAAATTAATTCAGCAGTATTGTGAAAGTCAGAAGAAATATTTAGGGAGACGGAATACTCAGTCCATGTTCTCTTACAAAGCAGTCAGTTGCTCTTACACAGCTGCCTTGGGTCTGTTCAAGGCCCCTCCTGGGGAAAGGGTTGATGTGGGGGGGTCCTCTTCTGCCACCCTCAGTCCTGCAGAATCAGCACAGTAGTGAGCAGTTTCAACAGCAACAGTAACCAAATAGGGGCAGTTTATAAGGTGAATGCTGCTCCCAAGAATATTTTGATCCCTCCCGTACTAATTGCACAGTAGTGAAGATTTCCACATAGGTGTGTTGCCAAAAGCGCTCCGGAGGTTATTATGTGTGGACTGAAAAGCAGGAAGGCTGCCAGCCCACCCTGTCCTTACTGAGACATTGACTCAGCTGGAAGTTGCTAGTCAGCTTTCACAAGAATTTGCTTCCACTGCTCTTCAGTTCCATTGTGGGACTTCAAAAGTGCTGGTTTTTTTCATTCAACAATTAGTGAACTTCAGCCTCTGAAGCTTGATTCTTCTGTAGCAAACTTGATGAGGAGGGTTTTATTTTTTTTTGGATATGACCACTCCCCCATGCTCCAGGATTTTGCTGAGAAAGACTTCATTCTGCTACAGCCTCAGAAGGACATCTGTCACCACCACCAGAAGGCAAAGCTGTGGAGGGGACAGGTGACTCCATCGAAATAGACCCGCTGAGAGTTTCTGTGGAGTCTGTGATGGTGCTGAAGACCTTATGAAGAGGTCCCTCACGGAAAAAGGCCACGTGAGCTGCGGCCACCTCGGCCAAAGGTGCTGGAGCATCTTCTGTCAAAGAAGAGAGGAAGAGAAATTAACAGGTCACTGCATGAGGAAAAAGTTTGCCTTCCTTCTCCTTGATTATTTTCACTCCTCATTGGGTTTGCGACCTCTTTTTATTATTGCCTCTTAAGACTCATGGGCATGGGAGGGAAGATGTACGTGGAAATAAACTGCACATTCATTGTTTTCATAGCTTGACTCTAAAGGACTGTTTCATGCACTGCAACATTAGGAAATACTCTAAAAGCATCCTGCAATATCCAATATTTATCTCCTTATTTGTTTATCATGCTTTCTGCAAACCACCTTCCTACAACTTGTTCACTCTCATAGAATAGGACAGGCTTATCTCTTACCTGATATGAAGAAAATACTGGTTTAAGGAAGACAGGTGAATTGCAAATAGTGCTAAATGGGATAATATGATTTATTCCCCAAAGAACTCTAGTGTTTTAGTATTAAATTTCAAGCTTAAGAATTTTTTAGTTGAGGTGGCTAAATAACTAATTCAAAAAGAAAGAGTTCCATCAGTATATCATGAAATATGTAACTCTTGAGGTTATTTATGTAACACAAGATTATTGGAAAACTTTGGATTTGCACCATTTCTCAGGCCCTCTTCACTGACCCTCTGCTGAGGAACATGCACCTCTGGGAAACAAAAAGTAGCCTTTTATTGCGGTTTCTAAACTCTAGACTGGCCTTCCAAGAGAAGAGTCTGTTCCACTCTTTACTCCTGCCTAGTTAAATTCCCACAAGCATGTCAAAATCCAGGCCTTGAATGAAGTTTTTATACCTCTGTTGCTTAGTTTCTTTTATGTCTGGGATTATCTGGGAATATCTGTCACAGATACAAATCAGGGTCTGTTATAGGCATCCATATAAAGCAGTATTTTTAATATAAGTTGTAAGCCCTTCTATTCTATAAATGAAATTAGAAGATAATGAGTGTGTCAATTCTATTTCTGTTCCAGCCCAAAAGCTGTAAGTAGACCACCTCCATTCCCTGACAGGAATTTTAGGCAACAAATTCTTTCACCTTTACAAGAGACAGTGGCTTCTGTTGGGAGGATGCTCACAGGATCTCCGTAAGTGAGCTTGGCTGTGAAGGGAAAAGTCTCGCTTTCTCTTGTCACGCGGTAGCCGAATTCCAGCAAATTGCACAAGGAATTTCCCCGCAAGGGTCCTTCAAGGAAAGCAGCAAAATTCTCCTATAAGCAAAGGCAGGAGGACAGTCTGTATTTATTATGAAGGTGCAGGGGATTCCTAAGACAGAGGACCTTCTCTGTGGGAGCACACTGGTTGAGGAAAGAGAAATCCACCACAGGAAAGAGAAATTTTTGGCACCTGGCTTTTAAAGATGAAGCTCCAGAGTCAGTGGTGGCCAGGAGGGCATTTGCACGGTTAAAGCTTGTGTGCAGTTATGCCCAAGTCCTCCAGACTCGGTTGCAGTGACTCACACCTTAGTTATACCTCATTTGGATTGCTGTAATGCAATCTACATGGGGAATTTTTTCAAAGAATGCTTGGAAGCTTCAGATGGTCCAAAGAGCTACAGCCAGATTGGGGTTGGCTACAAGGACCACACAACTTCCCTACTGCAACAGCTCCACTGGCTGCCAATTCATTCTGAGCACAATTCAGAGGGCTCATTATGACCTTCAGAGTTCTATACGACTTAGGTCCAGGTGACCTGAAGGACTGTCTCTCTGGCTATGATCCTGTCTGTGTCTTGAGACCTTCTGGGGAGACCCTTCTCTCGGTGCCGCCACCCTCCCAGGTAGATCTGGTGGGAACATGGGAGACAGGTCCTTCTCACTGGGCCCTCCCAGGTTCTGGAACTCCCATCCTGGAGAGGCTAAACTGGCATCCTCCCTGCTCTTTTTCTGAGCAGGTAAAACCCTTTTTATTCCAGCAGGCCTTTGAAAATTGATCTTTTTTTTCAGGAAACAGGTCTTGTATGGACTTACATTTGTTGTTGTTGCTTAACATGCTTTAATTACTCAAGTTTTGTATGCTGTTAACCTGTAGTTTGCTTTAGTTGCTATAAGCTGCCTTGAGTCCCAAATTAGGAAAAGGCACAATTTTTATTATTTCTAGAGCTTGAAAGGGCTTGACGATAGGGAGGGGCGGCATGCTTGACATCTGCTTGTTCTGCTTGAGAATTTCACTGAGTTTTACCTTTTCACTCTGTTGCCTAAGTTGTTCTAATGCTATGTGGGTTAGACTATATTTTAATATGTTTTGTGTGCTACTGGTTATCGGGCAGCATACATACCACAGAAGAACAAACCACAGAATCACCCACTTGTCCAGAATTACAGAAGAAAAAGTCCATCAAGATTCTTAAACTTTTAGTATTTGCTTAATTCAAAATATGACCCATATTATGATTCTGGCTGCATGGCGCACGTGAGCGGAGATTTGGAGTAGCGCTCTGCAACTCCGAACTTCCACCTGAAGGTTTTCCAGCCAGTTTGAGAGACATCAGAACCAGCTAGTCATCCCCTCGGTAAGGGGGATGCGGAAGAGGTCCGAAGGGGATCCAAAATTCTGGTGCCAAGCCCTTTCCATAAGGGAAGAGTGGAGGTACTGTGAAGGATCGTAGGACCATAATGGAACCTCCAGGATTGCCGTTTTAGCGGCACAAGCGCTGACGACGACTTTTAAAGCAAGAAGGCATTTTCATGAGATTGTTGTAAGCAACTCGATCTGGATTATAATAATTTTAAAGATCATAAGAGGGACGTACCTGCAATTGGAAATATGGAGCTGCTGTTTGAAGAGACCCCGAAGGCTATGAGCTGGATTAATGGCTGACAATTTAAAGTGACAGTAACCTGCTTGGTGAGTGCAAAGCAATTGGAATTTTCCTTCTTGCAGTTTGGAACGTTGCTGACTTTCTTTTTGGAATATAAAATTGATGTTGGACTGAACTGAACTGATCCTACTGATTAACTGAACTTGGTTGGACATTGGGAGGCAATTATTTTAATGGTTGTCAGCAACGGACTTGATTCCCTTTGAGGCTGAGAGACTAGGCTATGAGCTGGATTTAAAGTGAAGGTAACCTGCTTGGTAAGTGCAAAGCAATTGGAATTTTTCTCCTTGCAGTGTGAAACGTTGCTGACCTTTTCCTTGGAATATAAAATTGATGGAATATTGACTAACAAACTGTTTTTATTGGACTGAACTGAACTGGTCCAACTGATCAACTGAACTTGGTTGGATATTGGAAGGTAATGATTTTAATGGTTGTCAGCAATGGACTTAACTCTCTTTGAGACTGGGAGACTTGTAATATATAAAGAACTATTGCCTTTTTTCTATTTTTTCCCTCGTACTGAAGCACTGATACTAAGATTTTGGATCTATTTGAAATTGGTTAAGTTTTGGTTGTGGTGGAAAGCATTCTGAAGAGGAAACTGCCGTGGTTCACCTTCTAAGGACTGTTTTTGAATTATCTGTTGTCTCTGGCACTAAACACGACGCATTAAGCTTACTTAAAGTTAAACCTATAAAATGTATGAACTGAACTGAGTTCTTCTCTGGGACCAATCTTTAATGAACTTTTGATTCAGAGCCATACAGGTTTTATTTATGCATTGATGAATTCAAGAACTTTATGAATTTTAATGAACTTTTATATGAACTTTTTTTTGTTATGAACATCAGAGCAGGATCAATTTAAGATAATTGTGAATATTTCCATAAATAAGATTGGTTGTAGAAGTAACAGACTGTGCTAAATCACTTAGACAAAACGGAACATCTTGGCTGCCTGAGAAAAGAAAGATAAGAGGCTTTGGGAACTCCTGCGCCCACACAGAGAACTGGCTGGATATTATATTCAAGGTCCTGGCTGTTGTTTTCCAAGCAGGGAATGAGCTGCAAAGAGTCAGCCCACAAGAGTTGGGAGGGGGGAGTTGAAGCGAACTTCAACAAGCACCTTTTTAAAGGGAAGGCTTAATTTTTGGTTTTTTCTACTGTATCTAGTCATATATATTTTTTAAAGTCTTGTATTCTATTATCATTATCAGTTTCCATTGACAAGTGGGGATATATATATATATACTGCCTGACATATTTATATTGAGGTAATTGAGTTATTTACATTAACATATACATTTATACATATTTAACCACTTAACCATTTTTTGAATATATATTTCTGCTGAATTAATTTAGAGTTTATACATTGTCAGGTATGTGCTGATATAGATAATGTTGCTTTGTTTGATCTGCATATTACTGTATCCTTTGAAGAGAATTCTTGAGTGAATCCACAGAATTAATTGGTGCCAGGAAAGCACAGATTCAACATAACTAAGAAAAGAATTCATAATTTTGAATATAAATCTTTGTTGAATTAATGTAGAGTGTATATATTATGAAGTATATGTTGACATAAATAATATTGCTTTGTTAGATTTGCATATTACTGTATTTTTTTATAAGAGAATTTAGAGTAAATTTACAGAATTAATAGGTGCCAGGACAACACGGATTCAATACTTAACTGGGAGCAAGAATAAGAAGACAGCGAAGAAGGAAAGAAGAGGCCAAGATACATCTGGAAGAAAAGTTCATAGAAAGGATTAATGGATCCAAGGACAAGGAAGGGAACAGTGGCGGCAGCTGCAACAACGACTACCCAGACAGTAAGGAGAACATCAATAGATATATCTCAGAAGTCACAAGATATAATGTTACAGATGATGGAGGAACTAAGAAATATTAGGGAAGACATTAGACAGAGACAGATACCAGTATTTAAAACAAACAAGAAAAGAGATGAGAACAGACATGAAGCACGAAATTGACAAATTGGGGAAGAAACTGGAAACTTTAACCAAGGATGTTACAAAGATAAAGACTGAGACTAAGGAGATAAAGGACCAAGTAACAAAAGTACAAACAGAATTGACTGGTGTAAAAGGGAAGCAACAAGAAGAGGAATCACAGATAACATTGCAAGAGCTACGCTATCGAGAAAGATGCCTTAGATTTAGGGGCGTTCCTGAATCTAGTGGTAAAAATGTATATGAGAAAAGGGTACCCGCCTTGGCAGAATACCTAGACACTGATGAAGACAAGATGGACGCGTGTATCGACAGAATGTTCAGAGTATCCTCCAAAATAGCGAGAGAAAGAAAATTACCAAGAGATATCATAATAACTTTCACTTGGACAGTTATCAGAGACAAAATACTACAGCGGAGCTACGATGGGACATTTAAGATTGAAGATAGAGACGTGAAAATTTTCAAAGACATACCATATCAAATACTTAAGAAGAGACACGATTACAAGCGCCTAGCCAATCTCCTGCTGCAGTTACAGATCAATTACAGATGGGAGAAGATTGAGGGATTTTTTTTCACATATAAACAACAGAGATACAGAATTCAGTTCCTAAAGCAAAAGAAATAATGGAAAGGTTGAAGCGAGACTTGCAAAGAACAACAGTTGGAGAGCAAGAGGAAGAGCAGGAGTCTCTGGAAGAAGAAAGAGAAAAAGAAGAAAAAGAACAGACACAAGAAGAGGAGGGCGAGAAGAAACGGCACAAGAACAAGAAATAGAAGAGGAAGGAGAGTTAGCGGGAGAAGCTATACAGGATTAATTGGAAAACTAAGTAAATAAATTTAATAATAAAAGACAAAATGGGACTAAAAATATATTCCTGGAACATTAAAGGATTTAACTCTGAATATAAAAGAAGACAAGTATTTCATCACCTAGAGAAACAAAAAGCAGATATAATCTGCCTACAAGACGTACGAATTAGGACTCAAGACCTGAAATATATCCGTAATCCAAAATTAGGTAGCTGTTTTTCAGCTACGATTGATCAGAAGAAAAGGGGAGTATTGATATTTGTCAATTCAAGACTTGGTGCACAACAAATATTCCAGGATAGTAATGGCTGGTACCTGGTGATAGAAGTGAATATGAAACAGGACAAGATATTGATAGTTGGAATATATGCACCAAATGGAGCTAAAGGAGATTTCCCCCCAAAATACACAACCAGATACAGAAATATGTACAAGAAATAGGAAATGTGAATGTTATTGTTCTGGGGGACTTTAATGGAGTCATCAATCCAAAAGTGGACAGAAATTGGTTCCCCGAAATAATGGCAAATTGCCTAAGAGTTTTTTCCAGGTGATGGATGATTTAGATCTTTATGATATTTGGAGATATAAAAATGGACAATTAGATGGACATACATTTTTTTCAGACCGACATAAATCAATGTCCAGAATAAATATGATTTTGGCATCTAAGGATTTGTTGTTGAAGACATTGAATATAGACATTCTTCCAAATCTATGCTCAGACCTTAATCCCCTACAAATGACATTAAAGATTACAGATAGAGAGAGGACATGGAGATTGAATGAAGAAATTTTTAAGAAGGAGAAATACATTAAACAAGCAAAAATAGAGTTAAACAATTATTTCAAGGAGAACATGATATTGGAATTACCAATGAAGATAATTTGGGATGCAAGTAAAGCCGTGATGCATGGAAATTTTATTCGATGGTCCGCGGAAATTGGAAAAGAGAAGAAACAGATTGAACACTCGATCCTGACGAAGATGAAGGAATTGGAGAAACAGATGAGGAGAAATCCGACGGACAACAAGATTAGACAACAGATGAAGGTATGTCAAGCTAAATTAAATCAATTCAATTTGTATGAAATAGAGCAACACATGAGAAGAGTGAGATATACTTTCTTCGAGCAAGCAAATAAACCTTCAAAACCCTTGGCTAATTTACTTCGTAAAAGAAGGGTTAGAAATATTATAACGGAGATTAGAATCTGTGATGAGAAAACCACTAAACAAGAAGGGATAAAACAGGCTTTTCATAAATATTACACAAAGCTGATGAGTAAGATTTCTATAAGAGAAAAACAAAAAGAAATGAAAGAATATATAGGAAAGATGAACAAAATGAGATTCACCGAGGAACAGAAACTGATTTTGAATAAACCCATAACGATGATGGAGATAGTTGAAGCTATCAGAAATCAGAAGAATGACAAATCCCCTGGACCAGACGGCTTCACTTGCAAAATACTATAAAATTATGGAACGTGAAGTTTCAATACCCCTGCAGAATACAATGAATGAGATAAGAAAGAGAAGGAATACCCGACACCTGGAAGGAAGTCAATGTAACTTTAATATCTAAAGAAGGAAGAGACTTAACAGACATTAAGAATTATAGACCAATTTCATTATTAAATACAGATTATAAAATCTTTGCTTCAATATTGGCAGAAAGACTTTAAAAAGTTTTACAAGACAATATACATGAAGACCAGAATGGTTTCTTACCTAAGAGAATGATGCGTGATAATATTAGGATAGTGTTAAATATAATTGAGTGCTTTGAGAAGCATAATATTAGAAAGAAAATTGGCAATGATATTTGTTGATGCAGAAAAGGCCTTTGATTTGATTAATTGGACATTTATGAAGATGATCATTAAAAAAGCTCAAGCTGGAGATAAATTTATTTCTTGGATTGAAGCAATATATAGCCAGCAACAGGCAAGATTTGATTATTAATGGAGAGAGAACAAAACAGATTGAACTCCACAGAGGAACAAGACAAGGTTGTCCCTTATCTCCGTTATTATTCATCATGACCATGGAAATGTTTAATGATGCTATAAGGGAAGAAAAAGCAATAAGAGGAGTTCAGATAAAGAAATATCATTACAAAGTTAAAGCATTTGCAGATGATTTGGTGTTGTTTCTTGATGACCCTTTCAGCGGTATTCAAAGGCTGATAGATATATTTCAAGAACATGGGAAATACTCAGGATTCAAGATCAATAATGAAAAAACTGTGTTTATGACAAAAAATATGAGGGAAAAAGAAGAGAAGGAACTTACAGATTTAACAGGTTTTAATAAAGGACAGAAAGCAAAATATCTGGGTGTCTGGATCACAAAAAGAAATAATGAACTATTTCAGAATAATTATGAAAGAAAATGGAAAGAGATAACTAAGGATCTGGAGAAATGGACTCAAATGCGACTATCTATAATGGGCAGAGTGGCTGTCATAAAAATGAATGTACTTCCAAAGATGAATTATCTCTTTCAAAATCTTCCTATTATTACAAACGCCAAGCCGTTCATACAATGGAAAAGAGACTTAACCAAATTTATATGGCAAGGAAAAAAGCCAAGAATAAAATGGAATATTATGACAGATATAGCCGAAAGAGGAGGCTTGGGCTTACCGGACTTACAGATATATTAAAAGGCAGCGGCATTTACTTGGATAAAAGACTGGATGAATCTTCAAGACGTGAGAATGCTGGCACTTGAGGGAGCTGACTTAAGGATGGGTTGGCATGCCTACATGTTTTACAGGAAAGCAGTGGTGGACAAAGATTTCGTGCATCATTATATAAGAAAATCATTATTTAAAATATGGACTGATTACAAGAATAAGAACATTAGACAGCTACCTATGTGGGTTTCCCCTCAAGAAGCTTTCTTTGGAAGATGGACTGAATCAGACAAGTGACTGTGTTATGATGACATATTGGAAAAGACAGTCTTGAATGCTTTTAAGATAAAATCAAGAGAAAAATTGGAAGCAGAAGGAATAAAATTAAATTGGTTTCCTTACAGACAACTAACTGAGAGATTTCAGATGGATGTCAAAACTTATGGAATAGAACAAAAGGAGCAAGGAGGATTATTGAAACTATTGTCTGAAAACCCGCCTCATTTACTAGCACACTTATATCAAGAGATTTTACATCAAGAAAGGGAAGAGGAAACAGTTAAATCGGTAATGATATTGTGGGCTCAAAATGTTGGACATCCAATTCAGTTAGCGTACTGGGAACAGAGTTGGCAAGGGACACAGAAATTTACCGCAGCACAGAACCTAAAAGAGAGCTATTTTAAGCTTTTTCATAGATGGTACATGACACCAGAAAAATTAAAGAAAATATATAACATGGGAACAGGGCAATGTTGGAAGTGTCAGGAGAATGTTGGCACACCATTTCATATGTGGTGGTCATGTCCTAAGGCTAAAAAGTACTGGAATGATATTCATAATATGATATGTACAATATTAAGTGTTCAACTGGATAAGATATCTGAACTGTATCTGTTAAACATGACACATGGATGGGACTGGCATAAAGAAATATTGGAGAGTATTACTATATATGATTACGACAGCTCGTATTGAATATGCGAGATTATGGAAAACTGAACAAATACCCACAATAGAGCAATGGTGGGCAACTTGGGCTTGCCCCTGAATCTTGACTGCACTATTTTGGGTGAGACCTGTAAAAACACCTTCAGCCCCTCTTCCCAGGCAGAGATACTAAACAGAATAGCTGAAGGGATGGCTTAGCTTCTGTTTTGCATAGGTGCCTTCACAGTGCAACACAAACAGTTATCAGTTTTTTTTACCCAGTTGCCACCCTCCTACCTGTAACTGATCTGCCTGGAATTTCCTCCCTGCAGAAGCATTCAGGTGATCTGACAGTACAGACAGGAAGCGCTTGATATCGGTTTGCAGGTACTTCTGAGCTATTTGCTCCAAGGGGATGAAGGCTGGGATGGAGTGGCACTGGATTTGGACCGGCTGCTGGATAAGGAGGTCCAGGTAATAGGAATCCAGGTAGGTGCCTTCGAAAGCAGTGCTGATGCACAGACAGGCGCCTCGCTTGGTCAGCCTTCCGCTGAGGCCTGCAAAAGGCAGCCCTACAAATCAGAATTACACAGCAAGGGAGATACAGACACCAGATAGGGAAGCTACGCTACAAGGAGTCACTTCAGCCGGAAGATAATTGATGAGTCAGCCATTTTTTACTTTTTTTTTTAAAGATTTCCATCATGCCTCTTCTTTCCACAGGGGGGTGTCTTACCACTTGCTCATCTATGCTTGACTGTCCGGCCCTCTCTCTTCCTTTTGAGAGCCAAAGAATCTGACAAACTGCAGAATGATGTAAATATGCAAAACAAGGGTAAACCTGGGAGACCAGCATATGCCAGTCTACAGAAAAGACAGAACTTGCACTCAAAGGCTCAGCACACAAATAGCCTTGTCTCTGAGTTGTCTTCTCTATTTTCTAACTTGGGGTGCACAATGTTTTAGGCCCCAAGGGCACTTTTTCATTTGCATGCTGGGGACTGTACATACAAACGTGTACATAAACAGGGAGTAGTAAAGCACCTTTAAATTCATCTTTGTCCCAATGATTCTGCTCAAAATTGCTGGATTCTGGAAGATGCTTTGGGGGTCACAGAAACCCTTAACCCTGGTGGGCACCAGCAACAGTGTGGGAGCACAGCAATGCTATCTGCTCCTGGATCCTGGGGAGGGCAAAATGCCTCAGGCACAATGGCTGCTTTACTGCCTCCATTTTATGTTGTTGCTATGTGTCTTTCAGCCAACTCTGACTCGTGATGACCTTTTCCTAGGGTTTTCTTAACCAAATTTCTTCAGGGGAGGTTTGCCACGTCTTCCTCTGAGGCTGAAAGACTGAGAGCTCCCAAGGTCACATAGCGGGTTTCTGTGATCTCCCAGGGTGCTAGTTGATACCATTATACCCTGTTGGCTCTGCAAACTTCTTTAAATAGTGGTAAACTAAGCAAACTGAGCCAGCTTGGTTTTGAGTGTTACTCTAAGACTCCAGAAGGCCAGGGCTTGAATCCCTGCTCAGCCATGGAAAACCAGTGGATCTGGCAAGTCACACTCTCTCAGTCTTACAGGAAGGCAAGGGCATATCTCCTTGCAATATGTCTGGCTAAGAAAGCCCAGGATAGAGTTGCTATAAGTCAGAGTGGACATGAAGCCGTGTGACAGCAACAGAACTAGACAACTACATGGTAATGGCACTCTATTTTATTTTGGCAACGGGGGATCTTTGGAAGGCTGCACAACAGACGTTCCAAGCTGCTTATGGCTCACAAACCACACACCCCGATTTGGGAAGAGCGTAAGAATCCAGTCCATCTTCAAGAGAAGGAACAGAGATTCAGAGATATTCTGTGCCATCTCATGGTTCTATGTTTTGCAAGCAAAGATGCCAAAGTAAACTAAAAAAGACAAAATGCTAGCCTAAGCAGGGGGAGGTCCTCACAAACATCCAAGAGACGTACCTGTCAGATGAAAAACCTGCAGCAGGCCCTTGAGAGTCTCCATCTTCCACTCCAAGAGGGCTTGCTGGCCAACCTCTGTAGCACTGGGGTCACCTTTTGCAGTGTCTTTGCCTCCAGTGAGCTAAAACAGACCAGAAGGGCATAGCTGAGCTAGATGTTATCTACATCTCCCTGAACCCAATTCAAGCCAAGAAGAGGCTACAACAGACAACAGGGAAGACAGACTCAGGGCCAGGAGAAAAAGAGGAACTTCCATGAAATGGTACTTGAATTTATCAACATAGGCAACTACTGCTGCCGCCCTTTTAATGTGAACCATGGGGGTAGTGTGACAGGGCCTAATGGACCACTGCTGTGGACCAGTCCAGAACTCAAATTCAGAACTCTGTCCCACTGGTATGGCACAGGTAGCTTCCTCTCTATGTCCTAGCAACCACACCAGAATGAAGGGGCAAAAGCTTCACCTGGCCACCTAGATTCCCCCATAAACCAGATCTTGTTTGCAGCTAGGAGGATGAGGGACACGTACAAGTCATCTCAGCTACCACCAGGAGCTCAGTCAAATGCTCTGAAAGAACCCCCATGGTGTTTCATGGTGTGACCCAGTGAAGGAGAATCCACAAATGACTGCAAATCTCAGTGATGAAGCCAATCATCTGGCAACTTTTACTCAGGAGCTGTCACCCTGATTCGTTTTCTTTGGATGAGTCACCACAGACCATTTCCACTTGGAACTGCAGGAAGTTCCCTGACAATGGGGAAAAAAGGTTGGGTAGTAGCAAGTTTACTGTCAGCCCACCAGTGTTGAAATTGCAGGGATGGGACACCCAGGACTGTGAACCAGAAACAGAATGACCCAGTGGGCCACCACACAGTCCATCATACCATCAAGAAGGCCATCACTCCTCCAGTTTTCTTCTATCCCGAAATCTACCCTCAGTGACTCATACTACCAATGTGAGCAATTTGTGGAGATAATGGCTTTTGCGGAGGTGGGGAGATCAGAACAATCAGCCAGTACCCCCAGGCAAACAAACCAGATCAATAGTTACCCTGAAGAAGGTTTGCTGACTTGAACTGACCATCAATCTAAGCATGACATTCTTGGGTTGGATGATGGATGCTACAAGTGATAACTGTTATAACATAGCCGTGATCCACCCCAGTTCTTCTCCCCAAAGATAAAAGACGTATGTTGCTTTGCATTGCCCCAGAGGAAGAATAAGCAGGAGCAAAAATCCCTCTCTAATTTCACTGGGAGAGACAGCATGATCTAGTGGTTTGAGTGCTAGACTGCAGTTCTGGAGGCCAAGGTTCAATTCCCCACTGGCCCAAGGAAACTGAAAACCCCATTACAGGTCTGCCTTAGGGTAGTCACAAATCAGAAATGACTTCAAAGCACACAACAATAACAAACTGCACTGGGCCACCACAATCAAAGTTTCACACTAGAGACCTTCAGCATAGCATTTTTACACATCACTAGTTTTAAGACAGGAATGTAAGAACCTGGGACACAAATAAGGCTCACAAATTCCCTTGCCCTCAGCAAGAATGCATCAAGACATTTTGTTGAGGGCATGGTCAATTGTTAAGAGATCTTTTTCACACTTCAGGAATTTCTTATATGAAAAATATTTTGTACTAGTGCCAAAATAGGATTTTGGGACAAAACATTTTCATCTAGAAGCTGACATCTGGTACAAAATACACTGTGTTTTCTGTGAAGTGTTTTTTTTGTGTAAAGCCAAATCTTTCAGGGAAAAAAAGTATTTTTGTGCGAATGAATGCTTTTTGCAAAAAAGTCGCAAAATGTGAAAAAATCATTGAAAAGAGCACAAAAATTTCTGGGATCTTGCTTAGAGGGAAGAAAATTTTTGAAACCATTTTTGCATGTGAGAATGGAGTAAGTGAAGATTTAAATCCCTCTTATGAACTCTTTTGACTGGCAGAAAGAATTTTGTTAAACTGCATGCATTTGCCCTTCTATGCATCACTTCTTCGATTCTGCCCTCAGCTCATGGCTTGTGTTTTGAATCCCAACTTGGAAGAAAGGTCAGATATAAACTAAAATAAATAAATATAAATTATTTTGCCTGATGCTTAAAGGAAAACGGCAGAAGCCCACAGTGGGCTGGGCGTCTGTGTGCACTGTAGGCTCACCTGAGAACGACACACATTCAGTTTGGTCCTCAGCTCATCTCTTTGACGCCTCAGCTCCCGGATCTTCAGTTTCATCCTGGCCACGTCCTCCTCCTGCTTCTTCAGTTCTCCTCGTTTCAGTGCTGCTTCATGGGCTGCAGCCTCCAACTTCTCCAGGTGGGATAAGACACCTGCAAAGAATATGTGTAGGCAGTGAAAGTGATGGGTATTAATTTGTCTTGCAGAAAGCATACCTGAGCCATCGTTGTAACAGTTCACAGGCGTACACAAATCATGCTGTTACAACCAGCCCTAGAGCATTAAGGTTTCTAGTTTTAAGTTAATTATCCATTCCTTGAGTGGTCTGGAATTCTCCAAGTCCCTTAAGTCTGTAAACAGATTGAGGATCTATCTGCAATCCACAAAAGCCTTCTCTAAAGAGCCATGCTGAACAGAAATTTGGACAGTGTAAGGATAAAAACCTCTAGGATTGGAGTAAGAGAGTCCGTACAAAACTCCCTCCTCCAAGTTAGGATACTGCACCCATCAACCACTCATACAAATTAACTCACACTGCTCAGCTCACTGTGTGCCCAAAAGACATGGGATAGTATACAGTGCCAACGGGCCTGCTCTAGAGAAGGGGCACAAGGAAGTTCAGAGCCAGCACAGTGCAGTGGTTTGGGCACCGGACTATGACTCTGATGACCGGAATTTGAATCCCCACTCAGCCATGGAAACCACTGGATGATCTTGGGCAAATCACACCCTCTCAGCCTCAGAGGAAGGCAAAGGCAAACCCTTTCTGAACAAATCTTACCCAAACAAACCATGATAGGTTCACCTTAGGGTCACCTAAGAAGCAGACTCCACCACACTCCACTGAGGCAGCATATTCCACTGTCAAACTGTTCTTACCCTCAGGAAGTTCATTGCTCCTCATCCTAGTTTCTGGAGCAGCGGAAAACAAGCCCACTCCCCCCTCAACATGACATCCCTTCAAGTGTTTAAACATGGCTGTCATGTCCCCTCTTAACCTTCTCCTCTGCAGACTAAACATCCCCAGCTCCCTCCTCTGGACATGTTCTAGCTTGTTGATATCCTTCTTGAATTGAGGTGCCCAGAACTGGTCATAGTATTCTAGATGAGGCCTAACTAATGCAGAATAGAGTGGTACTATTACCTCCCTTGATCTAGACACCATACTCCTATTGATGCAACCAAGAATCGCGTCGGTTTTCTTGGCTGCCACACCACACTGCTGACTGTGGCAGTGGAACAATCAGCTTCCAGAGTCCACATTGTTCCAAAAAGCTGCAACGATTCACAGACAATGGCAAAGAGGACAGGACGGTAAGCTTTCCTTCCTTTAATTTTGTTGAATTAATTTATTTTAGGATCAGAGCCGTTATCTCCAGGATTGAGGATCTGTGACGGTAAGCAGGAAGAATCTTCAATATTGGGAAAGGGGAAGAGAAGGGAAAGGATGGGTTTGTTTCTTCCTGATCTTACTGAGGTATCACTGAAGCCTAATATCCCTTTCAGAAATCCACTGGAACTACAGAAACGCCTTTTGGGGAGACTGTGATCTTACTGATCTCAGACATGGCTCTTACATCCAGTTTGACATCGTTAAATAGGGGGAAGACTGGGCTTACTAGGACTTCTTCACAGGTTTGTCTCCAGGTGCCCCTAGTGTCAGAGGTACAGTGGAGGGAGGAAGGGTCTTTTCTGCTGCAGAACCCCAGAACTGGAACTCTACACAAAATCAGGTACAATTCAATTTTCTTTTGGTGCTGGGCAAAATCTATCCTGTTCTCACAAGCTTTCAAAAACCATCAAATGTTATGGCATTGAGCCTCTCTCTGAATTAGAACTGATTTTATTATCTGTTTAATTTTAAATTCTTTTTCATCTATTTTTAATATTTTGAGAGCTTTTTTACACCCACCCAACCCTGTTTGGCATCTGAAAAATACAGCTCACTGGCGTGCACTCATGCAGCCAATCTGTGGCTGAGAAGGGGGAGAGGCACTGGAGCATCACCTGGCTTCAGCTGCACAGCAGGGAAAATTAAAAGGTGTCACCCTCACAGACTGCCAGTGTTCTCTGTGTGAGTTGTGTTGAAAGTCCAGGGGTATTTCCACTGTCTTTCATTCCCAACTGTTCACCTGCATCCAGATGTCACCCAGGGTGCCTCACTTTATTGGCTATGGGGACTGGTCAAGCTGCAGTTGCCTGGAGATTAGGCAAAAAGGTAGTGGATATCTTTCACAATACCCATTCAAGTACCCATGCTGTCATGATCAAGAGATACATGAAGATATGCCACTAAGAGGATTCCAGCTAGATGCTGCAAAATCCAGAACTCTGCTGTCTGTCAACTTACCCTCCTGCAAGGAGGCTGCCTTTTCTCTCATTTTTGCTTTATCCCCTCTGCTGACTGTAGAACTGGAGTACGGTTTCCTCCACTGAATGTAGTAACCTGGCACAAAGAGAACAGAGTCAATATTATTATTATTAAAAGTACAGCAGTCCCCCTTATCCAAGGGGGGAATATGCTCCATACTGTCCCCCCATGGATGCCTGAAATCACAGATGGTACGGAGCCTTATAGTACCAGATAGTATGAAAGCTGTATGTAAATATCTGAAGGGATGTCATCCCCGTTGTGAGCACCACTGTAAATACTGAAATTCAGAAAGAGGTTCCTGTTTTCTTGGAAGCACCTCTCACTTCCTTCTGGTAAGGAGAGGCAGGGGAAGGAAAGTTTTTTTTAACTGATATGAATTCCTATGCTGATATGAATTCCTATGCTGACGCCTTTTGTTATTCTACCATTAAACTATAAGACATCTGGGTAGTCAGAAAACATTCCATCTCACAACAAACCTGTCAAAGTCTCTCTCTGGGTCTTCTGCATGTCTCTGTGCTAAAGGTTACTTCCAGTGATTCCAGAGCTGTTTCCTGTGGCAGTGTTGGTGGAGGGGCTGGTAAAGCAGGGAGAAGGTAGGCAAGATGCAGGGGGTAGGACACAGAGCAAGCCATGTGGGTGCTGTTGCACGGAATGCAGGGGGACAGATTGGGGCAAAGGGTGGAATGGAGGAAGGCAAGCGTGTGAGGGAAGAGGATAGTGGTGCCTGGCAATAGGAACTCTGCCTGAAAGAGTTGTGGGTTTTGCAGGGCTGGCTGTCACTGCCCTTCTCCAGCACTTCAAAACACTCCACCCCGCTTCTAGGTCACTCCAGGATATGGGAAGGCCTCCTTTTTGTTGTCTTCTCCATGAAACTCCCCCTCTCTAACTCTCTCTTCTCCAGTGCTTCTGGGTTCCTAAAGGGCTCATTTCCAGGAAGCCAGTCCAACTCCTGCCCCTTCTGGCATGCAGTTGGCCTAGTATGCAGTTTATTTCTGCAATTTTCCATTTAATATTTTCAGACTACAGTTGATCGTATGTAGACTAAACTGTGGAAAACAAAGTTGTGGATAAAGGGGGACTACTGTATCAACATTTTTACCAAAAGAAAGGGTAACTGGGACAGAACAAATCCTGTAAGAAGAGAGCCCGCACCACAGGTGGATTGATTCAAACAGGGCCATCGATGATTAGGGCTCCTCGAAGTCTCTCATTCAAAGGGTCGGCACAAACTGAAGTTGATTTGGCAGCAAATAATGACAACGTTACATACAGGCACTTGCATCAGATCTCTCTAGAAGCCAAGATGACTAAACTGCCGCTAGCATACTTTAGTCGTATCATGAGATGACGAACTCAATGGAAAAAGCAAAGAGTGCTCAGTAAAGGTAGTGAGAAAAGAGGAAGACTGCATTACAGATGCATTGATTTTGATGCACTCCTTCTACTTGCTTGAACCTGCAGAGTCAGGGGCAGCCTACCAATGAATATACCACTTGCTATTGGAAAAAAAAGATAACACTCAAAAAAGTGAAAGGCAGTAGGAAGAGAGGAAGACCAGTAGGTTCCATTAAGGAAGGCTCGGCTGCCTTGAGTTTGCAAGACTTGAGAAGAGCAGTTAAGTGTCATGGAAATTCCCCCACTGATGGACAACAAACCTTGAAAGCAAGGAAATTTATTTAAAGCCACAGCGCTGTTGGGTGCACAGAAGATAAGCAGGTGGTGGGCCCTGAGTAACAAATGAACAAAGCTTTTATACTTTTAGGAAAGTGACTTCTCCTACAATTTATTGGCTCAAAAATGCTGTGTAAGTGGAGGTGGTGAGGTGACTGCCTCACCATCCCACCCCCTTGCTGCTGTTTTGCTGATTGAGCTAAAGGCACAAGAAAATCAGAAGATGAGGACTTGGAAGAGCGGCTATGAAGGAACTAGGCAAGATCATGAAGTATAAAGATATACAATAGAATACTAAAGTTAGGATTGTCTCTGCCGTTGTATTTCCAGCTTCTATGTATGGCTGTGAAAGCTGGACAGTGAGGAAAGCTGATGAAATCAACCCATTTGAAATGCATGGGTCTTAGAGTGAATCAAGCACACAAACTCTCTCTAGAAGCCAAGGCAACTGAGGCTGTTGTACTTTGCCATATAATGAGAAGACACAACCCCCTAGGAAAGACAGTAATGCTTGGAAAGGTGGAAGGCAGCAGGAAAAGAGGAAGACTGCATCACAGATGGATGGACTCAATCAAGAAGACACTTCCCTGGCCCTTTTCGCACGGGTTTTCTCTCGCGAAATAGCCCTGTGAGCCTTGCGGGAGTGGGAGCGTCGCTCTGTGGGATGCACTCCCACTTCCGCGGCGCTCACAGGGCTGAAGCGGTGCGAGTGCGGATTTTTTTATTTTTGGCTTGAAGCGAAAATAAACGGCGCTCGCGCAAGGCTCCTGGCGGCGCCCCACACTTACCGGAGTGCAGAGCGCCGTCGCAAGCGGGCCTGTCGCGCTTCCTCCCCGCTTCCGCCCCCTGCGGCGCCTACAGCTCCCAGGGGTGATGCGGAAGCTGGGGGCGTGGCTGAAGAGTGCCCGTCGCGCAAGAAGACTCCACGTGCAGTAAGGAGGCGGGGGAAGCGGCGGCGTTGCGGGAGAGGGTTTTCGTGTGAGCTGCCCTCCTCCGTTGCGCAAGCGCCGGTGCTGCGAAAAGGGACCCTGTGTAAACAGTAAAAGAGTACAGACAAAACAGATTGTTTTGCCATCTTTTCCTCTGGTCTACTCTGCAGCGCTGCTGGAGATCCAGTGCCCTGGATAGTTTACTTCACAGAAGGTATTGCTTGCTTAAATGTCTAAGCTAAAGGGACTCTTTCTCTCTCTGAATTTGCTTAACTAAAATTTTTAACTAAAATTGCAGAAGAGGAGGTTAAGAGGAGACATGATAGCCATGTTTAAATATTTGAAGGGATGCCATGTAGAGGAAGGAGGGGGCTTGTTTTCTGCTGCTCCAGAGACCAGGACAAGGAGCAATGGATTCAAGCTGCAGGAAAGGAGATTCCACCTGAACCTCAGGAAGAACTTCCTGACAGTCAGGGCTGTCTGGCAATGGAATCGGCTGCCTCCATGGAGTGTAGTGGAGTCTCCTTCCTTGGAGGTTTTTAAGCAGAGGCTGGATGGCCATCTGTCAAAGGGAATGCTTTGAGGGTGTTCCTGCATGGCAGAAGGGGGTTGGACTGGATGGCCCCTGGGGTCTCTTCCAACTCTACATTTCTATGATTCTTCACTTTAAATTCTAGTCAACTTTAAGGGTGGTTCCTGTTGTCAGCCCCTTATCCTACTTAAAATTAGGCTGACATTCATTGGCAAAGTCAATGTCTGGGTTCCCAACGCTCTTTGTACACTTCACTGCAGTGTGAATGCATGTGTGATTCAGGGTTCATTGCTGATTGTTAAGCAGAAGTTACTGTATTATCAACCATGTATCAAAATTTTAGTCCAAGGAAAGCAAACATTCCTGCACATGCGCTTTATGAAATCACTGTCATCTCAAACCTATATAGCCCCACCTTTTCACAATAAAGAGTCCTTCTCTTTGCTCAGGTAAGATGTGGTTCTGACCGTATGCTAGCTGAGGCGGGGAAATCCCTTTGGCCAAAGTTGGGCGTCTTTCCATGATTCAGAGCCCACCCACAACTGTGTAGACTAGTTGGGGTAGTCCCTTGGACCTAGTATTTTAGGTCTGGCCCCAGGTACGTGAGGGTTCAGGGGCAACTGCCACCTGTGGGTTCGAGTCCCACTTGGCACCAACACCTGAACCCGAAAGACCTGAGCAGGATGGTTCAAGACAGAAAGGAGCCCTGGTGGCGCAGTGGTTAAATGCCAATACTGCAAGCCACAAGGTTGTGAGTTCGATCCTGCCCGGCTCCAAGGTTGACTCAGCCTTCCATCCTTTCGCACATCGGTAAAATGAGTACCCAGCTTGTTGGGGGCATGTATAGAAAATGTATCGAAACACGTGCTATTTGTAAGTTGTTCGCCGCCTCGATCCATACGGAGAGGGGGGATACAAATAAATAATAATAATAAAAAAGAAAGACTTTGCGGTCTGTCATTTGTAGGGTCGCCATCGGCTGAAGTCGACCTGGCAGCCTAGGTCAGTAGTAGGAGGCTGCTTTATCAGCGTTCGCCTTAGTAGGCGCATTCCAAGAAACTCTAAGGCAGGCCTCCGAGGCAGGGCACAACAGTCTCAGTCCGGCCATTTCCATCCTACATTGTTATAGATCACTTCCGCACTAGCCTGTTATAGCGCTATTATTCCGCTTTCCACCTCCTATGGAATTCTGGGCCATTTCCGCACCAGCTTGTTATAGCGCGATGATTGCACTTTCAACCTCCTCTGGAATCCTGGGGTTTGCAGTTTCGGGAGGGGCCGGCCGGCCCCTCCCGAAACTGCAAACCCCAGGATTCCAGAGGAGGTTGAAAGTGGAATCATCGCGCTATAACAGGCTGGTGCGGAAATGGTCCTGGGGTTTGCAGTTTAGGGAGGGACCTCAAAGGCCCCTCCCGAAACTGCAAACCCCAGGATTCCAGAGGAGGTTGAAAGTGGAACCATCGCGCTATAAGAGTGTAGTGCGGAAATGGCCTCCTAAAGGCTCCTCCCTGAACGGCAAACCCCCGGGGTCGCAGAGGGCGCTGAAAGCGGAATAACGGCGGGGATGGCCCGCATTTCTGGTCCCGCGAAGGAAGGGGGCTCTTGGCGGCCCCTCGTCCAGGGCGTCGCCCTCCGTACCGCCGGAAAGGAAGGGCAAATGCTCTCGGAGGCTCCAAAGGAAGCTGCCATACCGAACAATTGCCAGTCGTGAGCACGCGAGAGAACAGAAACGTTGCCTCGCCACACACTTTAAAAAAGAAAATAACGTGGGAAATACCTCGCCGGAGCGGCGTCCGACGCCCGGGGTTCGTCCGCTGGTCTGCCGCCGAGGGAACTCCCGAAGCGGGCAGAAAATCTGTTCGTCCCTCTCCGGAAAGGGCGCGGCCGCCCTTCCAGGCCGCTCGGTCGTCACGGCAACCAACGGCCGCCGCCGCCGCCGCTCGAGACGGATCAAAACCCCCGCGCGCCCGGGCACCGGAAGTACGTCATCAGCCACCGCCAACGGAGAGAGATTTTTTTCCTTCACCCGTTCTCTCCCGACATGCTCTGCGCTCGGCGGGCTTCCTCAGAGAAATTTTTTCCTCAGGGATTTTTGTGTCGTCTTATCTGCCTCGTACGAGCGATAGACTTCGGCGAACGCTCTGTTCGGAACAAGAGCCTCATGGGGCGTCTCATCCTTTCGTCTAAAAACTGAAATTTCTTTGTTTGTTTGTTCAGGCGAGTATTTTCGTTCTTCGCTCACCCTTCCGTACAGCAAGATGGCTGCTGCCTGTTTTCCTTCGTTCACGGAAACATGGCTGCTCCCCTTGCCCTATTCGCCCTCCCCCATCCCCCAGAATTCCGTTCGGCGCCGTACGGCAACCCATGGTGGTGGCGCTCGGTTTCCCCGCGGCAAGATGGCGGCGCGGGTGCTGGTCCAGTACGTGGTGCTGAGGGGGGACCTGCGGCGCGCGCCCCTCTCCTGGCCGTTGGGGGCTCTGGTGGCCCAGGCCTGCCACGCGGCCCTGGCCGTCGTGCACGCGCACTACGAGCACCCGGACACGGCGGAGTACCTGGCGCAGGGCGGCAGCATGAGGACGGTGGTGCTGGAGGTGGGCGAACGAGCGAGGGATGTGGCGGGAGGGGGCGGCCCTCGGTTGCCAAGGAAACGGGCGGGTCTCCCCCTCGCCTCTCTGTGTTTGGGGTGAGAGTTGGCGCAGAGGGCTTGGCTGGCGACTGGAGCAGCCCCAACGCTCCCGAGGGAAACGTTCTTCCCGTCTTCTTCTTCTCACAGACCGTTTCCACACTAGCCTGTTGTAGCGCTCTTATTATTCCACTTTCGACCTCGTGTGGACTTCTGGGGTTTGTAGTTTCCTGAGGCCCAAGAGCTCTCTGGCGAGAATCATAGAAATGTAGAGTTGGAAGAGACACCAGCGGCCATCCAGTCCAACCTCCTGCCATGCAGGAACACCCTCAAAGCACTCCCGACAGATGGCCATCCAGCCTCTGCTTAAAAACCTCCAAAGAAGGAGACTCCACCACACTCCCAGGCAGCCGATTCCACTGCCGGACAGCCCTGTCTGTCAGGAAGTTCTTCCTGAGGTTCAGGTGGAATCTCCTTTCCTGCAGCTTGAATCCATTGCTCCTTGTCCTGGTCTCTGGAGCAGCAGAAAACAAGCCCCCTCCTTCCTCTACGTGGCATCCCTTCAAATATTTAAACATGGCTCTCATGTCCTCTCTAAACCTTCTCTTCTGCAGACTAAACATACCCAGCTCTCTAAGTCTATCCTCATAGGGCTTCATGGCTTCCAGCCCCCTCACCATTTTGGTCGCCCTCCTCTGGACTTGCTCCAGCTTGACCATGTCCTTCTTGAATTGGGGTGCCCAGAACTGGACACACTATTCAGGATGGGGTCTAACCAAGGCAGAGTAGAGTGGTACTGTTACCTCCCTCAATCAAGACACCATACTCCTATTGATGCAGCCGAGAATTGCATTGGCTTTCTTGGCTGCCGCACGCACGAATTCTAAAGGCCCCTCCCTAAACCCCAAACCCCAGGATTCCATAGGAGGTTGATAGTGGAATAAGAGCGCTATAACAGGCTAGTGTGGAAATGGGCCAAGTCTTTCTGCTGCAGAGCTGGCAGGCTGTGTCATCTCTTTTAGTCCTAGCCTAGAGCAGGGCATGTGTAAATTGCAAGCTGGTGTATACATGCACACTTAGCTGTTTGTGTATTTAAAGATAATATCTACGGTCCTGGTTATGGACCCAATGAAACTTTGTGAGAGCAGATTAAGAAAGAAAATTACAATTTCATGAATGGTGAGTTCTTGAGGAGCTGTTTGAGTAACTGTGTACATATATCGCTTAGCTAGATGCTGGTTTAGCATGTCTGTTTAGGATGTTTTGTTCAGCGTTTGGGAACAGTCAGAAGAGCATCATAAGGGGGGCAAATGGTCAAGAAATGTCAAGCTGGCAAATGTTGCAATGGTCCATGTGAAAGTATAAAACCTTAGAGAGATGAATGAATGAATCTTCTGGTCTTTGGAAGAGATTCCACCAGAGAGCCCGGCCGACTAAATAAACTCTTGCTTTCCAATCTGAATGCCTCCAGTTTCTGGAATTTAGCCACTACAACTTGTTTGTTTCCACTGTTGTCACAGAAGCAATTAGCAGTGGTTAGCCATGTGCTGTCATCTCACTTCATGAATTTTTTTTTAAAATGTTAACTAGATTCCTGGATGTTCTGGCTAAACTACAAAAGTCTGCTGTGATGCTGTAGAAGACATTCCTGCTGCCATTTTGTTGGGTGTTGCAGTGAGACTGATTATCCTTTTTTTTTTTCTCCTTAGGCTCCGGATGAGTGTGCCTTGAGTGCCTTAACAGAGACACTGCAGCAAAATGGGATTGATCACAAGGTATGGGTAGAGCAGCCAGAAAACATAGCTACGTGTGTTGCCCTCCGTCCCTACCCAAAGGAGAATGTACACCAGTATCTGAAGAAGTTCAAATTGTTGAAATGATGAATTTTCCTGTCTAGCCATGTACAGAGCTGGCCAGGAAAAGAAATACAGCTTGCAGCTGGGTCCTTGGTGGCTTTGTATTTATGAACATCTGGCTTATTGCAGAGACATTTGAAGAAACTGTGCAACTTTAGCCAAAAACCCTTCTGCACAGATGATTATTAAACTGGCTATGTGCTTCTTGTATCTTGACAACATTTAGGGGCATCGTAACGGATTTAAAGATGGAATGCTTCTCTGTGCTTATTAAAACTCCCCTTGGGATATGATGGACAGATATTGCTACGGTCTGAATTCTAAAGTGGTAGCCAGAAAAAGTCAGAATGTCAGAATGGTTAGAAGTTGTTTCTCAAAAGTCTTTACAGTGCAGCACAAATGGGGGAATTCATGCTCCTTCCTATGTTCTTGTACTACAAGTCACATAATTCCATTGGTGATTGTAATTAGGACTGATGGGAGTTGCAGTTTGTCAGCATTTGGAGGGCCCATGTTCCCTGCATCCTACTGTAGAAAACTAGTTCTAAAATTGCAAAGATGTGAGAGAGGGCTGGCTAATAGGTTGTTATGTGTTTTGTACTGAATTCCAGACAAGGTTAAAAAAATACCTATTTATGTGAAGAACATTTTGTTCAGTAGAATTATTCTTGCACTTGCCAGAAGAAGCAGGGATATCAGAATGCAAAAGACTGGTGTTTGGGGTTTTTTTTTGGCTAAAATCTTGGAAAGGAGGGTGGGATGAAAATTTGTTCTGTTAGGAAAGTCTTGCTGCGCTTTCAGAAAGCTTTTGACAAAGCCACTTATCAAAAGTAAATTTAGTGGTCGTGGGAATTTAGTGCTCATAGGATATGAGGATGGGTTCTGTTATGGCTTGAAGAAGACAAAAGCACATAATAGGAATAAGTAGGTCTCACTAAGGGGGTCTAAGAAGGGCTGTCCTTCAGTGATCCTGTGTTGGAACCCATGCTTTTCAACTTGCTTATATAATTACTCAGTGTTTGGGGTGAAGAGTGAGTTGGTCATGTTTTCTTCAAACTGAATCTTGAGCAAAGAAATGGTAACTAACATGTGAAGTCTATAGTTGGATGAGAACCAGCATGGTCTAGTGGTTTGAGCATTGGATTACAACGCTGGAGACCAGGGTTCGATTCCCTGCTTGTCCATGGAAACCTACTGGGTGACCTTGAGCATGTTACACATTCTCAGGCCGAGAAAACCCCATGATAGGTTCGCTTTAGGGTTGCTGTAAGTTGGAAATGACTGGAAGGCATACAACAATGACAACATATAATTGGATGAGAATGTCATCTTAATGTATGGCTATTGAAAAAAAAAATCTGGGTTTAGGAAGATTTAAAAGGTACCCCAAATAAAACACATCATGCTTACATGTACCACTGTGGAACAGCTGTACTTGGTATGTTGCCTACACTTCTGGTCACCCAACCCCAAAATGGATATTGCAGAACTGTAGTTGACAGCCTTCAAGTTGTTTCCAGTTTATGATGATCTTAAGGTGAACCTATCATGGGAGTTTGTTGTGTCTTCCTCTGAGGCTGCAAGAAAGTGACTTGGTCAGAGCCATCCGATGGGTTTTCAAGGCTCAGCAGAGATTTGAACCCTGGTCTACTGGAAACTTGGCGCAATACTCAAATCACTGTGTCATAGTGGCTCTCAAAATAAGTGATTTCACGTCAACTCCAGCTTAGGGGATGACTTTCTCCAAGGGTTTTCTTGGCCAGATTTCTTTAGATGAAGTTTTGCCATTGCCTTCTGAGGCTGAGAGCGTGTCACTTGTCCAAGATTACCCTTAGTGGGTTTCCACAGCTGAGCAAGAATTTGAATCCTGGTCTACCAGAGTCCTGCTTTCAAACTACCACATCATACTTCTGGTCACCTGACCTCAGAATAAGTATTGGAGAGCTGACAAAGGTATAGAACAGGGCAACCACAATTGTCAAATGGTGGAAGCAACTCTCTTACGAGAGGAGATAACATTTGGGCCTCTTTAGTTTAAAAACTGTAAATGGATAGGGTTTATAAAAACAGACATTTTTACTAATAACAGTAGGCCGTGGGGTCACTGAACGAAACTGAATGGTGGGAGATTGAGGACAGATTGAAGCATCCATTCAGATGGTGCTTTTGTATAACTTTGCATAGCTTTAAAAGAAGCTCAGATAAATTCTGGGGAGGAGGGGAGTTACTCATGGCTGGTAGGCTTGTTGACCATGACACCACTTACCAGCTGCTGGGAAGTGACATCAAGAAGGGGCTGTGATGCTTGAGGGTTTCCTGGGGACATTTTTTTTTTTGGCCACTGTGGAAAACAAGAATGTTAAAAATGCTGGCTACCTGGGGCTTAGGTCTGATCTATTGTTAATATACCAGAGAACTAATCTAGTCCAATTTGCTTTTGTGGCAACCTGTCAAATAGATCTGGAAGTTCACAAGTATGACTTGTAGACAACAGCCCTAGTCAGTTTTTGTATTCAGGAGAAGTATAGCACTTTTTTAGCTGCTAAAATTCAGTGACAAACTCAGGAACGAACCCTTGTTTGAATGTTTAGGATAAAGATGGGGAAATTCTTTCAGGCTTATGCCCAAATTCAGTTTCAGAGAAGCTTCCAAGAGGGCATTTCAGTGGTGACCGAAGCCAAAAGCAAAAGCATGGGGCCACAAATACTTGCCTGTTTTAGTTTAAAGCTTTTAGTACCAGTAAAAGTGGCAAGTCAGTCTTTTAGAATGGGGGTAAAATACAAAAGTTGAGCAACAGTCAAAGAACAGGATGTGGGGAAAGTGGCATTAGGATCTCAGGAGGGCTTCAAGTTTGCCATCCACGTAGTGTGCAGAAAGAAGTGTGTGGGCATACTCAAGAAAGCAGCTGAACGTGCCAGAGAGCACCATGTTACATGGAAGAAGGCAGATAGGAATGGCTGCCTTTGGCCTTCAGGAGGCTGAACAAGCTATGGAAAGAGGTGCTTCTTATCTAGAATCCTAGACAGAGGGAAGGTACTATCTCAGAACCAGGTGCTCAGCTCCTTTTGTATTCTGAAGCAAATAACCTCCCAACGCCAAAGAATAGTTAATTGGTGTTTTCTGGAAAATCTTAAAATGCATACAGTTCCTTGTAAGTCTGGTTTCAAGGTTGTGTTATGTTTTTTACTGTCCCACAAATACGTGTGCATTGTTTAAAACAAAAACAAAAACAGGACTCCAATCACCCAGACCATATCGTTAGTCCTCTGCTAGAACAGTGAGCGAAGAAGGAACTTCATTCTGGTTGAATGCCATTTTGATTGCTTTCTTAGCCAGGTAGCAGTGTTGCCCTGGACACACCTGGATTGATTGAGCAGCGGCTGTCTTCTGTGGCTTCTGCTCAGCCACCAAATTTAAGGTGACTCTGTTTACAATTCTTACTTATTTCTGGTGAAGGCATCCAGACCCAAACACTCTCTTCTCAAAGGGCCCTGGTTAGCAGGCCCAGTGCTGTCTAACTGGGCACCCAGTGATCCTGGGCTTTTTAATCCTACATGCATGCTCAGTGGGGGTGGCATGGTGCAACTTCGTTCCCACTGCTTCACCTCAATGCCAGATTCTATGCAGTTTGCAAGGTGTTCTACAGGATCAAGTCCTGTGGTTGTGAGCAAACCAGGATGGTGAAAGTAGGAAATGGACGCCTCCCTGCCTCCCCCCACAACCAGAGAATACTGGAGGACCATGCTGAGTCCTCATCTTTCATCCAGACTTCATTTAAAAAAGCCCTACAGTGGGAATCCTGTTGGTGTCCTCCATGTGTGTAAGTTGACTTGCACATGCTGCTGTCATGGCCATTACACAACAGGCCTATTCTGTTCTCAGTTGTGTAAGTGGAGTTCCACAGATATTTGACATGCAATTATGCATTCTTGGGTGGTGTGGTCATTAGTCATCTCTGCCTTTAATGAACTGAGCTAGAGGAAACAGCCATTGCTTTCACCCCTGCTGCATACTAGGACGGTAAGCAGGCACTGGCAGAGAGATCATTGGTTGCACAGTATTGCTATTCAGCAGGGTGGCATAATGGAACCACAACATTTCACAGTCATTATGTAGGATCTTGGCTGATGAGTGCAAGACAGAGGAAAGATGTGTGAGACAGAACAGGGGCACAGAGGCGGCTGGAGTCAACATGCTGCCATTCAGTCCCTGCGTAAAAGAGCTTTTGATTCCCACCTGCTCTCCCCACAAAGCCCTTGTTGATGTTCCTTTCTTTTCCAACCCACACCGACTTGTACTGTCATTATGTCTAAGGAATAATGCAACATTAGCCACAAGCTTTTTGTCTCTTTGTTTTTTTTAAACTCTTGCAAATTCAATTAACAAAAAGCTACACAGTTTTGTTTTTCACACATCCAACAAAATTTCAGAAAGAGAAAGAGGAAAGAAAGAACACCCTCCCACCCCCTCCAAAAAGCAATGCTATTTAAGAGCAACCCCCTAACTAAAAAGAGAGAAGGAAACCAAATTATACAAGAAGTTTTTGAGCTATTTACATTGAAAGGCCTGAGCGGGGGGCAAAGAATAAGCCTGTCTCCCGTTCCACAAAGAACTGCCTTAAAAAAAAAATTATAGTCATAATCAATATTATTTTAAATAGTTTTAAGCTACTTTGGCTGTTAAACAGAATCAAAGCAGAAAACTGACTGCTCCATTTTAATCTGATTTTTCTTTTTAATATCTACAATAGTGGCCGGAGGACGCAACTTTGCTGTGAGCTGCTCCCACCTCACATCCTCCCCTTCATTTGGACAGGACTTGTGGCACTGCAGGCCACCCACACCTATCATAAATCCCATGGAAATGAACGGAAGCATTGTGGTCGGGACGGCACTTGGTGCGTTGCTCTCAGAGCTGCTGTTGCTTCCTCCTCCCTCCCCCTAAAAATATTGCAATTATCCCCCAAACTGTACTCATGTATTTTATTTTCAAAAATTATTATATTAGTTTTTGTATGAGAGTCCCACCCACCCTGTTTGTCATATACACAGAGGCCTCTTTTTCACACTTAAGGAGGCTGTCTATATACCAGTAATAAAACATGGGGGGGGAAAGGTGGGTCAAAATACTCTGTCATTATTATTATCATCATCATTATCATCATTATCATTTTTTCTTTAAAACTGACAAATTCACCATTGCTAGAAAAAGCTGATTGCACAAACAGATTGGGAATGGGGGCAGGCAACGGGCGAGGGTGCGTGTCTTTAAGAATAGCTAAAAACATCCCTTCCCAGAGAAGAGATGGACGTGATTATCCACCCAAGTCCTGTTTTGCTGAAGGCGCAAATCAGTGACAGATCCAGCTGAAACTGAGAACTCGAATCCTCTTCTTCCTCCTCTCTCCCTGCACGCCCAGCAAGATGCCTCCCCTTGCTCTCATAACCGCCACCACCCCGCCCCACAAGTAACCTCCATCAGGGATAAGAAGCCAGCAACTGATTACAAAAATAAGGATCATCTTTAAATTTTGGCTCAACTGTTCTGTCTTGTCACTTTTTTGCTGACATCCAACACCTTAAAAAAAAAAAAAGGAAAAAAAATTTTTTTTGCTCCAAACACTGCCAGAGCTGAAGAATGGCTGCAAGTTTTGAGATATCAAAAATCTCAGAAAAATATATAATATATATTTATATATTTATATATAACTCTGTATGTCTTATTATTTAAATTTCACATTCCTTGAAAAGCGGGCTATTCAGTCAGTAGCTGCTGAAGAAGGCTTTTCTGCTGGGCTTGTGGCGTCTGAGAGCCACCGGTGGTCTTCTGTGCCCCCACCGGGCCAGGCTGGTTCAGGTAAGGGTCTCCACCAACCAAGTTGACCGTGCATTGGACGTCAGCAAACACCTGGACCTGCTGGACCTGCTGGCAGACAAAGAGAGGAGAGAGCCTGTTAGCCAGGTACGGGAAAGGGGGACCCCGGTGGGCTGGTGGAGCAGGTACTACGGTGAAGTGGAAACTCACTAGAGAGAATTCCTCTAGCCTGTAGTCACCACAGAGAAGAAGAACTCTTCTGTCTTCTTGTCCTACAAAAAGAAAACCGCTGCACTCATTCAGATCAGAGCTTGGAGGAAAAAAAGTTCACATGTTTCTCTTGAATTTAAGTCAGGTGCAACTTGAGCATCTCTTTGGCACTGCACAGTTAACAGCGCTTGGATGATACTTTTAACTGCCATGTCTGCATCCTGTGGAGTAGTGAGATTTACAGTTTGGTGGTGAGGTGCTCGAGCTCTCGCATGGAAGTCTAAATCAGTGCTTCCCAAGCTATCCAATATGAGGAGCTGACGGTATATTTTTCCTTAATGTCCTTTATATTTTTGCCCATTAGCTAACAACCGTTTCTTACTTTCCTGGAAACAATTCTCCAGGGTCTGGTATTGGTGCTTAGACCATCACTTCCACCAACACCTCACGAAACTACAAATCTCGGGATTCTGTAGGATGCAGCCATGGCAGTTAAAGTGGTATCAAAGTGCTGCAATGGTGAGGTGGGAAAGCCACCTGAGTCTAGAAATAATTTGTGGGGGAGGGACAAAACGAGAGTCCTGAGGTGGGCAAGCTTGATCGTGACCCCCCCACCTTGTTGGGCCAAAGAATTTGGACTGAGTAGTCCAAATTCAAGCAGATGGCTGCAAGCAAACTCTTGGCAGCCCAGATTCTTTCGTGAGGCCTGAGAAGAGGTGGCTTTCCCCTAAAACCTATTCTTGAACCTGCTGGAGGGGCAGTCCAGTTGTTGCTTTCATCACCCTCTTAGCATGGAAAGGTTGCTACAATAATGGAGTCTCAAAGTACGAGGAGCTTCTACACACCCTCTACCTCTGCCCTCAGCTCCTGTCCTAGGATAACAACCATTCCTCTTCTCAATCCCGTTTCCTTCAGTCCTTGACTCTGAAAGTTCCTCAGAATCTGCTGTCAGTTCCTACAACCCTCTTTCCCACATTTTACAGAAATATGTCATAGCACTCTGCATTGCACTCTTAGGATTGCCTTCCTCAACCTGGTGCCGTGCAGAATTCTGGTCTCACTGAAGGGAACGGTTAAAAGCTGAAGTGGGACATTTGGTTCAAAGTCAAAGTAAGTATTTCCGGCCAGTCATAACTGGCTGAACCATCTATAACTCTCTCTGAACATGAGAGCTATGATATGAAAGCAACTTTCATGGCTATAGACACAACAGACAGGGCTCTTTCCCAGCCTTTGGGGATTTTTAAGGGTAACAGCAGCCTCTCCTTTTCAAATGGGGTAATGGGGCTGAGTGATGACTTTCATAGCTGCTAAAAATTATGTCAGAGAGGTTCCTTAGAGCTCCAGAGACCAGGACAAGGAGCAATGGATTCAAGCTGCAGGAAAGGAGATTCCACCTGAACCTCAGGAAGAACTTCCTGATGGTCAGGGCTGTCGGCAGTGGAATACGCTGCCTTGGCGTGTGGTGGAGTCTCCTTCTTTGGAGGTTTTTAAGCAGAGGCTGGATGGCCATCTGTCGGGAGTGCTTTGAGGGTGTTCCTGCATGGCAGGGGGTTGGACTGGATGGCCCTTGGGGTCTCTTCCAACTCTACATTTTTATGATTCTATAACTTGTGTCACCCACTGATCCTATCACCTCACCTCCTGTTTACTAAACAGATGTCCAATAGAGGTACAGTTAAGGGCTAATGTCCTTTCTATATCTTTGGCTGAAGTTCTGCCATACAGAGCAAGGAAGGAAGGGGCTGTAGAAGGGTTAAATGGATAAAGCTATTTTATTGATTTAATTTATACCCCACCTTTTTCCCAATATGGAACCCCTGGTGGCTTACAGCAGAGATTAAAAACAAAATACCAGTAAAGTAATGAATAAAGTGTATTCCAATTAAAAACAACAGTAATGTAAACCAAATTTAAAAATGTAATACAAACTAATGAAAGTAAAAACACATTACCCTCGTTTTGCAACAGGCCTGCCTAAATAAAAAGGTCTTTGCTGGCCAGCAGAAAGAGAACAGAACATTGGTACTTACCATGAAGGTTTCTTTTCTGCAGCATTGGGGAGGGAATCTTTAGGTTGGATCTTGCTCCTCCCATGCACTTCCGAGGCAGGGCTTAAGAGCTATCCATCAATTTCTCCACTCCAAGTGGGAGAGCCAGCCCCTCCTTCCCTCCCAGTGATGGAATAACAAGCTCCAGTCAGACTCCAGACCCAAAGGGGGGTACGAAAAAACCAAGGCACAAAATCACTTTCAGAAACTCAGCAGAAAAGACAACTGCCCACCAAGAAGTGTGGGCAGGACTCCCTCCCGGTTACTGCAGGTTAAGTACCAATGTTCTGTTTTCCTGCAGTCTGGGGAGGGAATCCTTATGTTGAGACCTGGCCCATTTCTGCACTAGCCTGTTCTAACACTATGATTCCACTTTCAACATCCTATGGAATCCGGCCGGCCCCTCCCGAAGCTGCAAACCCCAGGATTCCATAGGATGTTGAAAGTGGAATCATAGCGCTAGAACAGGCTAGTGCGGAAATGGGCCTACTCAAGGGGTCACTTATACCTCAGAGGGGCAGACTCAAGAAAGGACACCTACAGACCCACAAAACACCTACCAAATGCTGCATTTGCAGAAGAAAATTTATCAATCTTACAACGTTGTACAAACAATAGGGAAGCCCATGCAGCTGCCTTCCAAATATCCACCAGAGACACTGCTGTACCTAAAGCAGCAGAGGTACCTGCACTACAAGTGGAATGTACCTGAATTCCCTCAGGAAAAGTCAAAGAACTATGAACGTAGGCTAATTCAACACAAGAGTTTCAACCATCTAGATAACATTGAAAACAATCCTGCTACCTTTTAGTAGCTGCCTGAAACGAAACAAAAAGGTAATCAGACTTACAAAACTCCCTAGTCCTTTCCAAATAAAATTTAAGACCCCTACATACATCCAACCTGTGCTACTCCTTTTCCTGCTTTTGGATTAGGGCAAAAAGATGGAAGCATAATCTCCTGAGATTGATGAAAGGTTGAATTCATCTTAAGAGCGAACTGAAGAACCGATGAATCTTTATGGAAAACACACAGCTCTTTCTGCACCGAACACTCAATTCTGAGACCATGCGAGTTGATGTAACAGCAACTAAAAATGCTACCTTCAAAGTAAGAAACTTAAAATCCATCAGTCTCAGTGGCTCAGAAGGAGGCTTCAATAGTGCTCGTAAAACAATGTGCAAATTCCAACAGAAAATGATAAGAGTGTCCTCAGCTGAACCAGTGAAACCCCTTTCAGGGAACTCTGTACATGTGGATGTGAAGAGAGGAGTTTGCCACCTTTCCCCTTCAAGATGGACATCAGAGGCGACACATGGCTCCTTAAGAGTGTCAGTACTTAAACCTTTATTCTGGCCCACCTGCAGGAAAGCCAGGATGGGTCCCATTAATGCAGACTGAGGGCATACCCCTTTTCTCTACAGTATCTACAAAATGGCTGCCAGGTGGACTCATACAGACGCTTAGTGGAAGGTTTCTTCACTGAGAAAATGGTCTGAATAACATCCACATACTTTCAGCCACTAACCTTTCCGACTCAGCCTCTGGGAGTGTAATGATAACCAGCTTGGGTCAGGATGAAGGAGGCCTCTTTGATTTAGCAAGTCTGGCCAGTTTCCTGTTCCTGCACGCTGACTATCTCCAAAAACCATGGTCGTCGAAGACTGAGGTGCTATCAAAATCACCTCTGCCTCCTTTATTCTTGTTTTCCTCAAAACACTGGGCAGCGGCACAACTGAAGGAAAGGTGTAACACAATGCCTTTAGCAAACTTATTGTCAGAACACTGAAAGCAAAAAGCTGTTCCAAAGCTTCAAAACAAATCAAGATGGCTTGTGGTTCTCCAGATGTGCGTACAGATCACCCATAGGGTGCCAATGTTTTGGACAATTCTGTGAAAAGCCAGTTGAGAATTTGGACCACTCCACCTGGCCCAGATTCTCCCTGCTCAACCAACTGGCCTGAGAGTTCAGTCGCCCTTTAATATACTCTCCTCTTAGAGGGTGAAGGTGAGCCTTCCTGCATTGTAACAGGAATGTTGTTTCCCTCATTAGGGACTGAGACCCAGGCCCTCCCTGTCTGTTTATGTGGGCTTTGGTGGACATGTTGTCTATCAGGATCAACGTGTGTGTCCTGAACTTCTGAGGGCAGGCTGAGGAGCACTAGATGCACTGCTGTAGTTCCAGCTAAGTGGTACTGTGTATCCTCTCTTTGTGTGACAACAGACCCTGCACCATCTGGCCATTGCTGTGCACTCCTCACCCCTGAGACTGACATCGGTAGTAATCATCATTCTCTGCAACTCTCAAATGGGAACTCTCACCTTCAGAGCTTCAAATTGCCATCAATCTAGAGATATTTGGACTTTTGGGGGAAGTCTCAACAGAGGTCTCTTGACTACCTTGTTCTGGAAGGGTAGAAGGAACCACTATAATTCCCTTAGATGACACTTGGTCCAAGGGACCAAATCTACACAAGCAACCATCAATCCCAGTAACTCAATCCCAATATCATCATCTCTGAGGATGATTGATTCAATACTACACTGATCAGGGACTGTAGATTCTCTCTCTTGTTCCCCAGTAGAAACATTCTGTTGGGTTGCATCTATGCCTGCTCCCAGATACTGGATCTTTTAGATTGGACCCAATTGACTCTTTTTCCTGTTGATTACAAACCCATGAAACCAGACAATCCAAGATGTTCCAGACAGACTCCCTGCCTCTTTCTAGAGATCATCCAAATGTGGGTGGACATATACTCTTTGCACCCTCAGAAGCACCACCAAGGTGGCCAACACCTTTATGAACACCCAAGGGGGATGCCAACAGTCCAAATGGAAGGCCTTCTATTAGAAATAATCGTTCAAGTAAGCAAACCTGGGGTACTTCCTGTGAGCTGAATGCACTGGAGTGTGCAAGTATGCCAAATAATCTCTCTCCTCCAACCCTTCCAGACTTGAATGTAGAGTTTCTTTGTGAAACATCTGCTTCAGAACAAACCTGGCCCTTTGCAGGTTCAGTATAGCTTTCCAGTCCTTGTTTTTCTTGGATACTTAGAATAGCAATAAGATCCCAAAAATCTCTGATGGTGAGGCATTGGCTCCATGGCTTTTTTATCTGAAGTACATGGGCTATGGCTTGGAGCCTCTCTGTGGATCTGGGCGTGTGGGATTGGACAAAGTAGTCCAGGGGCTTTCAAAGGAAGTCCATGGTGATTCCTTCCCTCACTGTCCTGCATACTCAAGCACTGAAGTCACTGAAGCAGCTTGGTTGGCAAGAGCAACAGCTCCATGCAACCTATGTAGAAAGACTTTCCATTTTTTATCCTCAAGATTTTGGGAAATATAATCCCCATCCCTCAGGAAAAGAGTCTTTGACACCAACTCAGTCAATAATGGGCACTTTAACTTCTCCATAGCCTCAGGTACTGCCTTGGCCGAACCAGGGTGAAACCATTCCCATTCCACAGTATCAGTAATAATCCCAGGAAAAAGGACCACAAAGGCATCCTGCTTAGCCTTAGATCTGATTTCTGGTACCTCTTTGGCTGTATTACCAAACAACTGGCTAGTAGAGGTCAAATTCAGCATTCTTTCCACCTTCAGAAGGATGAGGAAACCCTTCCTACTCAAACAAACATACAGAAACTCAATCTGGAGAAGCCTCCCCTTCCTCTAAAGAAAGCTCTCTTTCTTCTCTAACCAAAGTGAGGAGACAGAGGCCACAGATTCCAGTAGGCATGCAAAAGGAGAACTGTTCCTACTCTGTCTCCTTGCTCTGCGAGGGGGAGAAATCACTGAACCTGTCCCCTGAGATCCCCCCCCCTCTTAGGGGAAAAAGAGAACTTAGAGGAACAACACCTTAAGTGTTTATGGCCTGTAGAGGGCCCCTGTGTGCCAAATTGTTCCTCACTGTGCTTGCACCAGTGTTTTTTGGTGCCCAACACATTCCATCTGCCTGTCATATTGAGTGGCCTCCAGACCTCCTGCTGCAATCAAGGAAATCCAGTGGCGCAGCTCAGGAGGGAGGGCATGACCCTCGATAAGGGGAAGCAAGAGCATTGGAGTCACTCACCCGTCCAGCTGAAGCCATGCTTCCCAGTGTGTGCTCAGCCCTGCTACACAAAGCATTATCATTGGCCCCCTCTGCCTCTGTGGCTTGGAGAAGAGCAGCATCCAATCCCCTAATCAGGTTAGGTTAGCCTGCTGACTGAACGGACCCCAGTGAGAGGCAGGACAGAACTGCGGGAACGGGGTAGCTCTCCCACTTAGGGTGGAGAAATTTACTGATGAATTGATTGAGCCCTGCCTTGGAAATACATGGGAAGAGCAAGACCCAACAGAAGGACTGCCTCCCCACACTGCAGGAAAACCAAGAGGGTGCAAACCTAGTCAGACTAGCTGCAGAGCAGCAGCCATTCTGGACAGTGGTACAGCTGAAGATGGGTTAAGGTGGCACCAAATCTAAAACACTGGGCATATAGCAGGAATAGACAACTGTGCGAGGCCTGATTTCCTTACTGCACTGCCCCATTTTTGGCAAAAAATCATAGTAGCTGGGAAATACTTCCACTTGTGATTTCCAGGGCTTTTTTTGCATGTGTGTGTTTCAAGCTAATTTGTTGCTCCTGGGAGTGACCAACTCTTTTCAGACCCTTTTCTATCCCCCTCAGAGGTGAGGAGGGAGGGGCAAGCCTGAAGTGTGCAAAAAGAAGAGGCTGGAAAACCACATGGGGCCTACAGGATGCATTTTCTCCCTCCACTCATAAAGTATACACCATGATACACTAAAAATTGCACGTTCCATGTTCCTCCCCCTTACTGAAATGCAGAAGAACTGAATGGGCTGAGAAGTTATCTTCATAATTCCTCTTTTACGAAGGTCTTTTGCTGTCTTCTAATTTCAGAGAATGCCTTCCACATATCTGGAGGATGAGTATGCCCAGGCATTGTCTGTACAACACCAGCATTGTGTAATGGCCTGAGTGCTGAACTAGGCTCACATCACTGCTCAGCCATGGAAACCCACTGGCTGACCTTGGGCAAGTTACAATCTCTCAGCTTCAGAGGAAGGCAGTGGTAAACCCCCTTCTGAAAAACATCTTGCAAAAAAAAAACTCCTATCTCCCCATTAGCAAAAGTGGACTTGAAGGTGCCTAACAACAATCAAATGACTGTAAACAGATGGTGCCACTGTGAACTGCAGGGGGAGTGAGGACAGGCACCTTCTCTTTTGGACAGCCTGGCGTATGACTCCCTCCCCTAGAAAGGAAGATATATGGCTATTTAAAGCTAGATTTACCAGAGGGGCTTTTATCCTGTGCACCCAAATGGGTTTATATGAAAAGAGATTCAGTGACCCTGGTTAAAGCCTGACCAGCTGAGCAGAGTTGGTCCTTGCTGAAGGCAGCAGAGCAGGCTGGGTCTTACCTGGAAACTCTGCCATTCACTTCTACTATTTTTAAAATACACTAGAATGCTGAAACATTTCTTCAGCATAAGAAAAGTACTGCTAAAAAGAATGTGAATTGGCCAAAGTAAATTAAGGAAACATATTTTTAAGAATTGGCAATGTTTGTCTGCCCAAGGCATCCCTCTAGCTGAAGGCAAGCAATTTCAAAGTGCTGGCACCAACAGGTAGAGACCTGGCTGGGCATTGTCACCCAATTTCCTATGTGATATTCAGCCCTGCGAGGAGCCACATGGTTCCGTTTTCCAAATGGGCTTCTACTTGGTTGCTTGTTTTCTTTGGCCCTTGCTGCCCTCCTGGGTGACCAAATTTGGAAGAAGGAAAAGGAAGTTGGACCCTCTTGATTCTTCTTTTCAAGCCATTTAATTTTCTTTACAAACTTGTGAAGAGGGGACCAGGGAGAGGGCCCTTCAGTCCTTGCAGTCCTCCAAGCGTTGGGAGTCTGTCCATCTGAAAGCTTACAGAGTCCTGAGTGGCTTCAGACTCAAATACCTCAGGGTATTTGAGTCTGCTTCCCTCCTGTACCCCCTGCTCTGCCTCTAAGACTGGGGCAGGTATCAGATGTCATCACACTGCAAAATTCCCAGCTTTTATTCACTGTTGCTGTGCTGGCTTAGAGCTGCTGCAGCCTGCAATCCAACAACATAGGCTGTGCAATGCCCACCCCTGACCTTAGGCAAAATGTGTGGGAACCCCCAACGGAGCCACCTCTGTTGTGGCACCCTATCTGCCTCTGGGATCCTGCCCCTAGGGAGGATCACTTGCTGATTGTGTTTGCTTTTGTTTGTTTGTCTGTTTTTTGCACCTGGTGAAGACCTTCTTTAACAACACCATACCCTTTCAACTATTATATCCAATGGCTTTATCTAGCTCAGCTGTTTCTCACACTGTTCTTTTTACAATTATCATTCAGTGAATTACTGACTGTTGATTGACTTTAAGGATTTTTGGATACTGCTTTTGGAGGCCTGCCTAAAAAGCAATACAGAAATATCTTTAAAAATTTTTTTAAAAAAATCTGCACCCCAAGAGCACAGCCTAGCTGAGAACTTTGGCTGTAATCAGCCTTGGTTTTTCCATTCTCACGTATCCAGCTAAAAACAACTCCGGGATGGATTTACAGCCATCCTAGTATCCTCGCAATGGTGCCAGAGGGGCAAAACAGATAGAGAGGAACAAAAGGCATTCCACCTGATTGAAGAGTGGAAACGTCTGAAGGAAGACCACCTCTAGTCCAGTTCAGTTCCAAGCCTCCCTGAAAAGCCTTGGATTGACCTTTTGGAACCAAGGGCCTCTTTGCCTTGCCATTAGGGGAATAGGAGAGGCCAAGGCAGGTGTGAGATTCCCCTCATGCTTGGAGGAGAGTGTTACTGACCTGTGCGCCATCAGCTTCCGTCTTCAAAAGGTCAGAGGAGAGCTGGTTGCAGTAGAGGCCCGTGGGTCTGAGAGCTGGGTCATTAACCTGAAAGAAAGCAGAAACAAAGACAAGGAGTGAATTCAGAAATTGTTTGGCAGGATTTTGTTTCCCATCCCCCACTAAAAGAAGGGGTCAGAGGCAGAGAAACACTTAAACACTAACTAAAGCTATTGGCTTGCTAACAAGCCAAAGTATTTCAGCATCTTCACTCCAAGACCTATTGGAAAACTCTGTCTGTGCACAATACAACCCATGGATGATTCCTTTGCGGCAAAACACCCTACTATGTAGCAGCTTGCAGTGCCAGTCCTCTGGGGTTCCTCTGTATGGCAAATCCACAGGAGAAACCGGCAGGGTGTATCTCAGCCCAGGCTTGAACCACTCTGAGTCCCTCTCAAACTGGCTGAAGCCCAGACTCCCCCTTGGCTGGGGATCCTGAGAGCCATTCACCTATAACAGAGCAAGGGCGGAAGAAGGGTCCCAGTGGATCTAGCCAAAGTCACATCCAGTGCAGGGTCCAAAAGCCACTGTGGCCAGCCACCTCCCATCAGCCCTAGCCAGCATGGCCAATGACCAGGGAGGATGGGAGTGGCAGGCTGCAGCGAACAGCCTATTTCTAGCCCCTGGTTTAAAGTGTTAAAATGTTAAATTCTGAATTAGATTCTCCAGATGTGATGTTTCTGCTTCTGTTTACATTATACAGCCTCCAGGTGTTGGACTGCAGCATCTAGGGCCTTGGCTAGTATAGCTAATACAGCAGATTGTCAGGAGTTGCAGTCCAATGACAGTGAGGTATTTGGGGCTACCCATCTGGGAGCCACACACTCCCGAGCCTTCTTTTACATGTTTGGCCAAGGCGCAGGTCTAGCCCCAAATACCTCATTGCAAGGACTGCCAAGGCTCAGCATGGGTGCAGTTGCTGGTTTCTGGGGGTGAGAAGACACTTTGATCTCACTGAACACAGGCTATCTGCCTTGGGACCAAGTAATTCCTAGATCTTGCCATGACTTTCCTGCTCCTTGTAAATGGAGGCAGCCCCAGCTTCCTAATGAGATCTACTAAGCCATGCCACTAGGAAGCCATGCACTGGCTCCACTTACCTGCTCAGAGCACAGCTGGTTCATGCCGGGCATCTGCAGTGAATTCATTGGCATCTGCCCAGCCATGGGGTTCATGTTCTGAACATTGGCATTCCCTCCTGCCATGGACACTGTGATGCTCATGTTGTTATACATTCCCTGCTGGGCTGGTGAAGACTGGGTCTGCCCAGCTTGGCCAAAGACGCTGCGACCAAAGATATGAGAGTTAGGTGCTGGGGCGGGCTGCATTTCAAAACAACTCATGTTCCTAAGAAAACCTACATGGGATCTAGGAGACAAAGATAACACCCCTGCCCCCGTTTGCAGAGTTATGTGAGCCGCCATCACACTAGATCTTTCCAGGCTAGTCCAAGAGAAAGCAAGATGGCGGATGCATAGCAAAGAGTCTGACGGAGAGGCCTTCTGAATTTATTTTGGCCAGTCCAATGGAGAATGTGCCTTGGACGCACAAAATCCTAAGAGCCCTGCCTAGGGCACACAAGGATGGGATAAACAAACTAGGTGCACTTAGCTTTGGAGTGCTCTAGATATCTTTGCAAAGCAAGAATCGAAGCGGGGGGAAGTCAGAAAGTGACTGTAAGGCCTGAATGATGTAAAGCCATGTTGAACAAAACAGTTTGCTTAAACAGGAAAAGGTGTTGTAAGTTCATAGTGATTTCAAGTTAATTAAACATATACAAAATGTTCTGAGCCATGTTGCAAAATATCTTGACATGTTCTGTTGGTAAGATAACAGCCAGGACATTGGAATAAGATGAAAAGAACATGGGCAATGCACATAGTGTGGAAACAGTGCCTGTTACTTATTGGCTCCTTTGCATTCATGTCAAACCCTTTCATTGCTCAAATGCTGCTACTGCATGTTTCTGTAAGAATTCAATATAAGGCTGGTTTAATTTCGTCTTCAGAGTGGAACCCTAGCCTTCTAAGCTAGAGTACACCCAGCTCTGTGTCATAAAATAAACTAAGTTCAATCTACTATCAGACTCCATTCCTGACCCTTAAAAGGTTAAAAGAAAATCCCCTTCAGGATCAATAGCTGGCACCCCAAAGTCTAAACCCAGCCCCCAAAATCTGGTCTCCCAGGTAGCAAATGGGAGGCAAGGGATTTTTTTTTTTTGGAGTATCATTATGCCCAGGGATGTGCCATGCTGTCTCCTCTGTGAAGAAGAGGATCATCCCAGCTCACCACCCTCCACTTCTGCTGCACATCTGAAATGACCCTCCATCACAGCAACACCACTGACCACCCAGAGATGTCAGGCCTATGGCTTGTCAGCTCCAACTTGAGCAGCCTCTCTCAACCTTTTCACCCTGAAGGAACCCTTGAAATAATTGTCAGATCTCAGAGAACTCTTGTGTAGAAATTATTGTATCTACAGGTCAAAAAATGTTTCCCCCTCTCCAATCCCAATCTCTCACAAAACCTGTAGTGACCTGTTGCAGAATCCTGTGGTTCCAAGGAATCCTGGCTGAGAAACCATGAACTAGAGCAAATTCAGTCAATCAACAGAACTTACATAAGGGCTGACTTATTAATTTATAATTGATTCACTGGGCCTACTTTATTTGGGAGTAGCAACTGGATTTTGGAGCAATTGGAGTAGCAATTAAGTTGGGAGGGATCCCAAAGTCATTGAGTCTGACTCCCTGAGCTCCCTCCTTGCCCAAGTTGTTATGATTAGCATGACCTTGATAAACACAAGAAGAAAAAGGTATAATCGTCCGCCTCTAATTTCAGGAGTTATCAGATGCCAGGCCTAAACTTTGGAGACACTTTTTTAAAATCCTTGGAGGTCCACTCTTGAAAGCATTTCTTATTGATAATTATCGGTAAGTTTTGAAATAAGTAATTCATTTTTGGAAAAATCAACATCTTAATCGCTGCCATACGTCCTAATAGTGACAAATTCTGTTTCGACCAATTTTGTAAATCTCCTTTAATTTCTTTCCATTTCATTTTATAGTTATTTTTGAATAGTCCGTTATTTTTTTTTTGGTTATGTTTATTCCCAAATATTTAATTTTCTATGTTTGTAATTTGTTGTTAATCTTAATATATATATATATATATATATATATATACATACATACATACATACATACATACATACATACACACATACATATACATACACACACACACATACATACATACATATATATATATAAATCAATCAATCAATAAATAAAATCCTTGGAGGTCAAAAATGTTTTGCCAAGTACTGTGTTCTGTTCACAGTTTATCTAATTTAATACAGCAGTTCATAACTGACATATTTTATATATAATTTAATACAAGGCATATTTGAACATATATATTTTAGTATTTCTTGAGTTTTTGCCTTGTAAGTGTTTTTAACCTCTGTATCATCCCTCCTCCTCTTCTTTTAAGAACCTCTAAAGAGGGCCACACACAAAAATTTTGGCTGGAAACTGTTGGGCTATTTTGAGAAACAAAACCTTCTTTTACAAATCCCAAGGCTCTACATGTAATTTTTTCTTTCTTTTTTTTCCACATCTGGTCAACATTTAGTCAGTGCAGGAGTTTCTCTGCTTTAATGCCTTTCAGAAAGGAGCATCCAACTAATGGAAACTTACATAAGTGCTGAGTTAACAAGTTCCCAGTCATTCAACAGATTTACTCTAGGAAGACAACAACCAAATTTAGACCTATGCAGTTTTCTTGCCCCTAAACAAAACTTTGCTGATGTCTGAAATGTGGAAGGAAAAGAAGAAGAAAAAGGAGAAGTAGTAATATTGGTGGTGGTGAATATATGGATGTTGCCAGCTAGTGTTTTGAGGCCTACTTGTTGCTCCCCATGGTTCCTTGCTGCCAGGTCTTCATGTCCGGCGACTGGTAGCCAGGCGTGGGTGGGGCCGACTGGAGCATGGGGCTCTGAGAAGGAGGAATCTGTGGCGACATCAGGGGGCTGCCAGGACTGAGGGAGGGGGCAAAGGCTGCCTCCCCTTGCTGACCCATTCCTGCAGGCAAGAGAAAACAACAGTCCTTCTGTGGAACTTGGAAAAGAGGAGGAGGAGGAGGGTGAAAGCAATGGCCCCAGAGAGGGAGAGCTAAGGAGGATGAGAATTCTATGTAATCTGAAGGGGTTCAAACAGGGAGCCTCCTCAGTGCTCTTCAAGGCCTCTCCTTATCACCATGGCTGGCAGAAAGATCACAGCTGAATCGGAGCCGGCACAAAGTACAACACTATGGCAACGCTTCTTTCAGGCTTCCAGAAGGACAAACTGCCTCTTCTGAAAGCTCTCAGGAGTGACAATTCACCTTTGCAACCTGCCTCGTCACTGTCCGTTGTTGTTGTTTTGGTTATATTTATTTATATTCCACTTTCCCCTCCAAATTGGGACTCAAAGTGGCTCACTATTTAAAAGAACAGTCCAATTAAAAACAGTCAAAAAGTGAGTATTAAAATAGAATCACACTATTTATAGTATTAAAACAATTACACAACAATAAAAGAATAAAAGAGAATTAGTGTGGTGTAGCAGTACGACCCTCGAGACCAGGGACCGATTCCCCACTCTGCCATGGGAACTCACTGGGTGACCTTGGGGCATCACACACTCTCAGCCCCAGAAAACCCTAAGGGTTGCCTTAGTATTGCCATAAGTCAGCAAGAACTTGAAGGCATACAATGACAGAAGAACGAAAAGAAAAAGGGAAAAAGATAAGAAGCTCTTATGAACAATTAAAAGAGTCTGTGCAGGCTCTAGAGTCTCCTAGCAGCAGAACATTGGCCCCTGGTCCCAACACAGTTGCCCATCCCTGCCTTATGCCAATGCCTTGGGCTGAAGTGTGGGGCACGGTATCTCAAGGCCCACCCAGTGGTTGGAGGGCACAATGCTTCCTACAAGGATTGAGGGTGGGGTTGGTGACTGCTGCTTTGCACTCACGGTCATTTCAGGCACTGAAGTGCCAATAAACAGACGGGAGTGAACAAGGCTCTCTCTTCTGAACCATCTTCACCTCTGTGACCACACCATTGTTTGCCTCCTGCCAAAGTCTGCCTTTGAAAAAGGGATGCCATTGTTCACCCCCAGGGGAGAAAAAGGGCTCACCTAACCTGTAAGTGTGCTTGTCTGAGTGGTCCTCGATGCCCTCACACAAGAGTTCTGTGCCCGTGCAAAGCCACCAACGGAAAGATCCAGAGCTGAGTAGTTTTGGTGGGACCCCTGTCCTGTTTCCTTCCCACCCCGCACTTGCCTGAAAGAGCCTGAGAGGCCATCAAAGGAGAAAAGGTGGAACATCTGCTGAAGACCCCAGGAGAAAATGAAAATATTTGCTTTTTTTAAAAAAAAGAACAGGTTGCTTACCTGTAACTGTGGTTCTTCGAGTGGTCATCTGTGCCATCATACACTAGGAGCTTTAGCGCCTGCGCGGTAGCGTTCGGAAACTTCTAGAGCTTGTTCGCTTGGCGGGAACCCCTCCCCCACGCCGGTACTGCGCATGCTCCTCCCGCCGAGCAACGGTCTCTCCTCAGTTCTGTCGTCCGCCGTAGAACCTACAGGGACCTGAGAAAGAGGGGAGGAAGGGCGGGTGTGTATGATGGCACAGATGACCACTCGAAGAACCACAGTTACAGGTAAGCAACCTGTTCTTCTTCTTCGTGGTCTCTGTGCCTTCATACACTAGGAGACTGTGTAGCTTACCGGTCGGACGGCGGGTCAGGTCCTACAGCACGGAAGCCAACACCTCACGTCCAAACCGGGCATCTCTGCGCGACCGGCAGTCGAGCCTGTAGTGGCGCACGAAGGTCGATGGTTGGGACCAGGTCGCCACACGGCAGAGTTCATGCAGGTCAACTCCTCGCAGGAGGGCCGCAGAAGTAGCCACAGCTCTGGTGGAGTGGGCTCGAAGCAGGACTGGCGGAGGCTTCCTCGCGAGCTCATACGCCAGTTCAATAGTCCTCACCACCCACTTGGAGAAGCGCTGGGTGGACACTTTTAGGCCCTTCCGACGTCGCCCATAGCAAACAAAGAGATGCGGCGTCTGTCGGAAGGAAGCAGTCCTGTCCTTGTAGAAAGCCAATGCCCGACGCACGTCCAGGGAGTGGAGGGACCGCTCCAACGGTGTCGTCGGGTTCGGGAAGAAGGCAGGCAGGATGATGTCCTGGTTGAGATGGAAACTGGACACCACCTTTGGCAGGAACGAGATGTCAGGTCTCAGGACCACCTTGTCCCTGTGGAAGACCGTGAAGGGCTCATCGGAACGAAGAGCTGTGATCTCACCCGCTCGCCTCGCTGAGGTCACCGCTACCAGGAAGGCAGTTTTCATTGTCAGGAGCCTGTCATCCGAGGTCGCCATCGGCTCGAAGGGCGGCTTCGTCAGCTGCGAGAGCACCAGCGAGAGGGACCACGGCGGTAGCGGCGGCGATACCGGCGGGTAGAGATGATGAAGTCCTTTCAGGAACCGCTTAACGGTATCGTTCCTGAAGAAGGCCGAGGCAGCAGATCGTGGCGGTTGGTATGCCACGATCGCGGAGAGATACACCTTCAGGGATGGAAACGCCAGGCCCTGTTGCCGGAGGTGCAGGAGGAAGTGTAGGACGGTCGAGAGCCCCGCGGGCGATACCGGCTCACTCCTCTCGTTGGCGAAGGTCAGGAAGCGTCGCCACTTGTATTGATAGTTGCGACGGGTGGATTCCTTCCTGGCCGCGACGAGGACGGTACCGAGCACGGGATCGTCTAGTGCGATATCCTCCAGGCATGGAGGGCCAGGCGTGGCAGGTCCGGATGGAGGACTCGGCCGCCGGAGTGGGAGAGCAGGTCCGGTGTCGGTGGCAACCGGAGCAGGTCGTCTCGTGCGGCTTGTAGCAGGGGTGCGAACCAATGTTGCCTCGGCCAGTACGGGGCTACCAGGATCGCGTCGGCTCGGTCGGCGAGGATCTTCGATATCGTCCGGCCGAGCAGCGGGAACGGCGGGAACGCGTAGAGGAGTTCCCCGGTCCACGGAAACTGGAAAGCGTCCCCGATGGAGGCGCGATCGTGGCCCGCTCTGGAACAGAATCGGCGACACTTCGCGTTTTCCCTGGTCGCGAAGAGGTCGATCGATGGTTCGCCCCAGCGGTCCCGAATCAGTCTGAACGCCTCTCCGGAGAGAGACCATTCGTGATGGGATGAGGTGTCCCTGCTGAGGGCGTCTGCCGTGGTGTTCTCCTGCCCGGCCAGGTGAACCGCCACGGGATGCGTGTGCAGGCGAATGCACCATTCCCACAGGTCGAGCGCGATGTCGAGCAGGGTCGTGGAATGAGTCCCACCTTGTCTGTTGATGTAGCAGACAGCGGTGGTGTTGTCCGTCAGAATCAGGACCGTGCGCCCCGCCACGGCATGGCGGAACGCCCGTAGGGCTTTCCAGACGGCGAGCAGCTCCAGCGCGTTGATATGGAGAGCGGTCTCGTCGTCGGTCCATCTGTCGCGGACTCTGAGATCGCCGCAGTGGGCACCCCATCCATACAGGGAGGCGTCGGTCGTTACCGTCACCTTCGGTGTCGGCTGTTGGAAAGGCATCCCCGACATGAGATTGCATCGCGACTGCCACCATCGGAGGGATGAGCGGACGTCTCCCGGCAGCTGCAGTCGGAGTGTCTGTTCGTCTCGCAGGGGGTCGAATATGCGGACGAACCAGTGTTGAAGAGGTCTTGCTCTCAGCCTGGCGAGGTATGTCACAGCGGTCGTCGCAGCCATGTAGCCCAAGAGCTGCTGGACGCTTCTCGCAGATAACGTCGGGGCCGTACGAGCATGAGCGGCGGCCCGGATCAAGGTTTGTGCTCGAGACTCTGGTAGGTACGCCCTGGCGGAGGTCGAGTCGAGCGTCGCCCCGATGAAGTCCAAGATCCTCGCCGGCTCGAGGTGGGACTTCTTCGGATTCACTCGTAGACCAAGGCGGGTCAGGAGTGACAACGTCATGTGGACGTCGTGGTAAAGTCTCTGTTTGCAGGACGCCACCAACAGCCAATCGTCGAGGTAGGGGAAGACGGAAGCGCCCTTCGTCCGCAGGTAGGATACCACCGGGGCCATGCACTTGGTGAAGACCCTTGGGGCAGTCGAGAGTCCGAACGGCAGCACCTTGTACTGGTAACAGGTGTCGTCGACTGCGAAGCGGAGGTACCGTCTGTGCTGCGGGCGAATGGCGATATGGAAGTATGCGTCTCGGAGATCGATGGAGGCGAACCAGTCCCCTCGATGTAGGAAGGGTAGGATCGACGGTATCGTGACCATCTTGAACCTCTTGGGGCGGATGTAGTAGTTCACCCCTCTGAGGTCTAGGATCGGCCGGAGGGTACCGTCGGCTTTCGGTACCGTGAAGTACCTGGAGAAGAAGCCGGTGGTCTTGGCCTCTTGCGGGAGCCGCTCGATCGCCCCTTTCTGGAGGAGGGATTGGATCTCTTCCAGGAGGGCCGGACTCGACGGCGTGGAGTAGTAAACGCCTCGAGGAGGAATATCGAGAAACTCGATGGCGTAGCCAAGACGGACGATGGAAAGCACCCAAGAGTCCGTAGTGACACATTGCCACTCCGCTAGGTGTCGAGCGAGAGTCGGTCGGTCTCCGAGCGCTGATGGTAGGCTGAAGAGTGGGTATTGGTGGGTCCTGCCAGGCACGTCAAAACCGAGACTTTGTCTCGGAGGAGGACTTCTTCGACGAAGCCGGGCGCCGCCTAATCGTGCGTCTGGCCGATGAGCCGGAGGACGGTCTCGACTGTCCAGACTGGGCCGAACGCTGGAACGACGAGGTGGAGGATCGTCGCCAGGATGGGCGGAAGGTGGAGGCCCTGCGGGCCTGCGTGGCCGGCTGCAGCCCGATCTTTTTTGCGGTCAGTCTCGCCTTGACAAGATTGTCCAAAGCTTCGTCTGTGGACGAATTGAATAGGCCTTCACCGTCGAAGGGGAGATCTTCAATCCTCCTTCTGGTGTCCTCCTGGATGTCGGCCGGTCGCAGCCAAGCATGGCGGCGAAGGCCGATGGATCCCGCCATGACCCGGGAGGCGATCTCCACTGCGTGCCGGGAGGAGGCCATCTGGTGCCGAGCGATGGAGATAGCCTCATTGAAGATCACGGAGGAGGCTTGGCGGATGTCCTCCGGTACCGCCTCCATCGCCGGTTGCAGGCGATCGAGCACTTTTTTCAGGTATGCCGCGAGGCAAGCCTGAGTGTTGGACAGCCTGATCTGCAAGGAGGCAGCTGAATAGAACCTCCTTGCGTAGGCGTCCAACTTCCTGCCCTCCTTGTCCGGCGGGGTGGTATGTTGCCTGCCGGAGCCCTTTGTCTGTGCCGACTCGACGACCACAGAGTTCGGTACAGGGTGATTAAAGAGATAACCGGCGTTATCCTTCTGCACCCTGTAGAGGTGTTCTAACCGCTGCGGTATCGGCTGAGCCGAGGCCGGTCTATCCCAGGCGGCCTTCACCAGTCTGGATACCCGGGGCAGGAGAGGCAGCGGGGCCGTGGAAGGTCGCTTCTCCTCGAAGACGGTGAAGGCTGGATCGTCGTCCTCCGGCTCCGCATCGGCGATCTTAAGGCCGAGGGTAGTGGCCATGCGGAGCAGCATCGCAGAGAACTGGTGGACGTCCTCTGGAGCAGAATCTGGGATCGGGTCCCCGAATCCCAGCGGAGGAGACTCCTGTGAGGCCGCCTCAGACACCTCTGACTCCGCGCTCGAGTCGTACGACTCCGAGCTCGGTGAGTCCTCTCGCCGCTCGCTTTCCGGCTCCTTCGTCGCCGCAGGTGTTGCCTTCCTAGGCTTCTCCGCAGCCGGGGCGGTGGTAGCAGCAGCGTCCCGCTTGGGATGGCTGACCACTGACTTCACCCTCTTGGTGGTGACCGGGGTAGTCTGGCAGGCTGACGTCGTCGTAGCCCGCTCAGTCACCACCGACTCCGTAGGGCGCGTCGCCGTTGCCGTGACCCTAGGAGGTGGCGATATCGCCCGATACCGTGGTGAAGGCTCCCTCGCCCTATGATATCGAGGAGAGGGAGAGCGGCTGAAGGAGCGGCGGTCCGACGGAGATCGGCTTCGGCGTCGACGGTACCGAGCCTCGTCCCCTCTAGGCGAGCGCGATTCGCGCTGTCGACGAGGTGACCGGGACCTCCGGAAGGTCTCCCAGCGACTCGGGCCACGATGGTACCGATCCCGGTACGATGGCGAATGTGACCGATAGGAGGCCGGGCGCTCTCTCCACTCAGATTCCCTCGCGTACCTGGCCACGTAGGACGCCGAGGTGTATCTGGAGGCAGACGAGCGAGGTTGTTCCTCTCTTGTCTCCCTCGGAGGCGGCGAGGCCACCGGACGCTCGGAAGAGCGGGACCGGGACCTAAAGGAGGTCGAACGCCGCTCCGGAGAAGCAGAGGGCTCCCTCTGCTGCAGGTCGGCCGACCTGCGACGGCTAAGAGGGCGGTGGCGCTCCTCCACCAGGGTTGGAGGGTCTGCCACAGGCGAGTCCGGGCGCTGTTGGGGAACGTCCTCGATCTCATCCTCCGAGAGATCGACGGACTCGCCTCGCCCTTTGGAAGGCTGCTGAGTAGGAGGAGGAGTAGGAGGTCGAACGTCCCCAGCCGGGGAGCGCTTCTTCTCCTTCTTCTTTTTCTTCTTCTCCTTCTCCTTGCCCTTGCCTCCGTCCGGAGCAGGGCGCTTTTTAGCAGGCGTCTCCGTAAGGGGAGCCTCAGCCTTCCTCGCCGTCGAGGATCCTTTTGCTGACTTGGCAGCCGCCGACAGCTTCGGGATCCTCGGTAGCGCCGAGATCGGCGTCTCCGCCGGTACCGAGCCCGATACCGACGAGGTGGACGGACGGCAGCCGCCGATACCGTCGATGGCGTGGTCGTCTTCTTGTCGGCCATCTTGGAAGTGGAGGTCTCGTCTATCGCCCGCAGAGACTGTTCCCAACAATAAGATTTGAGTCTCGCGGAGCGGTTGCGGAGAGTTTGGGGAGTAAATCCGGCAAATTGGGCAAGTCCGGATGTTGTGGGACTCACCCAAACAGAAGAGACACTCCTTATGGCCGTCGTTGAGGGCAACCTTGCGGCCGCAGGACACGCACTTTTTAAAGAGCGCGGACATAAGACGAAGAACGCCAAACTCCGAAATACAAAAAGACGAAAAACCGAAGGGGGAGTCCGAAAGAGAGGTCAAAGACAGTCCGAAAGTCCGTAAAACCGTGAAAAAACAGCAAGCCAAGCACAACGTGAGAGGAACAAACTGAAGAACCTTCCGTACGCGGCGGCGGACGAGAAGGAACTGAGGAGAGACCGTTGCTCGGCGGGAGGAGCATGCGCAGTACCGGCGTGGGGGAGGGGTTCCCGCCAAGCGAACAAGCTCTAGAAGTTTCCGAACGCTACCGCGCAGGCGCTAAAGCTCCTAGTGTATGAAGGCACAGAGACCACGAAGAAGAAATAAGAGAAATGAACAAGCACTAAAGATAGAACCCAACAAAGAACTCTAAAGGTAAAATAAAGAGAAGGATGAAGGAAGTAGCTCTGGAGGGAAAAGTACTCGGCTCGAGGAGGAACATGCTGGAGAATTTCATTCTCATGGCAGGTGAAGAGAAACTGAGGGCAGGAGTTGTGTTGGCAGGATGGAGCTTGTGCAGAAGAGAAAAATGGGGAGGAGGTACTGCCGAAGCTACCCAGCTCTGAAACATTCTGTTGGTGGTTCTATGGGGGCTCCATGAGTTAGGCACAGAGACCAGGAGGAAGAACAAACAGTTTAAAGAGGCATGGAAAGAGTGGGCCACTCAGAGAAGCACACTTACAGGTTAAATGAGCTCTTTTTCTCCCCTGTGGGTGAGAATTTCAAATCCTATACAATTTGCAAAGATGTCCTTGCAGCACCAAGTTTTCTTCCTAGCTCCCTGTTTTCCTGCCACTCCAACACAGCTACGTAGTGGCTGGGGAGAGAACTGGGAGGTGGGGAGGAATAACTGAAGATGGTCGCTGACCGTGTCTGACAGATGGTGTACAACAACTGCAGGCACCCTCCAGGAATTCCCAGGATCCTTCAGTGGTCCCAGAGGACAATTATCAGAAGCCAGCTAGTGACAATCCTCAGGTGCTCCCTCCCCTCCTGTCAGCCACTACATGGCCATATCTGCCAGTGGAGGGGAAGACGGAAACAGTCTTCTCTTTGAAGAATGTAGGGGGATGAAAAACGGGTTTCGTGATTCCCTTTGTCAGGGTACCCTGACCCTCAAGCTTCTTTCTCATCACCCTCCCAAGTCTTCAAATTCTCTTTCCATGCCTACTCTGAACACAATGAGAACTGTTTGCCTTAGTTTTGGCCCCAAGGTTGGTGTGAAAAGTTTTGAGCCACCAAACCTCCCACCCAGTTTTGGCCAAGGCCTTGCCCATGTCCCCTTCCTCTCAGCCTGGCCCCGCCCAAGGACGCACCTGACCCCGAATACTGGAAGATGTTCTGCTGCATCTGAGGGTTCATGTTGGAGCCAAACTGTCCTCCGACGCTTCCCATCATCCCTCGGTTCACCATGTTGTTCCGGCTGGCCAGAGCTGCTGCTTCTGGATTGGAAGCCGCCAGCTGTGAGAAGGGGCTGGTGGAGGCCGGGGGGTTTCCTGGATTCGTACCGTAGTTGGGGGGGAAGGGGAACTGCTGAGGGGGAGCCTGGGGGAGGCGCCCAGCTCCCAACTGCACGGGGACCCCGGCCGAAGGGGGGATATTGTTCCCAAAGCTTTGCTGCTGCCGCATCAGCATGGCCCGTTGCTGCATGAGCTGCCTCTGGCGGTGCTGCTGGCTGTAGAGTTCGCGCTGACGCTGAGCCAGCATCTGTGCGTTGAGAGGGGGCTGAGGAAGGAGAGAGCAGAGGGGGGAACACAGCAGGGTTAGGCGGAAGAGGGAACACCAGAAAGGACGGGCCTGTTGCTGGAAAGTGAAGCCCTTCTTATCCCTGCAGGCATGGGACACAGATTGTTTTCCATGGGGAAATCTTCTCTTTTGTTTTACTGTTCTGTACTAGTTCTATCCTTTGCTTCTTCTTCTTTTTTTTTTAAAAGAATGACTTAATGCTATTGATGCTTTGACTTTTATGGATTTCTTTTACATTTTTTAATTCTACATTTAGTTTAAGGCAGGCATACCTGAGGTAACAAAGCCTCTAATAAAGAAGCCCCTTTTTTAGGGCTTTATCATGTGAAACAGGTAAACTGCAACTGCAGAAGGATAACTGTCTTTGGCTGGGACTCCTCACATGATGTCATTCCTCTTTTGTTGTTCTCCTGGTGGAAGACTGTTTGAAAAGCGTTTCTTTTACAAACACAAAAGAATCCATTAATAACCATTTTTGTAAAAGAAATGCTTTCAAAATGGTCTTGTATCAAGAGAACAACAGAAGAGGGACCAGGTACTGTCAAAGACAGTATTATCCTGCTGTAATTACAATTTACCTGCCTCATGGGATAAAGCCCAAAGCCTTTTCAAGCATGTCCAGCTCTCCCTTTTCCTCCTTGTCCTCTGTCTAGCTGGAAGGTCTTGTTTAGCAGCAGTGACACTGGGAGAAAAGTGAAGGAAAGCTGAAGAAACACAAACTTTTTGTGTCAGGCTGCAGCAGCATGTCCGAATTAAACAATGCAATAATACTAGATCTAAAAAACAGCATGATTCTTCTGTAGCTGATCTTACTGTAGGTGTCTGGGCCAGCCTGCAGCAGGCAAGGGAAACAGCAGCTGCCTCCAGATCACCTTACTGGGCATGCATGAACAGTAAAACAGAGAGCCTTTCCGCACTACATGGTTATAGTGCTATTCCACTTTCAACATCCTATTGAATCCTGAGGTTTGCAGTTTTGGGAGGGGCCTCTAGATTCCATAGGATGTTGAAAGTGGAATAATAGCACTATAACTGTGTAGTGTGGAAATGGCCAGAGGGAAAAGGGAAGAGCAGATAAGCCAGACTCACCAGCTCCCCCAAAATGTTAAAAAAGCACAGATCTCTAAATATTTTCATTAAAATGGAAATTGTAAGAAAAGTGATGAAAGAAAAAAACACACACTCTTGGATGCATTTTTGAAGAAGCTTTAAGTGGTCTCTAAAAGGTTTGAAATGTTTATCAGAGTGGCTAGATAAAGTGTCTGGTCTCTGCATTCATCTCTTATCTTCCCTGTCTACATTTCTCTAGGGTTAGTCTCATAGATTAAACTGAGGTCCCTCTTATTTTATTTTATTCTATTTATATCCTGCATTTTCTGAATGGGACCCAAAGTGGTTCACAAATGAACTAAAACAAGGTAAATCAATTTAGCACAAGTTGAGGATCCCTTATCCAGAAACCTGAAACCCTCCAAAACCTGAAACTTCCTGTGATTAGCTTTCTACTTCTGCCTTCAAGGCAGTGCCTGCAGCACTTTTCTCCTTGTTTGTCTCTCAGATCCTCAATTTTGCTCTAGCCTTGCACTTCATACACAACACAAATAGCAAACGAATGAGAGGCGAGGCTGGAAAGAGCCCAGCAACATACTTCACTGTCCAACTGCTCTTACTATCAGGAAGTTCTTCCTAATGTTTCAGTGGAATCTCTTTTCCTGAAGTTTGAAGCCATTGCTCTGTTGTGTCCTAGTCTCTGAAGCAGCAGAAAACAAGCTTGGCCCATCCTCTGTATGACATCGCTTCAAATATTTAAACTTTGCTATCATGTCACCTCTTAACCTTCTCTGCTCCAAGCTAAACATACCCAGCTCCCTAAGCCACTCCTCACAGGGCTTCATGGTTTCCAGGACTTCTACCATTTTGGCCGCCCTCGGCTGGACACATTCCAGCTTGTCAATATCCTTCCAGAAACTGTAGCGCCCAGAACTGGACACAGGATTCCAGGTGGGTCTGACCAATGCAGGATAGAGTGGTACCATCATTTCCCTTGACCTAGACACTATCCTCCTATTAACACAGCCTAGAATCACGTTGGCCTTTAATGCACATCACAACATCCTACAAGATAACTTTTGGATCATGACAGCCACTAAGAGGAACAGCAACCCAGAAGAGGTCTTCTTTGACTAGGTATGGCCCATGAGCAAATATTCCTGCTTTATGGCTTTTGGTGCAGCAGCTGCCAGTTTTTAGGGGGGAGGGGGGCAGGGACATGAAAATGTGAAGAAACACTAGCTGCTTCTCCAACCTCCTCCACGGCTTGCCTTGAAGAGCAGCTGAGGTTACAACCACTCTTCCCTTAATGTTCACAAGCCTCTCCCTCCTCTTCTGGAGCAGTCCCAAAGGTTGTGCAGAAAATGTCTTCAGTCTCAAGTGGTACAGAGACCTGACTGCAGCACTGGCCCTAGAAATTCACTAGAAGCCCAGTGGCAAAGGGAGAGTGTCCCTGGCACTTACTTGCCCTGTGATCGGTTGCTGCATGCCTGGCCTCATGCCAATGCCACCCGGAGGGTTCCCAGCGAATTGGTTCAGGATAGCTTGCCGGTTTTGGTGCATCAGCTAGAGAGAAAGCAAAGATTAGAGGTCCAAAGTTTGTAGCATTTGGCACAGTTGCACACTGCCACTTTCTGCCTTGCAGAAATTGTGAAGGTTGGTCATTTCTGTTGTTAAAAAGATCTAGAGGGGTGGGCAGAAGCAGGACTGGGGACAGAAGAGAGAGCAAAGCAAAGGGATAAAGGAATTGCTCTTCCAGATAGGAATTCTGCCTCCCCAAATGAAAAGATGTTGGCAGTTGTTCACACCTGGGACTCTTCGGTTTGGCTTTCCCCCTTTCTGTGGATGCCTATCACTTATGTTTAAATGTTCAATTGAAGCATTAAATTACAAAAGAGCCAAAACAACAAATATCAACACTGTGCACAAAGAGTCTCTCTTACGTCTAACCATCTGGTATCAAGAGACGAGGGAGGGAGGAAGGTCATTTATTTGTACAGGAGGAGAATGCAGTTAGCCAGGTTCCTTAAGCATCCCCTCAAACACTCCCCAAAATAGATAGAACCTCATTTTACCCTCTAGAAGACACAAGTGGAGCTGGAGAGCAACATCAGCAGGGGTGGGAGAGGGAGTCCCGGTAGGAGCCAAGCAGTGCCCATACTCACCTGCTGTTGCCCCTGGAGTCTTTGCTGCAGCTGCAGCCGCAACTGGTTGGGTGCCGTCGGGGGCCGGTTGAGCGCCTGCCGCGGCTGCATCCCCATGTTGGTCGGGAAGGCTCCCCGAGGCGGCGGGACCTGGACTGGCATAGGCCCAAAGGACTGCTTCTGCCTGACCATGCCTGGGAAAGGGCCAGGAAGGTTGGCAGTAGGGGAGGCGGAGGGGTAAGGCTGTGGGTACAGGCCAGGCTTCTGATCCATGACCAGGGGTGGAGGGGGTGGTGTCGCTTGCTGCGGCTGGAACCTCTCCGTCAGTGCTTCCAGGCCACCTCCCTGCTCGAGGAGGGAAAACATGCATGAGATACAGTCCCTGAGCTTCAACATAGCACAGGTTGAGTATCCCTTATCTGGAAATCCAAAACCTAAACTTTTCATCACCAGCCACCCGTTTCTGCCTTCGAGGCAGTGGCAGCAGCATTCCTGCTCATTCATCTCTCAGATCCTTGGTCCCTCCACCACCTCATGTGTCATATACAACCTGAGTAGCAGAGGAACAAGTGAAACAGCGGGAATCCAAGCATGGTGCTCAACACAAAGTGGCAGCTGCAGTGCTCCTGCTTGTTCATTAATGGGCTCCCTGGAGATCTCCCACACAGTACAGTATTCTATGTATACTCAAATACAAGTATTCCAAAATCTGAAAAAATCTAAAATCTGAAATAATTCTGGTCCCAAGCATTTTGAATAAGGGATAGTCAACCTGTGCCAACCCAACACAAACCCACAACATTGTCTGAAGGTGTCTCAAGATGGTGGAGAGAAATACTGTTATTCCTCTGGGGTCAAAATAAGACAGTTTCCCAACTCTCAGGAAAGCCCACTGAGAAGAATACTAGAGATGTGAGATTGCTGCACAGTGAGATTGCTCCCAACAATTGCACGTCACAAAATTTTCTGGGGCAATTATTCTATGCAGAAATACACGTGCCTTTTCTGTGTAAAACAACACCATCTCCTGTGCAGGAAAATGTTTTCTGTGAAGAAAACCCATATTTTTTACATAGAAAAAGCCACATGAAATCTTGTGCAGAATGCGTCAGGATGGCAACTCTTTGGACACAATACTAAGAAACAGAATGGTTTCCTGTTGGTGGTGATGGGTAGAAAAGCTGTATTTATATGCATAACATATAATATGGAAAGTCATATTAGACTCAGAGGAAGGAAGTGTGAAAACTGGGGGAAGGAACATCAACAGTTAAAGAGATGCAGGTGACACCACACTACTGGCAGAAAATTGCAAAGACTGGGGTACTGATAAAAGTTAAAGAAGAATGTGCAGAAGGAGGTTTACAGTTAAATATTGAGAAAACAAAAAGAGTGACTGCAGATGATCTATGTAACATTAAAGTAATGAACACATTGAGACAGTGAAGGATTTTCTATACCTTGCCTTATTCATTAATCAAAATGGAGACTCAAGTCAACAAATCAGATGAAAACTTGCACTTGGAAAAATAGCTATAAAGGAACTAGGTAAGATCCACAAATATAAAGGGATATAATTAAATAGCAAAAGTCAGAGGCCATTTCCGCATTACACTCTTATAGTGCGATTATTTCAGTTTTAACATCCTATGGAATCCTGGGATTTGCAGTTTAGGGAGGGGCCGACTGGCTCCACAGTATTTATGATTTCTATGTGAATGCTGGACAGAAAAGAAAGTTGATAGGAAGAAAATCAATTCATTTGAAATGTGGTGCTGGAGGAGAGTTCTAGAAATACCACGGACTCTTAAAAGGACAAAGGAATGGGTCTTAGAGCAAATCAGGCCTGAATTTAGTGGAAGGCAGTAGGAAAAAAGGGAGACTGTGCTACAGATGGATTGATGCAATCAAGGAAGCCTTGCCTGCCCCGAGTCTGCAAAACTAGAGCAAGCCAGCTGACGACGGGGGCTCATGGAGGTCTCTCCTTCATAAGATCACCACAAGTCAAAACTGACTTGACAGCAATTAACAACAGCAACAAACACGTCAGGATGTCCAAATATGGGAGAACATGGCATAAAAATATTCCTTTTCTGCCACAGTAGACAGAAAACTATGGAAATTATCAACCTTGAATGTGAGGAAGAAATAATTATTTATGTCTCTATGGGGACATAATATTTCATCCTCGCATTCAAGGTTGATAATTTCCATAGTTTTCTCTTCACTGTGATCTCATCTGATCTTGGAAACTAAGCAGAGTCAGTCCTGGTTAGTACTTGGATAGGAGATTGCCAACGAATATATCAGGGGCTTCAGGCTCTATTTCAGAAGAAGGAATCGGCAAAGCCACCCTGAGTATTCCTTACCTAACAAACCTTGTGAAATTCATGGGGTCGTTGCAAGTCGACAGGTGACTTGAAGGCACATACATACACACACACTCTCAGGGCTCTTTCTGCCACAGCCCAAAAGCAAATCCAGGCATGGAAGTCAACCAGGAACAGCAGCCAGCCTCAAAGAGGGAACATTCCTGTACAGCAGAACGGCTTGCAAGAACTGGCTGCTGGCAGTCACGTGTGGCATTTTTAGTGGGCACCCAAGACACCGCAAGGATTTGTGTGTGCTTTTTCAAAAAGCCACCTGTGAAATGGCTTTCAGTCTGCCAGCAACACAAGCAGGGGAAGAGAGGCCATCCCATTTTCGGGTTCTTTTGTGGAGCTACAACGTTGAAAAAACAGAAGCTGCCCCTGCTGGGCGAAATGTGGGTTTTCACATTTACTTCTGAATAAAGAAAGAGGCAAAAGATATTACATCTTTTTCTTTCCATTTATTCAAAACTAAATGAAAATATCCAAATGTAGGAAAGGGAAGGCTGAATCTTGTCTGGGGCTCCAAGCTAGGCTTGGCTGTGGTGGGTTTCTGGTTTCGTTTCAGTTTTGGGGAAGGGCTTAAATTCTACACTCAGCTGGTGCTCTTAGGGAGTTAGCAGGGCCAGCGAGGGGACCACAGTTTGTCTCTGCTACGAATGCATTGCAAGGCTGTATTAAGAAAGCTCCTGCTTCAGTCCACCTCAGCCTCCAACCACAAACACATAGGAATAATAACATCGCCTCCTCCCACCTTTCGAGAATGTTGTTAACAATTACCGAGAGAGTCGACGCAGAGCTCTCTGAACAATCCACAAACGCTGGGGAAATGTGGCTTCTCATTTTAGGAATCATTTCCAGAAGGCTGCAACCAAAGCTTCCTTTCCAAACTGCTGAGCCATTTGGCAACTCTCAGTGTTTCAGCCTCCCTTTGAATGCCCCCAGCTCCTTCCACTTCATGACTGCTGAAAGAAACCAACTGCCTGACTCTGATCCCTACCCCTTTAATCCTCCAGCTTCCCTTTTTCCAGGTGCCTTTGGGAAGTCCTGGAAACTATGAAACCCTATGAGGAGTGGCTTAGGGAGCTGAATATGTTTAGCTTGGAGAAGAGAAGGGTAAAAGGTGATATGATAGCTGTGTTTAAATATTTGAAGGGATATTTGAATGAATGATGGGGAGAGCCTGTTTTCTGCTGCTCCAGAGACTAGGACATGGAGCAATGGCTTCAAACTACAGGGAGATTCCATCTAAACATTAGGAAAAACTTCTGGACAGTAAGGGCAGTTTGAGAGTAGAATACACTGCCACCTGGGAGTGTGATGGAGTCTCCTTTTTGGAGATAACAGAGGCTGGATGGCCGTTTGTTGGAGGTGCTTTGATAGTGTTGGATGGCTCTTTATACTCACTTCCAACTCTATGATTGTATGACTCTTTTTGAAATTCCCAAACCACAACCACTGAAGGGTGTCTGCAGCGCATCCATGCTGGGTGTGTGTGTGATTCAACCACCACCAAGACTGGTCGGATTTCTACCTTGCTTCTTTTCTGTCTTCATTCCCCCTGCCCCTGACTGCAGAGTAACTCGGGAAGAAGTGAGAGGCTCTGGGAGAAGGGAGCTCTTTGGAACAAGTGAGAAAGCAGCATGAGGGAAAGGGGTCATGAAGTTAGTCCCGCCACTTTTCTTTCCTTCTGGCTCTGTTCTCTGGGATCTGGGCCACAAAGGGGGAAAATGCCTGGAGCAACTGCCTGGGCAGAGTCTGGAGAGACTGAGGATAAAGAAAAAGAAGATACCTAGTGCTCACAGTGCCTGCAGCATTTCCAGAGCTTACACAGGGCTGCTACCTCTAAGTCATGTCCCCTGATTTTTTTAAAAATAAAATCTAAAATTAATGACATCCAATTAGAAAGTTTTTTTGGGGGGGGGATTATAAAGCAAACTGATGGAAATTCATTTATTAAGTTCATAACCAAAAGATATATATGTAGAACCAATTTGGGGTCGGAGGAGAACTGAAGACACTTAGTGTTCCCTCCTACCCCCTTCTGGCTCATTGCAGATAGTGCGCTTAAGAAGGCCACCCACCCCCACTATGCTGAGTTCAGAGCAGGGAACAGGTGTCCAGCTTGCTCATTCTTATGTCTGGCCCCAGTGGCCAGATCAGATAAGGGAGAAAGGAGGAACCAGTGTTCTCTTTCCCAGACACTCCCTTAGACAGGCTCTCTCCCCGCTTCGCTCCCACTCTCCCTCCCCCATATGTTATATGTCAACAGGGCCTTCTTGGTGGTTGCCCCTAGGTTCCAGCACTCCCTTCCTAGGATGGTCCCCTCCTTGCTGTCCTTCTGTTGGCGGGCAAAGACTTAGAAAAAAAATTCTAAAAGGCTTTGGCGAACTGAAGGTTTTAAAGAAAGTGCTTTTATGGGTGCACTGTTTTAATGCTACTGTTTTTTAAAAACAGCCTTCTAGTATTTACAAATGTATGTTTTAGTTTTTCTTACTGTTCTTAATAGCTCAATTCCCATTTTAAAGTTGACCTTTTGTATGTTTTAACTATATTGTACAGCTGGCCCTCTACATTCACAGATTTGACTTTCACAAATTTGATTATTTGTGAGTTTCTCCAACCCCTGTCCCCCCGCCACCTCAAGCCCTTCTTTCCTGGGAGAACGTTCCCTCTCAGCAGCTCCCATCAGTCCGCGTAGCCCTTTAAAAACCTGCCTCTCCTCCTCCTCCTCCTCCTCCTCCATCAGCTGCCACCTAGCCACCTAAGGATGGTTTGCAACCCAATTTCTCAGCTCCGTGAACCCTCTCCTCATTTCTCTCTCCTTTCCTTGGCCTTGTTTGGACCCTACCATGCCTTGGCCCTCTTCCCACAAACAGACAGACAGACAGACAGACAGGTTTTGGTATCTGCAGTTTTTCCACTTCTGCAGGGGTCCTGCTCCTGTAACCCTAGCAAATGTGGAGGGTCAATTGTTGTAGCTTTAATTTGTGAGCCACCTTGACTCCCTGTTCTGCAAAAAGATGGGATATAATTAAAGAAATAAAAATTAAGGAGGAGTGGCCTCCAGCCAGTTTGGCTCGCAATGCACCTAACCTTCTCTGAACGATGCTCTCTCCCTGCTGAAGAAAGGATGTGAATTGTACAGCTCTTGGGCACTACGTGTTCTTCGAGGGAGGTCTCCAATGCACCCCTTGGTCCTCTGCTCCCCCAACAACCCCTCAAATCCTGGTTAAAAAGAAAACTGGAGAAAATGCCGTTTGGAGCCAAGAACAGCTCCTAGGGTGCTGGAAAATTGGTTTCAGGGTACCTTCACCCTAAATAGCCAAAATGCACATTTCAAATGACCAGAAGTGACTTCTTGCCCCCCAAAAAATCTGTGATAGTTTTGCCTTAGGGCCGCCATAAGTCAGAAATGTTTTGAACGCACACAACAACACAACAAATGTCCAGCACGCTGCCAGCTCCCATCCACCACTCAGAACTTCCCTAGTCAGGGAAACTCTCTTAGGCATTTCAAGGCCTAAACAAAGATTTCTTGACCAACCTCTCTGGTCTTTTTCTGATGACAGGAAAGAGATCAGATTTCTTTGGCCACTAACTAGTCATTGCAAAAAGTCTTTCAATTGGGATGTGCTGTAATTTTTATCGTTATCATACTTTAACTGTTTTTTAAATTGTCTGAATGTAATTGTTTAAACTGAATGTTTAATTAATTGTTTTTACACTTTTGTATTACCCACTGTTTTGACCGAATTTTGTTTCAACTTGTATTGTGAGCCATCTTGGGTCACTTCTTTGGAGAAAAAAAAGGATTCTAATTAAATAATCTAAGAGCAATGCTGGGTACCTGGACTAGTTTGTCGATGCCAAGAGCACGGTCCAGTTCTGCCAGCTCGTTCTCATCTTTGCCGCTCAGGAAGGAGACCAGCTGCTCGAGAAGAGCTTTCTCGTCATTTCGCCCCTCTGGGGTAGTTGGGGGGCACAAGAGCTCATCCAGCTGAGAAGTGATGCACTGGCTGCAGGGAGGGAGAGGCAAGTGAGAAAGGTGGAAGTCTAGCACTGCAGTTAACATCAGCAGAGAATTTGGAAATAGAAAGAAAAGGGGTAGGCAAAGCATCCAAAAGAGAGGGAACAGAGCTAATATAAGAGTTCTTAGCATGAACAATTTTCAGAGTCTCATTCTCTGCAATGCCAGCACTCTGGGAACTGAAGGAAAATTTCAACAAAGGAGAATTTTTATTTGGAGGCAATGCTTTCACTTTGCCTCCCCCCTGCTGTTACACTCCTATGTCTACCCAAGTCTAGTTGGCCCTATACCAAAGGACAGCACCAATGAGGGCCCCATCCCCCTTTACCTTGCCACCAGCAAAATGATGCAGCAAAGTCTGTACCATTCTTTCCACTGAAGCTCCCCACTCACTTCCCACCCTCACTGGCCAGGCCTCTGTTCCCTTTTCCAGTAGGGCCAGCATCTTATCCTTTCTCTCCTATTTGCACTCATTTCTCTGATCCTCTCTATTCCTTTTGCTTCAAGTCTCCACCTCGGGTTCAGAGAAGGGCAAAAAGGATGATAAGAGGTATGGAGAACAAAATAGATGAGGAAAGGTTGAAGGAGCTGGGCATCTTCAACTTGATGAAGTGAAGACAGAGGGGTGACATGATCACATTCTTTAAATACCTCAAGGGCTGTCACGGAGAGGAGGTAGAGGTTTGTTCTCTGTTGCCCTGGAGGGTTGGACCAGATCTAATGGTTTGAAGTTGCAGGAGGACAGATTTCAAATGAATATTAGAAGGAACTTCTTGACAGTAAGAGAGGTTCAGCCATGGAACCAATTGCCTAGAGAGGTGGACCTTCTCTGGATGTCTTCAGAAAGAGTCTGGCCAGCTACCTAATCAAGATGGTTCAGCAGGAGATCCTCCACTGAGCAGGGGGTTGGACTTGATGGCCCATGAGCCCCCTTCCAACTGTATGATTCTACCTGCCCCAGGACTTGTTTCTCCTTTGTACCCTCTTAGTTGGACCTAAGAGTGTTAGCAACAACATTTTAATAACAGAATCTCCTTATACAGCCATACTTGGAAACATCTGAGAAAAGAACCAGCAGAAAACAGACCTCCCTGGTACCTGCCCCCTGCCCGCACCTCTCTCATGCACCACTGTTCCCTCGCCCACCAAACTGGAGAGCTGTTTCTAATCTCCTTAGCTATGAGCATGTAATAATGCAGCACATCCTGACATCTGGGCTAGCTGGAATCAGTAGGATTCATGTTTGGCCAGGCATGCCCAAGAATGAGCATGTCATGCTTGCTGGAAAGCATCAGGAAGCTGGAGGACAAAAGATCTCAGTTCCTGAGGAGTCAGCATGTCTGCCTGCTTCATTCCAGATGAGCATCACATGTAGAACACTGTATGTGCTCTGACCAAAACCACAGGCAATAATGAACATGGGTGTGTTGGGGTGGGAGAGGGAGGAACAAGGCCCTCTAGGAGAAGAAGAAAGAAAAAGGCAAAGACTTGAAGTGTGTCTAGAACAAGCCAGTGCTTCCACAAGCTAATGCTTCCCCCCAATGTTTTGAGTCTGTGGGCTGCAGCTGAATCACAGTCAAAGGGGAACTAGTTTTGCTCTCTGTGACTGGGAGACAAGAATGAGGTGTACAGCAATGTCTTGACAAAGGTCTGCATTAGGTACTATAAACTGGAAGGCAGCAAGGTAATTCAAGGGGCCAGTGGAGACACTGAAGGTGAAGCAGTTGACAAAACCGAGTTTCTCACTGAGCTCACTCTCCTTGATGGGAACTTGCAGAACATTTGTGAAGAACAAACACCCTGCTTTCTGCATTCCTTTAAATCTTTAAATTTCAATTTTTATATAGTGTACACTTAAAAATCTTTAAAATGTACACTTAAAAAATAAAACTTGTGAGTGAGTGTTTGAAGAGCTCTTGCTCAGCCAAAGTAGTAAAGTAGCAGTATACACTTGAGCTGAATTGAAAAAGGTTAAGTTGAGAAATGGGGCTTTTACTTCCAGCATCCCAAGTATGAGCAGGCTGGGTTTCTTTCTCTATAAACTGAGGCTGGTGAATGGTTTGAAAAACAGCAAAGAGATCCAAGTGTGTCCCTTTTAGTCCATCCAAACAGCAGGGAAGTGTTTGAAAAACAAGCTGTTCAAAGACGTGGCATCCCATATAAGCCTAAATTCAAATGCTGGCCCCAGTTAGAGTAGACCCACTGAATTAATGGGTCTTGCATAAGTACTGAGTCACCAAGCTTTTATTGATTCAGTGGGTCCATTCTAGTTTGGTCTGACGAGTGGATTTTGGCCATGGGTCCATTGTTTTTCATTACTCAGCAAAAATTATCAACAGAAGAAGAATGCAATAGTGTGGTTAAAAAAAAAAAATTGACATACAGCATGGAAGATCTCCAAACAGCTTGTTTTTCCAAAGAAAACTGCCCCTGGACTGAATTCCCAATTTCCCAAATTTTTTAAGGAACAAATCTGAGGAAAAATACAATGAACCTAGAAACCCAGTGGCATGCCTTGCATTGGGGGCAGGTTACCGGGTAATGCCTCAGACTTATTACAAGTGAAGATGAAAGTGCAGAATATGGTACCTGGCCCAGAATTTAACTTCATGGGAGAACATCAGTTTTCAGTGAAAAGAAGCGTGACTCTTTTCTGTGGGCTCAGAATCTTTTTTTACAAAAGTAGCATCACCACCCAACAAGTGCTCAGAATCTAATTAATGGAAGAAATGGAAGGGGGTTAAATAGGCCAGACGAAGCTAAACAATGTACTTTATGAAGAAACAGAAGTTAACAAGAAGCTTCATTCTCTCTGCCCCAGTCATCTCTCCTTGCTTCTCTTTTCATGTCTAGCTTTTTAATCTAAAGGCAGTTTAATGACATTTTTAATAGCAGCATTTGGTAGTTTTGAAACCTATTTGTGCTATATGTTTTAACTTCTGTAAGCTGTCTTGACTCCAAGGGCTGGGGAAAAAAGGTGGAATATAAATAAATAGGATCCTCATCCACCCCACTACATCCTAATGCTTCCTCCTTCTTCATCCTAAAGGCAAAACCTAGAAAGAAGGAGAATTTGGGAACATTCCTGTTTAGGATGGCAAGGCCCAGAATCCCCAAGCCAAGGGATTTATGGGGACATAGTCTGAAAGGGTCCTTTTCCATGTTGTGGAATAGAGGCAAAAGAAAAAAACAGATTCCCCAAACAGACTTATAAAAGACTAGTGCCATACGGCTACTGCAGCTGGCCCTTTAAAGCCCCTGCCTCCTTCTCCTCCATGTAGGAGCAATTCCTCTGCAGAAAGAAAGCAGTTGCTCCCTCTGAGCCTGTTCAGTATAGATCTTGAAAGCAAACAGCCCTCCCAGCCCTTTAGGGAAAGCCTGGCTCATAACAAAGGGGATCCTAATAAGCTTCACATATATAGTTCCATTTTAGCTCTGGGGCAGCAGGCCAAAGGGAAAAGGAAGGGCACAGGAACCTGTAACTGGATCCACTCCCACTCAGAGATCCTCCTCTTGGATCTCTGGCATGCCAAAATAGCTGCTGTTGCTTATATGTGGAGTAGAGAGACGAGATGGAAAGCAAAAGAGGGATTTCTCTCCCCCAGATTTTAGCTCCACAAAACACTTGGAGTACTTGAACTCCCCAAATCCCCTCCCCAGCACAACTTCTCATTACAAAAATGGTCAGGGTTTGGTTTTCCGGGGCTTTCTCTTCATTCACAGGGAAGCAGGGTACTGGAAGAGGCGTGACAGTGAGAAAAAGTGTGGCTGGCAGGGGCACCAGCAGGAACTGTGAACCAGGAAAAGTCCACTGTCATGCCTAAATTGTGTTGGGATAGGAAAATTGAAGTCAAATATGCATTTCCAAAAGCAACAGTGTGGGCTTTTTCTTTTCTTCCTGAAGCTCTGGACACTAGATGGCACAATTTTGAATAGTTAGAAGGAAAAGTCAAAGAGAAGCAAAGAGATGAAAGCGCCCAAGTTACCTTGGTTATAAAGAACCTGTTAGGCGATATCTTCTCTTGACAACCTTTAAAAATACTGTTATGAACTAGGATTGGTTATGACAGCTCCTCAACATCCCTTTAAACTCTGTGATTCTCAGCTCTTAAATTTTTTTGTAAGTAGAAATTCTGGCAGTGTGGTGTAGTGCCTTGAGTGATGGACCAGGACTCTGGGAGACCAGGGTTTGAATCCCTGTTAAGCCATGGAAATCCCCTGGAGAAGTCACGGTCTCTCAGCCTCAGAGGAAGGCAAGGGCAAATTTCATCTGAAGAAATCTGCCCAACAGAATTACCATAAGTTGGAGTTAACTTATAGGCATATAGAAACAAGAACATCTGCATAGGTTTCTCTGAAGTTAAGAACTCTTTAAGAGTTAACAAAATGTCAAGTTAGCCCATAATATTCTGGTGATGTGTATCAACAGGAGCTAAGGTGGCTCAAGAAGGCAAAGGGAATGGGCAGAAGTAACTCATCTTCCCCTCCCCACTTTACCCCATACCAGGGGCAGATAAGGACACACATACAGTTTTGGTGACAAGACTGAAAGAGACACACAGGATATTGTTTTAGTGGATTTGCTGTAGTAAGTGTGACCCAAGCCCTCTGACTCACAAAGGATGTTGAGAGGACATTGGTTCTTCTAGTCCTAAAACCTCTGAAGAGAACAAGATTCAGTGGAGTTTTACTCCTCTGAATTTTCATTTCTGCTTGACTTCTATATATGTGCAAATAAATATATATAAATATTTCTGCAGATCACAAAAGAAAAACCTGTAATCTTCCAGTGACTTCATTCCAAGTGGACTGGGATATGTGTGTTCCTGACCTTCTCATCACTCAAAGAACTGAGGCACGAAGGAATGTATATATGCACACTCAATTGTGTTTCATTTTTAAGGGTTTAGAGGGATGCAAGGGCTGGAGATGCAAAGGCTCTTGTCTGATTATTTACAGAAACAGCAACCTGAAAAGCAGTAACACAACATGTCTCTAACCCACAGAGATCTGCACAAGATGGCTGTACCCAGTTACATTTTCTAGGGAGCAGGAATACAGATGTCCAAGTGGCTGCTGCAGCTGCAAATAAGTTGAGCAGTGAACTGGGTTATTTGGTTCCAAGAAAAGACATATCATCTTTTTTACCAACAGTGATCCCAAAATTGTTCTGCAACCTGTCCTTCTCCTCTTTCCACCCTTAATGCATGTTACATCAGACTTCCCCAACCTGCTGCCCTCAACATGCTGACTGATGATGGAAGCTCCAGATCCGGTGCATCTGTCCACCAGAAGGGGCAGGGATTTCTTCTGTTTCACACCAAAGGGGCATGACACAAACATTTAGAATTTCTCTATATCTTAGATCATTTTAAAAGAAGTGATGCTTTTTATACAGTGGAAACCCTGGTCCAGCTTTTGGGGGACATGCAAGGCCAGAAATGATGGCTTTGCAAGCTGGATCTGGCCGACTAGCCAAGTCAGTGGCTGCCTGTCCCATTTCTAGAGCCACTTTTGCATTCCTTTTCTTCAGCTTTCAGCCTTAGCCCAGCAGCTGGTGAGAGTTGCTCCATCCGTGTTCCAGCTGCCATTGCTCTGGCTCAGAGGAAGAAGAGCAGCTAGGCGCAGCTTCCTTGTGCCTTGGCCCAGCACCTGCTAGGCCCTCTCTCCATTCCAATTGCCATTGCTTTGGCCTTTGAGGGAGAGAAGAGCAGCCAGCATCTGGTGGACTTAATTCCCTCACTCCCACCTCCATTACCCTTTCTTTATGTTTCATATCTTTAGATTGTAAGCCTGGGGGCGAGGAACTGTTAAATCAATGATTTGTAAGGCTCCCCATGCGACTTCTTGGCTGAAGGCAGAGTATAAATACTCAAAATAAATACATAAATAAACAAACAACTCCCAATTTTTTTGTCTGGTCTCGCTCTGTGAGTCATGTCAAATACTGCTTACTGCATTCAGAAAACTCAGTGAAATCAGAGTCATCTATACTTCTGCTTTGCTTCTAGTTCTTTGTTTCCATTGATACAGGTTGCACATCATATGCTGTTAAGTACTATGTATGTGTTTGTCTACATGAACACTAACTCCAGAGAAGGTGACTATCAAAATCTCCAAGCAGATAAGAGCTTTGACTTGCAAGCTTCCAAGTGCCACTCCATGCCCATCATCCCGCCTGGAATTGCTAAGAAACAATAGGGTGGAAAAGAGACTCATATGCTTACTCATCTGGCTTGCTCATCGGTCCTCGGTTGATGGAAGTCATGGAGTTGTCTGTCCATGGGATCTGCTCCCCCATTGCTGGCTGTCCAAACTGATGATCAGTGACTCCCAGTTCCAGTTCAGGCAATCCTGAAGGAAGTAGGAAGGTAAAGGAGGAGAGAAAAAGTTACACATCAAGCCATCAGAACATAAGAAGGGAATTCCTGTCTACCTTGGTGACTTGGTGAGTCTCTGTCCTACAGCAAGACTAGCTCCAAAGCAGAATAATAGAGAAGCACCATTTCATTCCAAGCAACACTCAACTAGGGATGGAAAGACTACAGTATTCAAAACTATTTGATTAATGATTGCAAAGGGAATTTCCTGAGTGCTGACAACAAGAACATTCTCCTGAGTCAAGAACCATCTCAGTACAGGATTTTTCTGTGTGAGAAACCCTTTGTGGTTTTTCATACATAGAACTGTGTTTTTGCAAATCAATCTTGTTTAATGTACAGAAAATTAGGCTTTCCGCAGAGAAATTCATGTTTTCTGCACAAAAAAACAATACTCCTACAAAGAAAATATAGTTTGAGGTTTATTGTGGGGTGTGTGTGTGTGTGCGCGCATGCACGCGCATGCATGCATGCAAAGTCCTGAACTACAAACAGTAGTCAAAATCTCTGCAGTTTTTGAAAACTTTCTCACAGCAAGAAGAAAAGTGCTCAAATTACTCACTGTAATTTCCTTTAAGACCAAAATTAGTAATGATTTACATCTCTGATTCAAAGATGTCCCTCTGTTCTAACTGCCAAACCCTAAGTGTGAAGGGAGGAGCTGGGCAAGCCTGGCTGAAAGCAACCAACCACAGCTCAGGGAATGCGGTGAAGGGGTGGGAGCTGCGGGGAAGAAATGTTACAAAACCTGAGGCTTGTCTCTTTCAGAAAGTAAAGATGGGGAAAAGCTGCCACAGAGACAGGGAACAGATTTCAGAGGGATAGGAACAGATGCAATAGAGACCGGAGAGTCAGACATAGAAAAGGACTATTGGTTTTGGGAAGCTATAAATCATAGAATTTATTTTATTCCTCTGAAGTGCTGTGGGTGCTGCTCCTGTTTCACATTCTGAATGGTTTTGTAGCTCAAGAGTTAGTATATTATTTTCTTGTGTTAATAAATTTCTACTTGTTTATTTTCACCACTGTTTCTGTCTGTTCATATTAAGTTTAGTGGAAGGCCTGGGTCATACTTACTACAGCAAATTCACCAAAACAACACAGCCACTGGTCCACAATAGGAGGTCATTTTGAGGCTCAAGTACTCAATCCAGGAAGGGATTAAGAGGGGGAAAAGGCAACGTGAGTGACAGGAACCCTGGACTGGAACTGCAGGCCCAGCCTGGCAAGGGGATCCCTCACACTAAGTGGCTGCAAAAACTTCCTTGACTGAAAGAAGGAAGCTGTGTGTCATGGGAGCACAGCACTACCAGCAGTTATTGAGAACCACAAAGCGATGCTCTACTAGACTGGACCCATCTATGCCCCAATCAGATTGCTTTTCTTAGTTTTATTCTTGAGACTCCTAGCATTGGGTTTTGGGGGTGTTGTTTGTTTGGTTTTGGTGGCGGTGGGATTCTTGAGGTGCATATGAGAAGTGTCATGTTAGTTTAGACAAGAGGCCTAGCTAGTCCAATGTCCTGTTCAAAGTGCAGCAACCCAGCTGACTTCTTGCTATCTACAGTTCAAAGCTCTTCCTAACCAACAGTACTGCCTGGGCCACACAGCATGGCAATGAGTCTGAAACTCTTCTGAGCAGTCAGTGGAGAGACACTAAAAGAACAGGAAGGCAGGCTAAACTGTAAGGCATGTGCCTCCCCTTCAAAATGCTAGACAAGGGCTCATCTGAGACCAGAGGCTAATCACAGAGGCAGAAATTGCCTGCAAGTGCAGGCCAAAGCCAGGGACACAAGGAAGGATGCATGCCTAAGGATAGAGCAGGTTTCTGGGTCTTGGGCACATCCACTCGATACTCTGATTCACCCAAAAAAGCCATAGGACACATAAACCCAGTTCAGTGGGCCCCCAGTATCCACTGGGTTTGCTTCCAAGACCCCCCACGGATACCAAAATCTGTGGATGCTCATCATATACAACGGCATAGTAAAATGGCATCCTTTATATTAAAAAATAGAGAACTCAAATAAGTGCTGGAGAGAGTCTCAGGATCTGTGAGATGGTGGGAGGCTACAGCAGGTTGTGCCTACACACCAGGGTAGTAGTGCTTGGTGTGTGGCAAAATCAAGGTTTGCTTTTTGGGAATTTTTTCCCCCAAATATTTTCGAGCTGTGATTGGTTGAATTTGGGAATGTAGAATCTGTGGATATGGATGGCTGACTATATACTGATGTTGTTGTAAAGGGTGGTCACTCATTTGAAACCAAATACTCATGAAGCAAAAGTCCAAGCCAAAATGTCTCTAGGCTTTCTGAAAGGAAAACAGGTGCAGGAGGAAACAAATGACAGGATCAAAGAATAGAGAGCTAAAAACAGACAGACAGACGGATAGAACTTCCTATGGCATCCACACAATAACAAGGGCTTCTTCTGGCTGATTACATTCTGCTTGTCACTGTGAAAGAGGAGAAACTCTTGCTTATTCTTTATGTGCGGACAAAGGTCCCTTCCAGAACCTGCCAATGTGTCTGGATTAAATCAAATATCCTCTCTGTTGCTATGCTGTGTTGTACTAGCAATCATTCAGTTAGTAACACATTGGGCTTCTCAGCCATACTGGGATCTTGGCGTGTATTTGGAAAAAAAGAATACTGTATTTACTGGCATGTAAGACTCACTTTCCCTCCCTGAAAAATACTGTTTGAAAATGGGGTGCGTCTTATATGCTGGTGTGTCTTATACACTGGCAAATAGTATTTGTCGGTGTATAAATCAGGTGCGTCTTATACACAAGTGTGTCTTATATGCCAGCAAATACGACATTTTGCTTACACCAGGGTCCTCTACATAGAAACAAGAGGCAAGAGTCCTCCCCAATTTCATTCCTATTTAAAAAGGCCTCCTTTTTAAAAATGTCAGGACTTTAACATCTGCATATCCAAGGACTAATGTTTCTGAAGCTACTTAGAAGCTACCAATCCATGAATATGGACTTTTTAATATTTGTCTTCAGACACATCCTTTGTAACAAGGTGAAGAATAGTATATTCATGAAGTTGGCTGACAGAGCAGAGGAAGTATTGAAGGTTTATTAGGTAGTTGCTCTAGTGTAGCAATCCATTGTCCTGGTCCTTTCGTTCAAATGTTAAGAGGTCCGTTCAAAGGCCATGAATGGATGCAGGGTGCCAGGTAGAGGGAAAGTCAGATGTACACATCAAGCTCCTTCCAGGGTGGCTAGTCAAAATTACACTGAAAAACCTTGGATGCAAGGGTTTGCAGCCAGTGCTTAATGTCTAAACAAAGGACTCTTTGGTGCCCAAAGGAAACCACTAACATGGAACAGCCTTCTCCTTCTCCCACAAAACAACATGAGGCATGATCCACCAGAGCACTGTCGTACATAAAACAAACAAGAACTTTGCAAGGTCAGAGGATGTAGCTCATGTTCATTTCAGGAGGGCCTGTGGGGAAGAATGTCTTGGCAGACTGAGTCCCATGGTTCTTCCAGTCTCCACCTTCTCACCCCTGTCACACCACAGGGTCTGTGTCTGGGGATGAGGTTGAAACCCATTTAGAAACAATCCTCTTTCATGTGGAAACTCTCCCCAGCAAAGCTGAATGAAGGTGGTTGGGGCCCTGGAGCAGTCCCAAAAAACAGGGCCCATGTTGTGGACATGTGCAGGCTGTTCTTGAGGTTATGGCTTAGAAATTTAATATGGATACGAACAAATAAATAAAGCAACCAGCAACACAAACGGTTATCTTGTATGCATTTGTGTGAACCTGCAGCTTCCATGAGACTAACAGCCTGACCTTGCCTATTTTCATTCAATTACTCAAATGACAACAGAAACAGAAGGAGATTTGGGAAGTGCGTGGGGCAAAAGAGGTAGCGAATGACACAGTTTTGCTTTAGCCCTGAGCTCCCAGCAATGGCTCCAGCTGAAGCACTGGTCATCCAGCCCTGACTTCTGGAGGAAGATGGTGTGGTGACGGTTGCCCAGTAGAAGAAAAGGACTTCAAGCAGAAGTGTGTGCCTGCCTGCCTGCACCCACACACATGCACAGACGTTACAGAGCTGCACCCTGGTTTGGACATCCACCCAGAGGCTAACACTGGCCACCGATCTGTTTGTATCACTCTAACTGGACAATGTGGCCAGCAGGGTGAGACGACTGTGTCCAAATACAGCCACAGCCTAGAGAGCCAAATCAACCCGAGAGCGTTTGTTTTGTTCTTGAACGGGCTGTGCAGTGAAAATGAAGTGTTCTTAAGGGTTGCCAGGCAACAGGAAAATAAAGGAACTGCTACCAGCAGCATCAGCAAGAGTGCTGTTGATTATGGCTCCACAAGGGAATACGCCCCATGGGGAGGCTTGTTCAGGTGCCCTCTCAAAGAGGTTGCCCATCCGTGCAATTAGCAACCAAGCTCAGAGAAGATGATCTCCATGGAAGACCCTGCCCTGCCAGGCGAAAACAGAGCCCTTTCACAGCATCCTCTGGAGCACAATCTACTGATGTCCTTGATTTCTAAGGGCTTTTCTGACAGCGAGATCTTCCCTATTTATAAACCAGGCACACTCCACATTAGTACAGGTTTTCTTTAACACTGCTGGAAGATGAAAATGGCTTGTGAGCATCTCAGGGACATCCAGCTAAAAGCTGCAGCAGATGGAATACTGTGCTAGCTGGTCTTTATTGGAATGAACCAGCTTTGTTGTTTTCTGGCATTCTGGCATGGGAAGAAAAGTAGATCTACAATGCCGGCCATTTGTGTGAGGCTAAAAAAGAACCTTCCTGCAGGAGGGTTAAATCAGGGCAGAAGAACAGTCTGCTTCGTCATCCTGTGAGCTCCTCAGCAGCTCCTGTAATTAACAGGGAAAAGTTTGCAGGCTTAAACTCTTACGCCAGTTCTGCAGACCTGTACTTCCAGCTATTGGTTCTGTACTGCAGAAATATTGGTAAGATGGAACCTGAAAGGTGAGTTCCCAAAGAGACACACCTGCATCGGCCTTCTCCAATACAAGGTGCCACATCACCTTTCATCTGGAGGAATTCTGGTTTTTTCCAAGGTCCTTCTTTATTTAGAGATTTGGTGAACAAGTTGAGAGAGAAGACCAACACAATCTTGAAATCCAAATTCTGTTCGCTGTGGCCCAGAAGAGAATTCCCACTTGTAAACTAAGTACCCCTGCTGACATTTGTCAAGGATAATGACAAGCTGGAATGTGTCCAGAGGAGGGTGACCAAGATGTCGGGAAACCAAGCCTTATGAGGACTGGCTCATGGAGCTGGACTGAATTATGCCAGCTGATGTTCAGAGGAGTGCTATCAAGATGATCAAAGGTCTGGATACCAAGCCTTATGATGAATGACTTAGGGAGATGGGGACTTTTAGCTTAGACAAGAGAAGACTGACAAGTGACACGATAGCCATCTTTATCTGAAAGAATGCCATGGAGAAAATGGAGCAAGCTTGTTTTCTGCTGCTCCAGAGATTAGAACAAGAACCAGTGGATTCAAGCCACAAGAGATTTTACCTAAACATTTGGAAAAACATCTTTGCTGTAAGAGCTGTTTGAGAGTTTAATAGACTTGTCTCAGAAAGTGGTGGACCCTCCTTTTTTGGAGCTCTTTCAACAGAGGTTGAATGGCCGTCTAGTGCTTTAGTTGTCTATTCCTGCATGGGTGGGGTTGGACTAAATGGCTGTTGTATCCCTTCCAATTCTAAGATTCTACGATTGTTCAAAGATTCTACAATCCTATGATTCAGGACAAAGTACTTGCAGGCAGCCCATGGGAATGTTTGAACCACTCAATCAGTCACTTCATCAATTGTTTTATTTATACTCTATCTTTCCTTCAGTACTGGAAACCGAGGCCATTTCTGCACTAGACTGTTATAGTGCTGTTATTCCACTTTCAACATCCTATGGAATTCTGGGGTTTGCAGTTTAGGGAGGGGTCTTTGAGGGGCCTCCCTAAACTGCAAACTCCAGGATTCCATAGGATGTTGAAAGTGGAATAACAGCACTATAACAGTCTAGTACAGAAATGACCCAAGACTTTCCATCAGGTCACACTGAAGCATAGGTTTCATAGACTTTAAAAATGAGGAACAATTCACAACTGCAGTTTTGTTTGTTGTTTATGCATTTCCGATCCTGCGGTGAGGGATTTGCAGCACACCTGAGACAATCTCCACGGACAGCTTATTATTGCATCATTCAAAATACAGAAGTGCTCATTTCCAAGGCATCATTAGCAAAATTAAGGCTTTGGGGAGTTAATGCACCCAAACTACATGGCTTGAATAGTTCCTCCTGAAGGTCTGCACATCCTTCTATAATGCTGTGGTGCAGATCTATGCTTCCTGACACTGGGACAATGATCAGAGGTGACTTTTCTAGGCTCTGCAGCAAAGACGCTCTCCCTACTGACTTTCAGTGCCACTGTTATTCTCTCCTGAGCTTTCCTTAAGGGTGAAAGACTGTGCGGGTAGGCTAGGACTGTGTTTTGCTTGTATGTCACAGCTAATGTTGGGCTGACACTGTTGCTCATTCCCTAGCTTACCAGGTTAAGTCGCTAATGGCTTAAATCGAGGCTGGTAGATCTGGCACCACAGTGCCATGGAGACAGGTGTTGTATTTGGACTTGGGAGCTCAAAAGCTCACTCAGCCATAAGTTTCCATCAGTGGCTTCTGCCAAGTCCTTGGCTGAGCTTAGCCAGGGTAACTTAAATTTCTTCTCTTCCATCCATCTCCTGTCACAAAAAGGGGTGCTTCCTCTTACTCCTCTTCACCTATCCACCACCACCATCATCATCATCATCATCATTATCACCACTGCTAGTGGCCACTATTACTAGTATTGTTAGATACATCGTGCCTTTCCTCTAAAACTAATACTCAAGAGGGATTACAACCTAAAACAAAATACAGATAAAACGTTCAAATTATCAAGATTAAAACAGAATTAAACTACAGTACCAGCAACATTTAAAAACAATTACAATACAGCATTCTCTTAAAAACTTCAGCAACTTTCAGTTCTCAGCAGACTGTCAGAATAGAAGTATCTTTGCCTCTTGACAGACAGTCTGGTCTCTCTATGAAGCAAGTTCCCAAACCCAGGGACAGACACCGAGAAGGCCCTGCCTTTGTCCCATCAAGCCATGCCTATGAAGGTGTGGGGACTGAGAGAAGGGCCTCTCTCGAGGATCTTGGGCCCCAGACAGGGTCATATTTGGAGATCATAAGGGAAGCACCTACCTGTGTCAGGCTGGAAAGGGGTGGGACCAGGGAGGGCTCCTCTGCCAAGCTCGGATGGTAATCCAGGATGAGGGCTGCCATTCATTGCAGGGAAGGGTGCAGTCCTAGGCTGCACTGGCTCTAAGGGGTCGCAGATTTCATAGGGGGACCGTCCAGCTTGCATTCCCTGCCCGCCATTAACAGCTAGAACAAAAGGATACAGGTTTAAAGAGAGGCACAAGATGGCTTCAACTCTGCTGGCATCCGATAGGCTCAAGGAGCAGCCAGCAGTGATGCTGAGCGGAGAAGAGCCAAAGTCACATAAATGAGCATCTGAGAATCACAGACACCTACATGGTACACTCAGAACAATGCAGTTGTTTCCTTACTTTCTCACACTCTGAAATATTTCCTCCAGGATGAACAAAATAGTGGAAGAGACTAAGTGGGTATCGTGCTACCACAAAGTGCCTCAAATTACCAAATCACTACAGCTCTTGTAGGTCTTGCACCAACTCCAGAGAATGTGAAAGCTTGAACCATGGTTGTAATTTCTGAAAAGTCCATCAGAGGGCTCTGCCTTCTCCTCACTCAGAATTTTTTTTTGGCAAAGTAAGATTTTTTTCAAAGAAAAGATTGTTGCAGAGTTAATCAAAGCATAGTGCTATTTTGAGTTATAGGAACGTTCATGCAGCACACACCATCATTCAAGAAGTGGTTAAAGCTACAAGCTGTACTCAATTTGGGTAAAATTGTAACAGCAGAAATTCATATTTCTTTTTATATTTTTAATCACAGACACTTTCTTTGGAGTTGCTTCACAGTTTCAGAAAATGTATTAGACTCAACTTTTCAAAAAAGCCTTACCAGTGAACTGAAAAAATACAAAAAATCCAGATCTGAAAATTCTCAGAAATTAAAACCAATTATATTCAGTTTTTTAAAAATGTTGCCAAGGTTGACAGTTTAATGCAGGGGTTACACTCATGAGGCCTTTCAGAGAATGATGGACTGCGGTTCCCAGAAACTCACAGCCAGCATAACCAGTAGTGAGGAATTCTGGGAGCTGCAATCCAACAACATTAGCAGGGCTTCATGATTCACACCACCGGTTTAATGGAAATCATGACTTGCCTCTGGCTACACAGACATACTGTCCATCCTTCATGGCTAGTGCAGTTTTTTTTTTGTTGTTGTTGCAGGAATGCTGCTGAAGTCCCAGCTAGCAGATCAGATCATCTCTCTTGATTTCCAAAACAAGCGGAAGCTTCTGTATTAAACAGGGCCCTTGGCCGGCCAGAAAATGCCTCTTAACTCAAAACTGTGCGTCCTTCCAACCATTGAAGATTGTTTATTATTATTATTTTTTAAAATCTTTTCATCATGTAATTCTTGCTCTCGGGGATCAACATGACTTGACTGTCAAGCCTAAAAAACTTTCTGCACCATTAAGGCCCCTTCGTGTCTACAAGACAATCAGCCCAGTCATAACATGTCGTGGCTGCTCTCTCTGAATAGCCCTTAAAGCTGGGTTCCCTCAAGACAGTTTCCTTTGAATTGTGGAAGTCAGAACACCCTGTGCACAAACAAGAGGCCCCAGTGAAAAGCAGCTGCGTGGCTTTTGCACCAAGAATTCATCAGTGAGGAGGGAGGACAGGCTGCCAGCAGGGTAATTAGAGATTTGATGTCTCTTTTGCAAACTCTTGTTACTGGGGGAAGGCAGAGTCTGCCTCGCTGATGCCTCTGCCTGTCTGCACAATTGTTATTCACAAGCCGTCCCTTCAAAAATCTCTCCTGACACGAGGCAGTCTGAGCACTCTCATTGTCTTGGTTAGACTGTAAAACCTCCAGACCCTCCATCTGAGATGCTTCCGAACAGTCACAAAATTTAGCAAATGAATTACCAAATCCTCCAACATTTCACAAATGAAAACCTTGTGGCCAAGCAGCATCACTCTGTGGTCAAGATGGCAAAAGTTATTAATGACGAAGAACGCGCAAGCTAAGAGAGGCAGCAGCAGTTTGCTTTTGCCTGAGCCTCGTGGGAATGTCAAGGTTTCAGCTCCTCCTCTACTCCCTGCCGCCACTCAGTTAAAGGAAATGCAAATTATTTTTGCATTTTGAACTCAGTTTGCACCAACTGAAACAAGCTGAGGAAAAAAGTGAAAACTGCAAGGAAGAGGGAGACACGAGGACATTTTAAAAGCATTTGAAAAAGCGGGATGACAGAGGTTTAATCAGGTTTGTCCCTGACAAATTGGGAGAGTTGGAGGATATTTAATACTTCTTCCCTATATCAGAGTCCTTTCATTGGTTTGACTAAGGGTGGGGAAAGTGCGGTCCACAGGCCACATGAAACCCCAAGGACATTTTGTGGGCTCCAGGGTCCATTTTTTTCCCTAAAATGTCCCCAAACGCTACTCACTGCTTCAGAATGACCCTCAATGCCACCCAGGGCTTATGAGGAGCAATTTTATTGGGGTTCCCGGGGCCATTTTAGGACCAGGGGAGGCCTTTCTTTCCAACAGGAAGTAACTCGGAAGTTGTTCTTTGAGTCACTTCCTATCGAAGAAAAGAACTCTCTTAGGTCTAAACTGGCCCAGAGAGGGCACAAAATGAGGTGATTCTGGAGGTGGCCGATTGCCTTGCCTGTTGTATGCGAGCACACACAGCTCGAGAATCCCATTCTTTCTCAAATCAACTTTTATTGCGTTATTTACTGCAGACACGCTGCTGCAACCCAATACTGAAAGTCTCTCTTTCTCCAGCCCTCCTTCCCCATCCTCCCAACGCCAAGACAAAACCTCCAGCTAGAGAGAAGACAAGAAAGTGGGGAGGAGAGGGGAGAGCTGGGATCCCATAAAAAGACTTTGCAAGAAGCAGTGTCTTTGTTAGAGACCTTGTTAACCGAAATACGGCTGCACGTGAGCAAGAATTTCATCATTATGCTCAATTCAGGAAATGGGGTGACAAGAAGGTGGGTTAAGTGGAGCCACAGCTCATTTTGTCACCAATCCATCTTAAGAACATGCAAGGAATCTTGCTGGCAGGGGCATCACCAGGGGGGTATAGGAAGTGTTCACTGCGTTGGGTGACATTATCAGAGGGGGTGACATTCCTGCTCTGGCTTTGCTGAGGGAGGAAGCCTTTAAAGCGTCTCAAGACCATCTTCCACTTCCTTCCCATCCAGCTTTCATTTTATTGAATTTTTGATTGGACACTGATTGGACACTTTTTTCCTCCCCACTCTAGCTGCGCCTGGATGTGCAACAGAGCGGGTGGAGGGAACGTTGTTTGCATGGTGAGTGAGAATAAACTCCTGCAACTTCTCCCATTTGCTGCTTGTTACTGGTCCATTTAGGATTTTGGGCAAGTTGGCTGGCTAGTTTGGTTGGCTTGGGGCAGTTCTGATACAGAAGGGGGAAAACGGTGAAGGAAAGGTAGGAGGGAAAAAAAAGCAGCGGAAGCTACGCTGTTGGTCAGATTGCAAAGACAATGAGACTGATAAGGCTGTGAGGGGGGAAGTAAATGAAGGTATTGGCTGGAGTGGAGGGATTGGTATGTGTCTAGGGAGCACATAGGAGATTGTACCTCGGGATTTGAGTCTTTTTTCTATAACAGCACAAGCAGTAGTAATTCAGGCATCCCCTGCTTATTTGAAGGTTAGGGACCAATGCACTGTACATTAGCTACCTAACTGTGGCATGGTCTGGTATGGGAGGAGGTCCACAGGGGTGGAGTGACACTATGAGTTACTGCGTTGAGCGACACCAACTCTAGTGATGCCATGGATTGCTGGATCAGGTCCACATGGTCCAGGAATCCTGTTTCCCATGACAGCCAGAAGAGAGGCCTCCAAAAGACATCCTTTAAGCAGGGCATGCAAGTAGTGATGAATTAACCCACCACTTTTCTCCCATTCTGGGAACCAGAGTGCCATGTTGAGCCCCTCTAGAAAGAGTGGCCAGAGGGATAAAAGGTTTGAACACTGAGGGTCCAATTAGCCATGATGACTGATCAGCACCTGGAAAAGTTACTTTTTATGGACAAAAGTCTCAGCTGGAATGGACAGTGGCCACACTTACTGAAGGATTCTGACACTTGTCATCCAAGAAGTAACTTTCTCAAGCTCTGTAAATAAAAGCTGTAAATCAGACCTACCTCTGATTCTCTGAAAACTGTCAGACCTGCCCTCTGGGAATTCATATAATCCTCTTTTAAAGTCATCCATGCTGGTGGCCATCACTGTATTTTGTGGTGGCAAATTCTGTAAATTAATTATGCACTGCGTGAAGAAGTACTTTCTTTTCTCTGTCCTGAATCTTGGGCTTAAGTCCACCCCACAATTACCACTCCAGTACTGGAGTCTTCAGGAGGAGAGAATCTTTGGCAAGCTAATAATAGGCTTAAGAGATTAAGGGCTGGGAATTCAGCAGAGTGCTGACAGGACATCTATTGTGCGGCAGTAACCACGCCAAAAATGGGTTAAGCGCTCCCACAGTGCATGTGGATCGGGATCTGCCTAGCAGGCAGGTGACAAAAAGCACTGTCCAACCACTTTCTCTTGTTTGCTCAGGCCATTTCTGCAGCAGACTGTTATAGTGCTATTATTCCACTTTCAACATCCTATGGAATCCTGAGGTTTGCAGTTTAGGGAGGGGCCTTACTCTCAGAGTAAGGAGAAGGCAATGGGAAACCACCTCTGAATAAATTTTGCCAAGACAACCAAGACAAGGGATGGGAAAAGCTGTGGAAGACAGCTAGAATGGTGTACGGCCACTCCAAAGCACTGGATTATGACTCCAAGAGACTCCACTCAGCCACAGAAACCAGTGGATGGCTTTGAGCAAGTCACACTCTCTCAGCCTTAAGAAGAAGGTGATGGCAAACCTTCTCTGAATAAATCTTGTCAAGAAAATCCCTGGTGATGGGGTAGTCATAAGTTGGAGTTGTTTTGAAGGTACTTATGAACAAAAGGAAATCCAGATTCTGCAACCATGGCAGAAGGGAATCTTTCAACATTGTCTAATTCTTCAAGAGAAAAAAAATGGAGTGGAGGGGCAAGAAAGAAAACAAAGCCAAGAAAAAAAGAGAGTTCTTTTTGGGAGTGCCTATATTTATTAAATGTCCTGAACTGTTGTTTTTTCCCTTGGTTTTGTCTCCTCCTTCTTCAACAAAACCTGGCCCCCTTGGCATGCCAATGTGACATACCATGGCTCTTGCCTATCAAATGCATGTGTCAGATACAGAGTATACCAAAAGATGAAGGTGAAGCCCCAGGCCTGGGGGCCTGGGAAGCTGAGAGGCATGCCCCAGAGCAAAGGTACGTACAGCTGATCCCAGTGGGAGTTCTTGCTGCGGTGGTAGGCTGGAGGGAAGGGGTCATGATCTCAGACTTGATGGCGATGCCACCACTTTCGGCTGTCTCTGATCCGCAGAGGCCAGGCGGCAACTGGGCGGCTTTTTCCAGCGACGGCAATATCTGGTCAAGGTCGGAAGCAAACTGAAGGGAAAAAGGGAAGCCTGAGGTCAGCAACAGAACCTTTCAAGGACTGAAACTGAAAAAGCAACCAACTCCAATCCTTTCGCTCTGGCTTAGGTGGTGTTGTCTCCCTGCTTGGCTCTATTCTCCTCCTTCACTTGTCACTAGCTATTACCCAAAGGACCTGGATTTCTGGTGGGAAAATGTTTTGTAATCAGAACCATGGGGAAATGAGGGAACCTTGCTACAGAAGGATTACAGTGAGAAACACTTATCCTGTTCGTCTTGGTCAGGGGTGGAGAAAATGTGTTCCCTAGGGTGCAACTCCATTTTAGAGCCCCCAACTTCCCTTTTTGCACAAGTATTTTTTTTGGGGGGGAATATTACCTCAAAACAACCCAAACCACCATAAAACAACCTGAAAACACAGCAGTTTTCTTACTGTTTGATCCCCATAAGACCTCAAAACCAACCAACCAACCAACCAACCAACCAAAAAGCTCAAGATTTTCACCACAGATGACACTGGAAATGACGTGACATTACTTCTGCTTTCCAGAGATGTGCCACTGGGGCCTTGTTGGGGGAAGAGAGTCCAAAATTAGGCCCTTCTCCCAGATGCAGTTCTCCCCCCCTCCAATTTAGATAATTTCTAGATTGCATTTATAGTATAAAACTGCCAGGGCTGCCCAAAATCAGTAAGAAATTTACAATAACGACAGAAAAGCAGGTTGCTTATCTGTAACTGTGGTTCTTCAAGTGGTCACCTGTGAACTCACATATATAGGATTCTCAGCACCTGTGAAAACCATCAGGTGGTGAGGTGAGCAGTATTGATAACCAGCTCCCAAAGAAGGGTCCTGAGAGGTGAAGCTATCTTCCAACAGGGCCAGTGGGAAAAGGTTCTATGACAGGAGCGCTTATTCATAATGTAGACCTTCCTCAAGCAAAGGAGGCATTTAGGATGGCCATTTGTCTTGGGGATCATCTTACCACAGGAGAAGCACCTCTTGAAGAATGCTGTAGATGCCATAAACCAGGAGAAAAACTGAGAAAAGATGTCGAGAAGAGCAGCTAATGCAGCCAATTTCCCTACAAGGTGGCCGTGATGATGCATGAAAAAACTGAGGGGTTGAGGTACTGAGCAGTTGAGGTACGGAGGGTGGGGCAGGCCTTCAGCCAAAGACGTCTACCTCTAGAAGTTTCCAAAGATGCCCCATCACTTTCTGTTGCCATTTTGAGAGGGACTGCAGAGGAAAGCAGAAGTTTCCAAAGATGGTCTGCGCAGGTGCCGAGAATCCCATATGTGTGAGTCACAGAGACCATGAAGTAGTAGTTACTGTTACATTTCTGCTCATCTTTGTGATGGATTTCAAGAAGCAGATAACAAAACCAAACACCAAACATAAAAAGAAGAATAGTCCAGAATCTAAGAAACTTCAGCTGAGTTATCCACCATTCAGCAGACATTCAAGTTTTCAAACCAAATGTGCTGAAATGCAGAGAGGAAGGAAGCATTCATCTGGTGCTAACCAAGGAGGCACCAGTACTGGCAGCAGGTGGGCAACCCACCTCAGGCACAGCATTCAGCAGCTGAATCATAGAATCCTAGAGTTGGAAGGGGCCCTCCGGCCCATCACATTCAACCTCCTGCTCAGTGCAGGATCTCCATCTAAAGCCTCCTCAGCAGATAGCTGTCTAGCTTCTCTCTGCAGACATCCAGAAAAGGAGAAGCCACCACCGCTCCAGGCAGTTGGTTCCAATGCTGAACCACTCTTACCCTCAAGAAGTTCCTTCTCACGTTCAATCAAAATCTACCCTCTTTTAATGTAAACCCTTTAGACGTGGTTCTACCCTCTGAACCAAGCCTGCACCCTTCTCCTTCTGGCAGCCCTTGAGATATTTAAATGAGTACAATCATGGCACTCTTCAGTCTTCTCTCCATCAAGCTGAACATTCCCAGCTCCTTCACCCTCCTCACATCTATTTTGTTCTCCATGCCTCTTATCCTCATTGTCTTTCTCTGAACCTGCTCCAACTTGTCTGTATCCTTAGAATGAAGTACTCAAAACTGGATGCAGTTCTCCAGAGGTGGCCTAACCAGCACAGAATATAGTGGGACTATTACTTCCCTCTATTTAGAAACTATGCTTCTATGAAGGCAGTATGAAATAGCATTTGCTTTCAATGCTGCAGCATCACACTGCTGGCTCATGTTCAACTTGATCAACAATAATCCCAAAGTCCTTCTCTCATGTAGTACTTCTGAGCCAGGAATCCCCCATTATGTCTGCTTGGTTTTTGTTAAAAGACCGTTCCTAAAGCCTCCACCTGTTTGACTTGAGATGGCTCAGAAGGAACCTTCTTAGTTACTAGAAGGTGCTTCTTGCTCATGACAGGCAACGAAGTAGGTGTCTGGGTATCTAGAGCATGAAGACACCTTACTGAGTCAGGCCCTTGGTCCATCACGTTCACCTACCGGTCCTATTCTGACTGGCATTTTATTTATTCACTTCTTTAAAGCATTTGTTCATTTTATTCACACATTCAAGCATTTTGATCCCACAGTTCAGGCAAAGGAGTTCCCAGAGGGGCCAAAATAGGAACTTTTTTCTCTGTCTACCTTCTTAACAATCTTTCTGTAACAAAGAATGACAGAAAAGGGGAAAGATGTATGAAATACACAAAATACTCAAGAAAAACACACAAAAGAGATGCGGATGGATACCACCTGAGTCTAGTCCCAACACTGAGGTACGTTTGCTTGCTTCCTGGAGCTTCCACATCCTGGGAACACCAGAACACCAGTGCCAGTGGTGAACCTGGCAGAGTTCCTAGAGAGACGATGAAGGGTCTGCTTGCTGGGCGGAGAGCTATCCCTTTAAGGGAGGGGTGGGTAGCTGTGTGGGAGCCAGGGTCAATTTCCCCTCCAGATCCCCCTTAGGCCAACACCCCCACAGCAAGCTTCAACACCTCTGGTTGATCCTTTGCAGTCCATCTCAAAATGGCAACAGGAAATGATGCCCCATCACTTCCTGTTGCCATTTTGAGAGGGACTGCAGAGGAAAACAGAAATATTTGGGAAAGTACAAGGTTTTAGGATGCTTGTGGGGGTGGAGTGGGAATAATTTCATGTGTTTTCATGAGTTTGAAGGGGTTCTGTGTAGTTAACGAGGAAAAGCCTGCAATTTCAAAAAAAATTGAGGAGCATCAGGGGACTGGCAAGGGGCTTCGGGGGCCGAAATTGGGGTCCAGGCCCACCCTTTGCCCTCCCTTGCATCATGGCTTCCTACTTGGCAGGAAGGGATGGAGCCTGGCGGGAGGAACTCTAGTAAGAAACTCCAGTCCAGCTCCAGCCATGGGAGCTGTGCTTGGTGTTCTACCTTCTTGCCGATGGTGAGCTCCCCTCACTGGCTTGAACACACTTGTCTGTTGGTAGCCTGACAGCCTTTTCACTCAAGATGCTGGGGAAGGACTGGACTTGGAGCCTTCTGTGGGCTGAACAGGGGTTCTGCTTACAAGCCAAGAGAGTTGGATATGTTTAGTCTACAGAAGAGAAGGTTAAGAGGGGACATGATAGCCATGTTTAAATATTTGAAGGGATGCCATGTAGAGGAAGGAGGGGACTTGTTTTCTGCTGCTCCAGAGACCAGGACAAGGAGCAATGGATTCAAGCTGCAGGAAAGGAGATTCCACCTGAACCTCAGGAAGAACTTCCTGACAGTCAGGGCTGTCCGGCAGTGGAATCTGTTGCCTCGGAGTGTAGTGGAGTCTCCTTCCTTGGAGGTTTTTAAGCAGAGGCTTGATGGCCATCTGTCGGGATTGATTTGAGGGTGTTCCTGCATGGCAGGGGGTTGGACTGGATGGCCCCTGGGGTCTCTTCCAACTCTGAATTTCTATGATTCTATGATTCTATGAGAGACTGAGACCCCTAATTAGGGGTTATTAGGGAATCTTGGAAGTAAGTCTACCCATGGTACAAGAAACTGCACATCCACCGTTCCATGTACCCTCAGGAAAACGCTGCTGCCTGTCTCTATTCAGAAGACATTGGTGGACCATTTGCTTTGCCAGAAGGATTGGCTTCATCCCCAGCGGCCTTTCTTCCCACACCAGACTGTGGGCTTCCCAAAATCCCATTGCTCAGAACATGCTTTCTTCTTTTGTTCCTCTCCCCGCAAGTACTATTTTATTGCAAACAATTCTTATTTCTTTACTAAGTTTACTACTACTTATTTGTTTACTAATTAACTAAGAATTGTTAATTAAGCAAAATCCTGTCTATTTGAATAGTTTGCCTTTGACTGACTGAGGTAGAAGGATATGCAATGAGTGTGCTGCTTTTTCATATGTAATATGTATTCTATGTGTTTTTAGAGTCGATTAATGTTTGAAAAATAACGTTCTAATTGGATTGCTTAATGCTTTCCAAAAAGTTTGTACGCTGTGTTGTTTTAGTTTTTTGTTTTAGCTTATATTGTAAGCTACTTTGGGCCCCAATTTGAGAGTAAAATGGGATATAAATTAATTAAATAAATAAAGCTGGCCCTCCACATTTACAGGTTTGGTTTTCATGGATTTGATTATTTGCAAGTTTCTCTAATCCCTACCCACCCACTTTTGGTGCTTCTTTTCTAGGGGAACCTTCCCTCTCAGTGGCTGTGATCAGGCCATTCAGCCTTTTAACCCCCCCCCCCGTTCCTTCTTCTCCTCCACCAGCTGATGCCTGGCTAGCCAAGGACAGCTCACAGCCTGATTTGTCAGCATCACAAACCCTCTCCCGATGCCCCACACACACCCAAGTAAGGAGATGGGCCTGAGAAAGGAAATATAGGGCCACCACGCTGACCCACTCCCTTTCCTTCTCCTTTCCCTGATCTGGTTTGGACCCTGGGTGACTGTTTTTCCCAGCATGCCTTGGCTCCCTTCTCCCCCCACACACATTTTGATATTTGCAATTTTCCCAGTTTTTGAGGGGTTCTGCACTCCAATGCTAGGGAATGGATGTGGAGGGCTGATTATATTTAAGTTCTGCAGACTTTGCTGTGTATTCTTCCCAAAGACCCCACAACAGTATGTCTGGATGGAAATTCACAGCCTCTTCAAGAAGTGCAGGGGCCTTCTGATGCAAAGTTCAGTGCTAGCTGGGGAGTCTGGACATGTGTGTGGATTCCCACCATACACTCACAGAGAATTCTTTTCCCATCCTCAAACAATCTCAACATACAAAAATATCACGTCTCATGTGCAAGGATGGAGACATTTAACCCTTCCTTTTCTGCCTGCTGAAAACTAGGGATTGCTGCGATGTGTCTGTCTGGAAGGGAAAAACTCCCAAGCCACTAAAGCCCACTGAGATGACTGCTTTTCCATAGCCACTAGGGAATGGGAAAGCAATGACCACAGAAGAGGGATCACTGGAGTGGGCGGTGGTGGTCTTCCTTTCTCGTCACCCCCAACGATCTAGACTGAAACCAGTGTAGAAGTGCCAAAGTAGTCATTCTCCCCTATCACATGGGAAAAGAGACCACAGGTGCTCTGGAACAATCAGGTGCTTCACATAGACAGGTTTCTTACCAGATATTATTTACTTAGAAAATAGACTACAGGACTGGGATAGGGAAGAGAAGCAACAATTATAAATCTCAGCAGCTGCTGTCACTGGACTGGAAACCACAACACAGAGCATGACTTGAGCAACTGCACCAGACAGTTAGAGGTACACAGAGTGCTTGGGACAATCAGATAGGTCCACTATCATCATGCAACAGGGGAAAAGTACATCAGGACTACTCGTTACATCCTATCTGGTCCAGCAAGCAATAGCACTTCCGGGACTGAAATGATGAAGAAGTGAACATCCAGAAACATTCTGTGAGTAAAAATATTGGCAAAGTGAGATGTGCTGACTTTCAAGCAGAGACTGTTCCTGTTTGGAAACAAGACATTTCAGCTCTCACGCACCCACATATCAAGATGTTGGAAAGGCTGACTCAGTCACACACACACACACACACACACACACACACGGAACCATTTCAGAACCAAGAGCCTGCCACAGGGCAGCTTTCCCCAATCTGGCACTCTCAAGAATGGCAATGTGCTGAACTTCAGCTCCTATCATTGCCCAGGTCAAGTGATGGCAGCTGATGTTCAGAGAAGGGCAACCAAGATGATCAAAGGTCTGGACACTAAGCTTTATGCTAAATGACTTAGGGGAGCTAAGGATGCTTAGCATGGAAAAGAGAAGACTGATAGGTGACATGATAGCAATCTTTAAATATCTGAAGGGATGTCATATGGAAGATGGAGTGAGCTTGTTTTCTGTTGCTCCACAGACCAGAACGTAAACCAATGGGTTCAAATTACAAAAATAAGATATTTCACCTAAACATTAGGAAGCTCTTCTTTACTGTAAAAGCTGTTTGACAGTGGAATACATTGCCTTGACGGTGAGTGGAGGCCTTCAAACAGGCTGGATTGGCATCTTTCCAGAGTGCTTTAGTTGTGTATTCCTGCTTACCAGCAGGTTGAGCTAGGTGACCCTTCCAACTATATGATTCTATTCTGCGATTCTAAGTCCAGCACATCTGGAGGCCACCAGGCTGGGGAAGGTTGCTAAAGAGCAGTGACACTCAAAGTGGCAGTTTGTGGACCTGTGTCAGTCCATGAGCCACCAGCTCCCAGTGCTTGGAGAGTTTCCAGGAAAAGAAATAAACAGTTGCAGCCAATAAGCATAATATGTTGTTGGACTCCAGCCCACTGGGAAAAGAAATACCTGTTTGAGCATTCATGTTCATATTCATAAGGTGGGAGTCTACAGTCTGACAATGGAATGCACTGCTTCCTGGGAGTGTGGTAGAGTCTCCTTCTTTGGAGGTTTTCAAAGACTGGCTGGATGGCCATCTGTTGGGAATGCTTAGATGATGCATGGCAGAATGGGGTTGGACTCAATGGCCCTTATGGGGTCTTCCAGCTCTATGATTCTATGCACTTTAAAATTCAATTAACCACACAGATTAAGCATTTAAAGCAGGATGGACAACTGTGACAGGGTAGGGGGTGCATTAGCCCCAGGAAACCTTGGAGGATCACAGCTCCTGCCAAACTTGCTCCATCACCATCACCACCATCATCATCAAATTTGCTACAGGGGACAAGAGGGCATTTTCACTATGTTTTGGGGCCTCTCTCAGCCATTTTAGTACAATGAGAGGCCTTTTTTAAAAACCTATGGTGAGTGGAAGTCACTTTGTTTAAAAAAAAAAAGCTTTTCTTAGGTCTAAACTAGGGCAGGGTTGGTTCAAAATGTGGTAAAAATGCTCCCATCTCTCGCAGGCATTTGGGGTCCCTGGAGGCCGTAAAAATGACCTAAGGGTTGCATCTATGACAGAGGCCACACTTTGCTCATCTCCAATTTCAAGAGTGCCTCTCATCTTAAAACAATGTCTGACCTTCCACTGTCTAGACTGTTCACCAACATCTCCCTCTCCTGAAACAAGGCCAGTTCAAGAAGTTTTGCAGGAGCTATGCCACAGGAACTCAGGGCTGGCATTTGTGGCACGTGTCTTGGACCACCCTCTGCTTTGCTGCTGAACTCACTGCTGCCCCAAATATGTTCAGCTTACCTATGCAGTGAAATTGGACTGATCAGGCTGGGATTCCTTGGCCACTCCCCTCAACCTTCCCAACAGAGTTAATTTCTTGTTTTCTTCTTTTTCCTCTGCTGCAGGAGGTTTCCTTCTCCATCTGGCAGTCTTGATGGGATCCCTTTCTCTTGCCCTTCCCTTTGCTGAAGATGGGCACTGATGCAAGATCCCTATGTTTCATTTGCTCAAAGTCAAGTTTCCCTCTCAACCTCCCAAGACCCAACTTCAATACTTTGCTCTAGATTCTTCAGGGAAAAAAAACCCTGCAAAAGACATCCCTGTCTGTTTAGATTATTTCATTCTTTCCTTTCCATCCTCTATCCCTCTCCCTGTCTTTTGCACTGACACACATTCTCTCCGGTTTAGCAAGTGTCTCAACAAAGGGAAAAGAATGGGAATTGGACCTGAAGATGGAAAGGTGATTTCTTTAGACAAGTGAAAAGGTGGTACAAGATATCACTGTGACACCACAGTACCTTAAAAAAGAAGGGGTCACTTACGCTCTTGCATTCAACAGGTGAAGAAGACCAGAGCAAACTCCTTCTAATCATGGACAGCAGCAAAATACTGCACTATAATCCCTCGGGCAATCTGCTTGTTGCTTTAATTGCCCATTTATTCTCAAAGCAGAGAGATAGCTACCACTTCCAGGAAGAGTCAGGCTGACTTAGTAAGGATCCTGAAGCCAAAATTGAATGGTTAGCCCAGTGGTTCTCAACCTTCCTAATGCTGCAACCCTTTAATACAGTTCCTCATGTTGTGGTGACCCCCAACCATAAAATTATTTATTATTTACAATGCCTCCCCCCCAGCAAAGGCTGCCTCGCCGGCCAGGAACAGGGTGGGGGGGCAGGCAGAGAGGGAAAGAGGAGCTGCATGTCTCCCCCAGGAAAAAACTCCGAGAATCCCCCCGGGCTCTGCTTCTGCTTCGCTCTCATTTCTGCTGGGGGGGGCAGTGTGGGAAAAGTTTCCAGAGTGTCGACCCTGGCCGGGGGGGAGGAATCCTAGCGCCTTTGTCTTTTGCGCCGGGTGCAGCTCGCCCCCCCCCAGAAAAGTGCCGCCTTGCGGCCCCCTGGCCCTTCCGCAGTGCCCCCCTCTGTGGCGAGTGGGGCAGGGTCCGTGGCAAGGAGGGGGCCTGTCCCCCGTGCTGCCACCGACCCCCCAAGCTGGCCCGTCAGACGGGAGGTTCTCCCGGTAGTGGAGAAGGGGAGCGATTTCAGTCCCTTCTGAACAGGGGGCAGGAGGACACGAGCGCGTGGCTCGCGCTTGCACACCACCGGGAATGGAGCCTAAGACCATCGGAAATACGTATTTTCCGATGGTCTTAGGCGACCCCTGTGAAAGAGTCGTTCGACCCCCAAAGGGGTCGCAACCCACAGGTTGAGAACTGCTGGGTTAGCCCCAAGTCAATGGAACGTGCTGACTTACCAAATTCCCATTCATTCAATGAGTCTACTCTGGCAGGTCCTAATGAAAGAAGCATCTAGGTCCAACTATCCAGAAACAGAGGTACTGTAGAGGGATGATAAGCAAGAGACCAAAGGGCCATAAAGCCCAACATTTATTAATGGTGGGATTGAGAAGGCTAGAAGAAACTCCTAACCCTTGCTAATAAAAAAGACAGAGATGTAATGTTTTTCCAAATCCCAGTTTTGCTTTCCAATCAGGAGCAGCTAGAAGGATAATAATACTCATTTGCACTTACATTTTACTTTTTTGAGCATTCAAAGTATTTCCCATGCATTATCTCAAAGCACGCAGGTGGACCAGTATAACTATCCCCATATGGCAGAAGAGGGGCTGAGGCTGGGAGGAGCACCATTTCAGGTTCCAGTTAGTGCAGGGGAGGCAAGTGGGGGAAGCAAAATCAAAGTTCAAAGGCCAGCTCTTGAGAGAGATTATTTAACAACACATTGTCAAAGAACAATGCAGTTTAAGACCCATCTGCTGTGGATTTTCATACACAGAGAAGTATTCCTAAGGAATTAGCATAGCTCCTCAGTTTAACAAATCTCCCTCCAGCCGCCACGCAAAAGATTCTTAGTAGTTCTGTTTCACTTTTCACCCCCAAGAAGCAGCCACCAAAAATAAGGTTTGAAAATAATCCAATTAAAAACAAAACGGTAGCTCCTATTTTCAGACACACACACACACTTAAAAAAAATAGAATAGCAACTAGGAAGTATAGGAAATAAGTTAGAGCAAGTTTATATTGTCCCTCCAGCATACTTGATGATGATGACTGTATGATGGTAGCAGCTCTTCAGCTGCTGAAGGCTAAGAAGGGGTCTTCCCATCATCAGGTATGCTGGGGAGCATACCCGAGATCTTTTGCCAGCAATATGGACACTCTAACCACTAAACTATTCCCCACTCGTAAAGGAGAAAACTCTCTTCTCTCTCTTGGTATGGCCTTGTCTGGTAGTGCCAGACAAGATGAAAACTGTTACCTAAAACACTTGGACAAATGGAAAGAGTCCTCACCTGGCATCAGTGATAATCAGGTTGGAGTCAGTAAACCTGCCTGTTTGAATAGCAGGGGGCCCTCTGTATATGTGGTTTCAACATCCCCCACAAAAACAAAATTGCAAATGATTGAGTCCTATATTAAGTGGGGTTGACAGGCACACATTTGCTTCAATATGTCCATGTCCATGTCACCACTGTTTTATGTATAGGATGTGATGCTCTGTGGATGCTCAAAGCCGCAGATCTGGAGGTTGGCTATACAGAGGGTCCACTGTATAATTGCTACTTTTTGGTTTTATTGTGATTGTGTATACTGTATAAGGTGTTACTGATTTTTTTAACATAATAGTTGAATACTGCCCTTGTAAGCATAAAGACAACAGTTGATTTAAGTTATTTTTAATGAATAATTTAGTAATAATTATAATTGTTACAATGATTTAGTAATGATAAATTAATAACCCTCCTTAGAGAGGACCTCAGGTCACAGTAGCTCTTGAAAATAGCAATGAAAAAGGAAAAGGACAGAGAAGGGACAAAACCCAGAACAGTCCACAAAAACAATGAACTAATGAAAGGGATCTGTAGTGTTGGTAGAAAAGATAATCAATGACTGGTAAATAGCACTGCTTGAGTAAAAACCGGAGAGGGTTCCTGTATCTTTAACAGTGGGAAGGAGGGAATTTCAGCAGTGTTGTTATCCAGTTGCATCACAAGCCACACATCCTGAAATCTCCTCTTTCACACAGCCTTTATGGGTACAAGAGCCTTCTCCAGTTTTCACTCCGACAACCCTACTTGAGATACTCGGATTTCCTCTGGTCCACAAGACTGGCTCAGATTGACACAGCACAGCAGATTTCCTGTGAAGCTGAGGTGATGGGAAGTCTTCCGTGAAAATACACCTCTTTCTTTGAGGTTTAGTGCTGCAGCGGAAGATGGAACAGCCAGTGCTTGGGTGTGCCCCACAAATGTTTGGTTGACACTCACCCACTGGAGTCACACTCAGTTCAACAGCATTCTTTTAGAGAAGAAACCAGACAAACTACCCAAGGAGCAGCTGATGGAAACTGACAGAAGAGGCCGCAAGGGTCTGCTTCTAATTGCTAGTCCAAATTAGAAGTAGCTTTAGGGAACCACTGAGAAACAGGTGCATCAACACTTGTGTAAGTTCCATTGATCCTAACTGTGGCTCACAACTGGATTCAGGCCAAAGAGAACTCAAGTCCTAACAATGAATGGTGGAAATTTCATGATAAATTGGTCCCTGAATTTTATCAAGAAGCTTTGTGACCCTTTTTGGGGGGGGTGTTAAAAGCTTTTAAAAAATCTTTGATGTTCTGAGTTTTATTATTGTTACATTTGACTTGTCTGTTGCAGAAATGTACAGCGTTTACTCCTGAGGGTTGCAACTGACGTCAGTGAAGGAGGGTGGGGAAACCTGCGCACTGCACGCACACGCTTACAGTCATGTGGGGATGGACAGACCTGTTCACATATGCAGACACCCCTTAGTGTGCCTTAAACCTTCCACTCTGCTCACTGAGAGCTAGGGATGGTTACAAGATGGTGGAAGTGAAGGTATTCCCCACTTCCCCAGTAAGATTTTCCACTGCTGCTTCTGGCGGCAATACAGAGATCTGAGCAGCCCATGAACCACAGCTGAAAACTGGGTGGGTCCATCTGACATACATACATCTGGTGGTAACCTGGGAGAGGGACTTCTTAGTGGCTGCTCCCAGGCTCCGGAACTCTCTCCAAGAGGAAGCTGGGCTGACTTCAGCCCTGCTGTCATTTTGTCAGCAGGCAAAAATCTCCTACTTTGACAGGCTTTCAGGAGCTGACTCACAAGGGCTTTTTGCAGAGTGGGTGTTTTTACTGACTTTTACCTTTTAAACAGGTTTATTTTAAATGGTTTAAATTGTAATGCTACTTTGTTAACATTTTAACAACACCCTTTCGAAAGTTCTTACGTACATCTTTGTGTTTTACCTGTATCTAAGTTTTGTTAAGCTGCCCTGAGTCCCAGCCTGGGAGCAGGCAAGAAGGATATAGGTAAATAAACACCAGCAAAAACCACACTGGGGATCACAGAGGAAGCAGCCAAGAACTGTTGCCTCTCTTATCAGTTCCCTGATCCAGCAGCCAGGTAATTTATAAATGTACAAATTAAATAAATAAGTAAATTTTCACACAGACAGTAAGAGCAGCAGGCCATTCTGACACCAGGGTGTAAGCAGGCTCTCCAGTGTGTACTCTGAATGTCAAGCGCTCCCCCTCCCTGGTCTGTTTGATAGAAAGGATTAACAAGCCTTAGCCATGTTGTCATCTCCCTCGGCTTTTGGGGAATGGGGAGAGGGAAGAAAAGAAGCAGCACCCAATTCTCCTATTCATAGCCCGTGGCAATGAATATTTATACCCTGAAATCTCTCTTCAGGAAACTGTCATTGCTGCTTAATAACTCTATTATGAGAGCTCACAGTACCTTAATGTTGCTGGTTCTCTTCCCAGAAGGCGCACAGAAAATGATCACAGATGGGTTTTCAACCCACTCACATACTTGTGACATGCTGGGCTGTTGGGTTCAGGAAATGCTGAGGACTGAGCAGTCCAGGACTCCTGAAAACTTGAGAATCTTTTGCCATTGCGTAAAACCAGGGAAATTTACAAAATGGGGTATCTGCCATGCCAACAGAATTCGTAAGCCGGCCCAAACAACACCACTGGCTTAAGCCATCCAATACAAAGTTTCACTTACCAAAGGTCAGAATTCTGTTGGGAGCATACACGTGCATAAGTGTGGCTCACACAAATTTCTGTCTGTTTTTGGACAGTGCATAAGGTCTTCCTAGCATGTAGCCCATTGTGCAAGGCCCCAAACTCCCCCCTTTGCAGCTTCCAAGCCCAAGGAGAGGCCTCTGCTACTGATGATTAACAGTGGGAGGGCAAGAGAGAGAACAGGCCATTCAACTGATGCAGCTCTGAGAAGAAAAGATAGGAGGGTGTACTCTGTCTGAGTGTGCCTTTCCATTTTGTTTCCCCTACAAGCTGAGATGAGTCAGTGCACCAGCATCTGAATGGCCAGCCTTCCTTCCTTCCTACTCTCTATCTTCCCATGCTAAATAGTCCACAGCTGACTCCCCTGACAACTGTGGGGGTTGAAGGTCTTGGATAGCAAGGAGATAGCAAGCAGAGGATAGCACCTTCTGCCCCACGAGGAGTCAGACGTGCAACTTACGGAGGCAAAAGCATTACTTTCCAACTGCTTGGTGTAGAATCTCAGCCACTGACTTTCTATATTGAATCCCACCCTGCATTGGGTCTGTAATGAAGCCATTTCTTTTCTTCCTGCACCAACCTTTCCCAGCTTGGACCTATGATGTTATGGACTTTTTTCGGGTGGGGCAGGGAAGGAAGGCCGTTGTGTTTATTAGAGAAATTAAGGTAAGGCATGAATATGAATGCAATGTACAGCAAATGTAATGTATTAAGTGATCTGACTGGAGGGGTGAGAGTATAGAAAGTTGGGAGCGACTGAAGGGGTTTTCTAGAAAGATAAGTGGAAGTCAGTGAGGATATGAATTAGAAGGAGAGAGAGATGAATACTGGGGTAAGAAGTATGAGAGAAAGACATAAGATGGAATTACCTGGAGTCAGTAAGGAATAGGAGAGAAAGTTGTGAGCTGGAGTTAATTAGGGTCAGTCAGGATTTAGATTTCAAAGACATAGCCATGTTAGTCTGAAGGATGTCTTATGGAAGATGGGCCAAGCTTGTTTTCTGCTGCTTCAGAGACTAGGACACAGAGCAATGGCTTCAAACTACAGGAAAAGAGATTCCACCTAAACATTAAGAAGAACTCTGTGATGGCAAGAGCAGTTTGACAGTGGAATAGGCTGCCTGGGAGTGTGATGGAGTCTCCTCCTTTGAAGTTTTACAGGAAGTGGGGGAGGGAATTTAATCGTCAGAAACTGACCCGCAAGAGGCACAGTTTTGTAAAGTGCCATCTGCGCTAACAAGGACATCTGCACTATTTAGCCCTCCCCCTGATTTCTGTAGAAGAGCCAAACTATCACTCACTGGCAGTACAATTCATGAGTTCAAAGGCACTTTTGCTGTATTTCTGTTGACCAGCAGGAATAATGTGGAGCTATTAACCCAAGGTTTGTACATCTCTGCTTATGTAGGTTGCTCCTAAACATCACTTTGCTCCTTAGTGCTAAGCCGCCTGCCTTACCTACCTCACCACAAGCTAGCAGTGACAAATGCCTGACCCTAATCAAGAAAGGAACAACATATACGTGTAAGGGTTTTTTTCCAAGCAGGAAAGGACTCTGGATGGGAAAACCCACCTGTCCTTGTGGCTGCAGCTTCACCTCCTCCTGAACAGGGGGCTTAGTCAGCGGGGCAGGAGCTACACTGCAGGACTCCAATTGCTCCGGATTCTCTTTCACTTTCACGTCATCCAGGCTTAAGGTGGGGTTAGACACTAGTTCCTTTTCATCCTTGTCAAGTAGGTAGCGAAGGAGCTGGTGGTCCTTTGACTCCTTCTTCTTCATAGCCTCAGCCTCCAGCCTGATGTCCGGAGTTCCCGGGGCTTGGTTCTGCGGGGCGACAGTGGCGGCAGTTCCACTGGGCACACTGTCTTTCTTGTCATGCTCCATGGCCAGCGAGCTAATGTCTGAGGGGCTGCCCTCCTGGAGGAGCCGATGCAAGATCTTGTGCCGCTCTGTGAGGGAGCTGTGAGAGGAGGGGCATGCGCTGCCCACGGGATTCCCAGAGGACGGGGTGCCAGAAGTGCCCGTGCAAGACAAAGGCTCTTTGCAGCTGGTATCGGCATCTGCGTGCCGCAACTGCTCCTGGGCCGTGGTGGCCAGGAGCTGGACTAGCTTTTGGCTGGTGGCCTGTAAGCATTTGCTGTCCCCCTCAGACAGTCTGTCGCCACCGTGCAGCAAGCTAGAGTCCAAGGGCTTGCTGTCGCTTGAGACACTATCAGAATGAGTCATGCTACACAGGATGGAGCCCATCTCCTTGCTGTCTTTTGGCTCTGTTTTCATGGGGGGCATGCTCATCCGGCTGGGTGAGTTCTGGTTGCTCAGCTGCCGCAAAACAGGAGAGGGGGTAGAGTAGCCCACTGGGGGGCTGGGCCCTTCCGTCAGTCCCTGCATGGAATTTAAGGGGGTCCCTGGGTAAGGCCTGCTACTGACGGTATTGCTGGCACCACAGCTGCCCACCATGCCCACCGGAGAGTGTGTGGTGGGCATGGTAGGAGAAAAAGGGTTGCTTGGCACTCTGGGCCGATGGACCAGTCCTGGGCTGACCCGATGCCTGGGGGACATGAACTGTGGTGGGGTGACCCCTGGGCTGTTCATTGGGGAGCTGCTGAGGTTTATGGCATGGTTGCTGTTCTGGGGACCGGCCTGTCCCTGGCTTAAGGCAACATTCGCTCCCATCTGGCTTCCAGGTGAACATCCAAAGCTGGTTGGGCCGGTGGTGGCAGCAGCACCGCTACTACTGCCATGCAGGCCTGATCCTGGCGGGTGGCCCGGATTGGCTGGTAGCATGTTTCCGTTGTTGGTGGGAGGGAGTGGGGTGGGCAGAGGCATGCCTTGTCCTGGGGAAACGCTGGGGTTCAGCGAGGGACTGACCCGGGGAAGAGGCATTCCGGAGTTAGTGTTTTCTTGAGGTGACAGTGGGCCGTGTTCTCTGAATTGAGACAAAAGGAAAAAGAGAAGAAAAGAACAAAGTGAATGGTGGAGAAAGGAAAGAAGAAGTCACTTTCCCCTCCCCAAAGTGCTGTTCAGCGATGATTCCTTCACAACCGGTGCCTCCACGGGGGTGGAGGCAGAGGGACGTGTACATGTGAAAAACACTATGTACGAACTGCACTTGGCCCCCCCATATCCACAGATTCAACCAACTACAGCTTGAAAATATTTTTTTAAAAATCCAAAAAGCCAACTGATTTTGCTATTTTATACAAGGCATGCATTTTACTACATCACTCTATATGATGGGACTTGAGTATCCATGTATTTTGATATCCACAGGGGGGTCCTGAAACTGAATCTTAGTGGATACCAAGGGCCCACTGTATTCACCCACATGGAATTTACAGGAAAGGATCAATTTCCTTTTCCTGCAACTGTCCCAGAAAAAAACAATCATGCAGTGAGTTCCCACGCAACCATCTTTCATGCATAGGCCTCTATGAAACTCACTAAAAGAGGATTCCAGTGCAGACAACATGACCAAAGAAGAAGTTCTATAAGCCAGAAAAAGGATAGAGAGCACTATGACGTAACACTCAATTTCACAGAAAGCAGGCTAGAGGCAGAAGCCAGAGAAGCAGCCACAGACATCCAAGATCTGCCTGAGCTGTGGCCGAGGGCTTACCTGGGCACAGTTCTCAACCAAACATGTCCCCCCCGCCAACAACAATATTTCTGGCTTCAGTGCTGATCCCTCCCATAAAAATTAATGGACCATTATTGATAGTTTAACTGTCACCCCAAATAAAGGGCAGGCAATGGTTCCAAAGGTTTAAGAGGGTGGTGTAGACAGACAGACAGACAGACAGACAGACAGACACACACACACACCATCATCATGAAGCAGCTCACTTCCAAGAATACAAAGCGCCTAGGTTAGACTGCTGCTTAAAAAGAAATTCGCATGGGAGAATTATCACTGTGTCAAAGCTGGTAAGAAGGTGTCAACATGCAAACTTATGCTGTCAAGAAAGAAAGAAAAAAGCAGTAACACAGGAAAGATGGGCTCGTGAGAAAATGGGGTGGAGATGGCCAGGAAGGCAAGCGGTAGAGGATTTCCACTGTGAACTTAAATCCAAAGTGTATGCTTTCCCCCCCCCGAATTAATCCACCCACATCCAATGTCCTTGCACCTTATAGAGATAGTGTCAACCTGCATTCATGACACACCAAGCTCCCCCATGGTTGCGCACGTATTTCAACCCCATGTGAAATGTGTGATTTCCTATCAGGGGGTGATCTCCATGGAGGAAAGGAGCCCCAGAAGAATCAGAAAACATGACAGTCCTTTGAATGGACATGTCTTCTGGATGTGGCATCTGGGAGGGTTACATTGGCCAATCAAACAGATCTCTCCCTTCCCAAGAAGTCTATGGCCTAAGACAGGCAATATAGGGAGAAACAGCAAGAGGGAGTATTAACTGACCGAACAGGGAGTCCCCAAGGCTCACCTCTCAATGATGTGAATGCCCATGATGAAAGGCTGCATCTCCGGACTCTGCGGGCAGCAGAGTTTGCACTTGGTATGAGCGCTCAGGACAGTCCCGTCGCTTAGCGTGAACCGGTAGGATGGGCTGAAAGCTGTGCCCCGCGTCATCACTGGAAAGAAAGAAGGGGCAGGAGGGAAAAAGAAGGTGACTGAATTGGCGGGGATGCTTTGCCTTCTATTAGCAGCCATTGTAATCTAGTACTTTGTAGTAATTTGATGTGAGACTCCTTGTGTCTCACTGGGAGATTAGTGGGATAACAAACAAATAAATAAATAAGTAAGGATGCCAAGAGAGCAGTGGTGGGAATCATGCAGCCTTTCAGATGTTTTCCAAAGAAGACAGCCAGTGCTTTGTCTCTGTCCCACCATCCTCACCAGTTTGTTTGGAGAAGACATGGAAGAGAGCCTTCTTGGTGGCTGCCCTTAGGCTACGGAATCCCTCCCAGGGATGCCCAACAAGCTCCTTCTCTGCTCTCTTTTCACCAGCAGACAGACAAAGACCTTCCTATTCAAATAAGCAATCAGTCTTTAACTGGTTTGGGTGGAAAGATATACAATGAATGTGCTGGTTTTTTAACATGTAGCAGGAGCTTAATACACTTTTAATTATTTTAAACTCATGTCTTAATTGGATTGTTCATTTTTAAAAAATTCTGGTACCAAATATTATTTTAGATCTTTTTTAAAATATATATTTAAGCTGCTTTGGTCCCATATTAGGAAGAAAGGAAAACAGAAATCAAACAAACAAACAAACAAATATCTATAAGTTGTTGTTGGGCAGCAAGTAAAATGTGTAGACAGCCCAATCTGGGGAGGGCGGCCAGATCCTGCCTCCTGCTCCTTCCACAGATGGAGGAAGAGAGGAGAACGACAAACTCAACAGTTTTGATTCCAGATCTCCCTGGACTAAGCCCAATGCTCCACCAACCATCCTACCAGCAATCTAAAGAAGTGGTGCTATTTTAAGAGACTCTGGAACAGAGCTGGGACAGGAGGATGCTCAATGAGTGTACTGTGTTTGTGCCGAATGTAATTATAAATTGTTTTAAATCAATCTTTTCACTGAAATAAAACTTTAATGCTTTTTAAACCTCTGTACTAGATATCATACATGTACTGAAAAATATTTTTGTATGTGTTTTATATATTTTTGTATTATACATAGTATATATGACTTAATATGTTCATTTTGTTAATAACTCAATATAAGTAAAAAAAAACATACTGTAAACTTCTTTAAATCCTATATTGGGTGAAAGGAAGGATGTAAATTAAATAAAGAAATAGAACACGTCTGTTCCCTTTGGAACCAATGGGGCAAGCAAGCTGTGAATAACTTTGGCTTGCCTACTTTCATTCTTACTTCCTGAAGGGGCTGCAAGAAGACCTCTGGCTTGGCATGCCAGCCCCAAACTGGAGGTCAAGTGCCTCCCAGGCCAGGTTGCCATGGCAGTCCAGAGAGAGCCTTTCGGCAGCTTGCTGGCATTCTACTGACTATGCTGGCAAACTTGCCCTGCCAGCCAGTGGGGCCATTGGCATCACTCAGCCATTTCAGCCCTTCCTTGGCATCGCTGTTTGCCTCCTTCATTGGTTTTTGTATTTTGAGTCCGGAAAGCACTTATCCAGCAACAATGGGACTGCGTGCAAAAGAGAAGAGGCTTTTTACCTTCCTGAAATAGCTGCTTGGCGTAAGATGGCTCCCTGCCCTGAGGCTGGAAGAAAGCATAGATGCATTTCCTCACTAGATCCTCCCAGCCAGTCCGGCCTGCCGCTCTCAGCGAACTGGTGTCGATGGAAATGATTTTACCTGAGCAGTGAGGAATGGAGACAGAACGGGTAAGAACTGGAAACCCAAAGGCAGAACAATGAAGGAAGTCGATTCCATAGCCCTCTGCACTCTGTGGACAGACCCCAAGTCTTATCATTCCATTCTTGTTTCAATTGTTCCTGAATTGCTGTTTTTAAAAACTACTTATCTCCCTGAATGCTCCATTCAGATGATAGAAAGGGTCTTGGTGTGAAAATCCTCACATAAATAAAACAAACAAAGCTGTATGTATGTATGTGTATATAAATATCCCAACAAAGACTGGTCCATAACTGCTAACATTAACATTAGACCATTGCTCCTCCAGCTCCGTAACTTGAGCCACCCAAATATATCCTGCTCTCTCAACTAAACAGTTCTACCCATTCCCCTTCATTGTCCTTTTTGTTGGAATTCACACCCAGAGCATCTTTCCCTCTCTCTTCAAACTCTCAATTCGAAAATCTCCTTTTCTGTGAAGCCTTTGAGTTAACTCCTCAGTTTGCAACTGCTGCTGACAAGCCTCAGTGTCAAAGCCCAATGAAGACAATTTGCCAAGGTTGTATCCATCCATCACATTTTGTGGCCTGTTGGACATGAATGAACTGCTTCCAAAAAAGCACCCCCATGCCAGGATGGATGGCTGCCCCACCAAAGCGTTCTGTGATAACTGACAGACAACACACTTCTCCAGGCCCCTGGTCATCCCTCTGGTACCTGTGGTATCTTGCTTGGTCATAAAAGATTCTGATGTGGTGGGGGGTGCCGATCGAGGTAATCTTCGTGCAATGCATATCAGACAGGACTGCAAATCTGCAGGGATAGAAAAAGAGGCATAGTGAAGATGAGAATGTAGAGACACTGGGATTATTGCTAGCGACCTGGGCTACCACCTTGATAAAATTGGCTACAGACCTGAGCTGCTCCTGGATAAAAGGGGTTCACTTGCCTCTTCCATGTTCCCCTAAAGATGGAGCTGCTTGCATGCCTGCATCAGAACATACACACTCCAGAAAAAAATCTCCCACAGAGGCTTCTTAACTGAAAATTACAGCTCTCCAAGAGTAAAGCTGACCCTCCAAAGGAGATGCAGGCCTTTGCCCAGCTAAGTAAAAGTTCTTCTTGGGTTCATTTAATTTTTTTTTAAATGAGGAATTCACTTTTCCCATGTAACCAACGTCAAAGTGGAAGACTTAAAACTGTAGTGTGGCCTCAGGACTGATTTTGTGGCCCCTGACCTCTCCAGACTCCCTGGACAGGCCCTCCCTTTTTGACCAGGAGTGGCATTTCACCTTGTAAAGAGGTTGCAGGGCCTCTTCTTTAACATGGAATGCACACTCTTTAACATAAAAAATATTCATTTTCCAAAAATGGAATATACTTCTACCTACTTCCCGTTTTTTGTTGGTTTGGGGGGGAGTTTTTGGCAGCCCATGCAGTTGCAAAGCATCCCAGGGGTAGAAAATTGGCCTCTAGATCCACCCCATGACTCTACCTCAAATTTGGTGTGAATGGCATGATCTATTCTTGGCATGTGTCCCAGACAACAAATGGGGCAAATGCAGGAACAGAGAAATGTAGCTATTGAGGAGAGTGTTCACTTGAGGAAGGACTGGCATATTTTGTGTATCTGTGTGCTCCATGCTGTTTGGAAGAATTAATTCTAAGATCATTTGGATTTGGCAGCCTTGCAAATAAAAAGACAGTAGCAAAAGCCAACTCCTATCAGCTCTGGGCAAAGAATACACTCATAAACCTCACTGTGTTTTATTTCCTCCAGTGTGTAAGCTGCAATGGATTAATTCAGCTAATGCACTGGAACGAAATGGCCGCAATGGAGAAATGAGCCCAAAGTGTTCTGCAAAGTCTCTCTTGCATTACAGGGCTGAGCCAGAGGGAAGAGACTGATTGAGGTCCTAGTCTTGAAACGAGGTCCTCTAGGTACATGTTTTCAGCACCCACACAGATGCCCACCCAGAGCAAGCTAGGATCTTCATCAAGAGCTCCTGGGGTCAACAGCAGATGAGAAATGGTGGAAACCAGGGCAAATAATACAGCAGAAAGAAAGTGATTTCAGGAAAATGTCCTGGATTCTCTGGAGGAAGGCCTGATGGGTGATGCTCTGAGGAATCCATTTTTTTTTCCTAATGGAGTTTGAACACAAGCCTGAATCCCAGCTAGGTTGCTGGAAAAACTTGTTTCCCCTCCCCCCAGTAAGATCCAAAGGACATTGTATTCACACACCCCCAAACAGATCTTGCCAGTAGTGAAGGGAGGAACCCCAACATAAGAAAACATACAGATACACCCTCTATACTTCCCACACAAAGGACAACATCCTGCATTGCTTCAGCAGAGCGGAAACATCTGCCAGTGGACTTATTATATGTAACTCCTGTGTTGAATACCAACACAGCATAGCATATGTGGACTAATGGTCAATGTCCATGACTGGCAACTCACTGTGCAACTGCAATTCACAATGTGTAGAAGCAATATGTAGTCCTCTCCACATCCATAGCACAACTTATGCCTGTGTACATCACTGACAGGATGCCAGCCGAAGAGGGACGTGACAACAGTTCCTTGCGAATGCAGCTTATCTAAATGTGAATTGCTGGACTGGTGAGAATGTACCTGTCTCCCTCACATTTCTTTCTCCCAGCAGAGCAGATGGACTTGTGCAAGCAAGGTGTGCAAATTTCCAAGGGTCACACAGGACATACAACAGACACCTCCTGCAAGGTGAGCTTGCAGGGTTTTTGCCGAGCTGCAGGCCACACCTGCCCTGCTCCAAAGAGAGTGGGAAATGCCGCAGAGAGGCAGTAAGCCCTTCCCTTCCGTAGCTGCAGTCCCCTTGCAAGGAAAATTCCCGCAAGAGGACAGCTGAGGACAGTCACACACCACCCCCTGCACCAGAAATGCAACGCAGCACAAGCAAGCACAATCTCCCTCTCCAAACAAGCTACTCTCTGTCTTTACCTTCTCCTTCCTCCTTGATCAATTTCGGCTGGGACACAGTGAAGCATTGCATGACCTCGTAGCGCTGGCGGGCCTCTTGGTTCTCTGCGGCGGGCTCATCTGGGGGCCGGATCAGCATCCTGCAGTTGAAGGTATGGCTGTTGCGTCTTGTGGATTCTTGGGGCCAAGGGACGCCGTTTACTACAGAGGGGCAGAGAGAAAGAGAGCAAGGAACCCAAGTGAAAAGCTATGAAAACCAGAGTGCAGGGAGTAGGCAGAGAAACTGAAAATCATAATTATATTACTCCACAAAATGGATAAACAAAAGCCTTTATGGATATAGGAACACAGGGAGCTGACAGGATGAGTCAAAGCCCCGGTTCATCTCTTGCTAGACCATTATCTAGTCCAGCACACGGTCACAGGTAGAGAGCTTTCCCCAACAGAATTAACCAAGAACCAGGGACTGAAGCTCTGACATTACGTATGTCATACACACCAGCTAGCACTGAGCAACAGCTTCTTCCTGATACTCTCCACACTGCTATGACCAGTGTGAACATTGTCTCAATCAAATGACAGTGTTGTCCAAATCGCACAAGAAGTTTATGGTACAAGTTTGCAGTCTTCAAACTAAAACACACACACATGTATACACAGAGAGACTCTCAACGTCTGCACCTGAGGCACATGTGCAGAAAGGAGCGACTGGTCTTGGCTAAGTCAGAACACTAGTGATAAGAGCCTAGATGGCACAAATCTTAAGTAGTATCTCATCAGCTGAAATGTAAGGCCTGCTCTCTATTCACACCACCTAGGCCATTTCCGCACTAGTGCTATGATTCCACTTTCAGCATCCTATGGAATCCTGGGGTTTGCAGTTTCGGGAGGGGCCAGCCGGCCACTCCCGAAACTGCAAACCCCAGGATTCTATAGGATGCTGAAAGTGGAATCATAACGCTATAACAGTCCAGTGCGGAAATGACCCTAGTATTGCTAAGATAAGAAGCACTTTGGAAGCATTGGAAGTACTGTATCGATAAAAGCTCTGCTTTTACTACTAATAGAGAAGGTGTGGTTGGGATGCTGGACAAAGATTCCAGGGACCACGGTTCAAATCCCCACCCTGGGCAAAAGTCACACTCTCTCGGCCTCAGAGAAAGGCAATGGCAAACTTCTTCAGAACAAATATTAAGGGCCAGCATGTTGTAGTAGTTTGAGTTGTTGGGCTAGAATTCCAGGAAACTCCACTCAGCCATGGAAACCCACTGGGTGACCTTAGGCAAGAGTCACATTCTCTCAGCATCAGAGGTAGGCAATGGCAAACCTAGTCTGAGTAAGTCTTCTAAAGAAAATGTCAATCTTGAGTCAATCGTGTGTCTGGAATCATTCTGGGTCCTTAAAAACGACCTAGGGCCTTTTCTGCACTAGACTGTTATAGTGCAGTTATTCCACTTTCAATGTTCTATGGAATCTTCAAGGCCCCTCCCTAAACTGCAAACCCCAGGATTCCATAGGACATTGAAAGTGGAATAACAGCACTATAACAGTCTAGTGCGGAAATGGCCTAAGTTGCAAATCTAATGCTAACAAATGCTCTAAAATGAGTTTTCCATTTTTCCTGCAGCTTGCTGTTTTTCCTGCAGCACAGTTGTTTTACAGTGGAATTGCTAGGGACAGAATCTGAGAACAGCTCCATGAAATGTTCTATCACAGAGCCAGGGCCCTTCCACAATTGCCTTCCACCCTCAGATAATCACATTTGAATTAAGTACAGTAGTTCCCTTGACAACCATATGCACATTTTTTTTTAAAAAAAGTAAATCTTCAGTACAAGCAAAGAATGTTCTTTGCGTCCCTTTCCCAAAAGCCGTGTAACAGAAATACCGTCCAGTTTTTACAAACTAAGAGAACCCAGGATTTTACGATTCTCTCCAGGAAATTGGCTGGTGTATGTGTGCTTAAACGCTACAATGACATTTCATGAAACATTAAACTTCATCACCACACAAGTGTGCACTGCAGTAAGCTAAAATCAGTTTAAGACCTGATTAAGTGAAATATTGATTTAAACCAGCCTTATATTGAATTAGCTTAAGTCGATTTCATATTGAATAGAGCTAATTTGATACAAGCAATGCTGAAATCAATGTAAGGTGGGATATGGTCAGTGGCAGACTGAACTGATTTTGAAAATGGTAACATTTGTGAAAGGGCGGCACATGTGGTTGCTTGGATTGGAATGCGAATAGTGTGACCCCCAGATATTGCTGAACTACAAGTCCCAGCAGCCTTAGCCAGCAAGGAAAATGGTGAAGAATGCTGTGGGTGCTGCAGTTCAACAATATCTGGAGAGTCACAAAGGCCTGGATACCATGAAGCCCTATGAGGAGCGGCTTAGGGGTCTGGGTATATTTAGCCTGATAAAAAGAAGGTGAAGAGGGAAATGACAGCCATGTTTAAATATCTGAAATGCATTTGGAAGATGGGGCAAGCTTGTTTTCTGCTGCTCCAGAGACCAGGACATGGAGCAATGGCTTCAAATGACAGGAAAAGAGATTCAAGCTAAACATTTGGAAGAACTTCCTGATGGCAGCTGCAGTTTGACAGTGGAACCCACTCCTGCCTGGGAATACGATGGAGTCTTTTTCTTTGGAGGTTTTTAAACAGAGGCCGGATGACCATTTGTTAGGAGTGCTTTGATTTGCATGGCAGAAGAGGGTTGGACTGGATGGACTTTGTGATCCCTTTCGACTCAAGGATTCTACGATTATAAGATTCCCACACTTGGCTTAGATCTCTTCCAGCAGGATGTGCCTGTGGAAAAGGTCTGAGACCATGAAATTCTGTCCTCAAGCAATCTATAGACCATAACAACACAGATCCCATGGGGAGGTGTATGAACAGGTTGCTTACCTGTAACTGTGGTTCTTCGAGTGGTCATCTGTGCCATCATACACTAGGAGCTTTAGCGCCTGCGCGGTAGCGTTCGGAAACTTCTAGAGCTTGTTCGCTTGGCGGGAACCCCTCCCCCACGCCGGTACTGCACATGCTCCTCCCGCCGAGCAACGGTCTCTCCTCAGTTCTGTCGTCCGCCGTAGAACCTACAGGGACCTGAGAAAGAGGGGAGGAAGGGCGGGTGTGTATGATGGCACAGATGACCACTCGAAGAACCACAGTTACAGGTAAGCAACCTGTTCTTCTTCTTCGTGGTCTCTGTGCCTTCATACACTAGGAGACTGTGTAGCTTACCGGTCGGACGGCGGGTCAGGTCCTACAGCACGGAAGCCAACACCTCACGTCCAAACCGGGCATCTCTGCGCGACCGGCAGTCGAGCCTGTAGTGGCGCACGAAGGTCGATGGTTGGGACCAGGTCGCCACACGGCAGAGTTCATGCAGGTCAACTCCTCGCAGGAGGGCCGCAGAAGTAGCCACAGCTCTGGTGGAGTGGGCTCGAAGCAGGACTGGCGGAGGCTTCCTCGCGAGCTCATACGCCAGTTCAATAGTCCTCACCACCCACTTGGAGAAGCGCTGGGTGGACACTTTTAGGCCCTTCCGACGTCGCCCATAGCAAACAAAGAGATGCGGCGTCTGTCGGAAGGAAGCAGTCCTGTCCTTGTAGAAAGCCAATGCCCGACGCACGTCCAGTGAGTGGAGGGACCGCTCCAACGGTGTCGTCGGGTTCGGGAAGAAGGCAGGCAGGATGATGTCCTGGTTGAGATGGAAACTGGACACCACCTGTGGCAGGAACGAGATGTCAGGTCTCAGGACCACCTTGTCCCTGTGGAAGACCGTGAAGGGCTCATCGGAACGAAGAGCTGTGATCTCACCCGCTCGCCTCGCTGAGGTCACCGCCACCAGGAAGGCAGTTTTCATTGTCAGGAGCCTGTCATCCGAGGTCGCCATTGGCTCGAAGGGCGGCTTCGTCAGCTGCGAGAGCACCAGCGAGAGGGACGACGGCGGTAGCGGCGGCGATACCGGCGGGTAGAGATGATGAAGTCCCTTCAGGAACCGCTTAACGGTATCGTTCCTGAAGAAGGCCGAGGCAGCAGATCGTGGCGGTTGGTATGCCACGATCGCGGAGAGATACACCTTCAGGGATGGAAACGCCAGGCCCTGTTGCCGGAGGTGCAGGAGGAAGTGCAGGACGGTTGAGAGCCCCGCGGGCGATACCGGCTCACTCCTCTCGTTAGCGAAGGTCAGGAAGCGTCGCCACTTGTATTGATAGTTGCGACGGGTGGATTCCTTCCTGGCCGCGACGAGGACGGTACCGAGCACGGGATCGTCTAGTGCGATATCCTCCAGGCATGGAGGGCCAGGCGTGGCAGGTCCGGATGGAGGACTCGGCCGCCGGAGTGGGAGAGCAGGTCCGGTGTCGGTGGCAACCGGAGCAGGTCGTCTCGTGCGGCTTGTAGCAGGGGTGCGAACCAATGTTGCCTCGGCCAGTACGGGGCTACTAGGATCGCGTCGGCTCGGTCGGCGAGGATCTTCGATATCGTCCGGCCGAGCAGCGGGAACGGCGGGAACGCGTAGAGGAGTTCCCCGGTCCACGGAAACTGGAAAGCGTCCCCGATGGAGGCACGATCGTGGCCCGCTCTGGAACAGAATCGGCGACACTTCGCGTTTTCCCTGGTCGCGAAGAGGTCGATCGATGGTTCGCCCCAGCGGTCCCGAATCAGTCTGAACGCCTCTCCGGAGAGAGACCATTCGTGATGGGATGAGGTGTCCCTGCTGAGGGCGTCTGCCGTGGTGTTCTCCTGCCCGGCCAGGTGAACCGCCACGGGATGCGTGTGCAGGCGAATGCACCATTCCCACAGGTCGAGCGCGATGTCGAGCAGGGTCGTGGAATGAGTCCCACCTTGTCTGTTGATGTAGCAGACGGCGGTGGTGTTGTCCGTCAGAATCAGGACCGTGCGCCCCGCCACGGCATGGCGGAACGCCCGTAGGGCTTTCCAGACGGCGAGCAGCTCCAGCGCGTTGATATGGAGAGCGGTCTCGTCGTCGGTCCATCTGTCGCGGACTCTGAGATCGCCGCAGTGGGCACCCCATCCATACAGGGAGGCGTCGGTCGTTACCGTCACCTTCGGTGTCGGCTGTTGGAAAGGCATCCCTGACATGAGATTGCATCGCGACTGCCACCATCGGAGGGATGAGCGGACGTCTCCCGGCAGCTGCAGTCGGAGTGTCTGTTCGTCTCGCAGGGGGTCGAATATGCGGACGAACCAGTGTTGAAGAGGTCTTGCTCTCAGCCTGGCGAGATATGTCACAGCGGTCGTCGCAGCCATGTAGCCCAAGAGCTGCTGGACGCTTCTCGCAGATAGCGTCGGGGCCGTACGAGCGTGAGCAGCGGCCCGGATCAAGGTTTGGGCTCGAGACTCTGGTAGGTACGCCCTGGCGGAGGTCGAGTCGAGCGTCGCCCCGATGAAGTCCAAGATCCTCGCCGGCTCGAGGTGGGACTTCTTCGGATTCACTCGTAGACCAAGGCGGGTCAGGAGTGACAACGTCATGTGGACGTCGTGGTAAAGTCTCTGTTTGCAGGACGCCACCAACAGCCAATCGTCGAGGTAGGGGAAGACGGAAGCGCCCTTCGTCCGCAGGTAGGATACCACCGGGGCCATGCACTTGGTGAAGACCCTTGGGGCAGTCGAGAGTCCGAACGGCAGCACCTTGTACTGGTAACAGGTGTCGTCGACTGCGAAGCGGAGGTACCGTCTGTGCTGCGGGCGAATGGCGATATGGAAGTATGCGTCTCGGAGATCGATGGAGGCGAACCAGTCCCCTCGATGTAAGAAGGGTAGGATCGACGGTATCGTGACCATCTTGAACCTTTTGGGGCGGATGTAGTAGTTCACCCCTCTGAGGTCTAGGATCGGCCGGAGGGTACCGTCGGCTTTCGGTACCGTGAAGTACCTGGAGAAGAAGCCGGTGGTCTTGGCCTCTTGCGGGAGCCGCTCGATCGCCCCTTTCTGGAGGAGGGATTGGATCTCTTCCAGGAGGGCCGGACTCGACGGCGTGGAGTAGTAAAGGCCGCGAGGAGGAATATCGAGAAACTCGATGGCGTAGCCAAGACGGACGATGGAAAGCACCCAAGAGTCCGTAGTGACATACTGCCACTCCGCTAGGTGTCGAGCGAGAGTCGGTCGGTCTCCGAGCGCTGATGGTAGGCTGAAGAGTGGGTATTGGTGGGTCCTGCCAGGCACGTCAAAACCGAGACTTTGTCTCGGAGGAGGACTTCTTCGACGAAGCCGGGCGCCGCCTAATCGTGCGTCTGGCCGATGAGCCGGAGGACGGTCTCGACTGTCCAGACTGGGCCGAACGCTGGAACGACGAGGTGGAGGATCGTCGCCAGGATGGGCGGAAGGTGGAGGCCCTGCGGGCCTGCGTGGCCGGCTGCAGCCCGATCTTTTTGGCGGTCAGCCTCGCCTTGACGAGATTGTCCAAAGCTTCGTCTGTGGACGAATTGAATAGGCCTTCACCGTCGAAGGGGAGATCTTCAATCCTCCTTCTGGTGTCCTCCTGGATGTCGGCCGGTCGGAGCCAAGCATGGCGGCGGAGGCCGACGGATCCCGCCATGACCCGGGAGGCAATTTCCACTGCGTGCCTGGAGGAGGCCATCTGGTGGTGAGCGATGGAGATGGCCTCGTTGAAGATCACGGAGGAGGCTTGGCGGATGTCCTCCGGTACCGCCTCCATCGCCGGTTGCAGGCGATCGAGCACTTTCTTCAGGTATGCCGCGAGGCAAGCCTGAGTGTTGGACAGCCTGATCTACAAGGAGGCAGCCGAATAGAACCTCCTTGCATAGGCGTCCAACTTCCTGCCCTCTTTGTCCGGCGGGGTGGTGTGTTGCCTGCCGGAGCCCTTCGTCTGTGCGGACTCGACGACCACAGAGTTCGGTGCAGGGTGATTAAATAGATAACCGGCGTTATCCTTCTGCACCCTGTAGAGGTGTTCTAACCGCTGCGGTATCGGCTGAGCCGAGGCCGGTCTATCCCAGGCGGCCTTCACCAGTCTGGATACCCGGGGCAGGAGAGGCAGCGGGGCCGTGGAAGGTCGCTTCTCCTCGAAAACGGAGAAGGCTGGATCGTCGTCCTCCGGCTCCGCATCGGCGATCTTAAGGCCGAGGGTAGTGGCCATGCGGAGCAGCATCGCAGAGAACTGGTGGACGTCCTCTGGAGCAGAATCTGGGATCGGGTCCCCGAATCCCAACGGAGGAGACTCCTGGGAGGCCGCCTCAGACACCTCTGATTCCGCACTCGAGTCGTACGACTCCGAGCTCGGTGAGTCCTCTCGCCGCTCGCTTTCCGGCTCCTTCGTAGTCGCCGCAGGTGTTGCCTTCCTAGGCTTCTCCGCAGCCGGGGCGGTGGTAGCAGCAGCGTCCCGCTTGGGATGGCTGACTACTGACTTCACCCTCTTGGTGGTGACCGGGGTAGTCTGGCAGGCTGACGTCGTCGTAGCCCGCTCAGTCACCACCGACTCCGTAGGGCGCGTCGCCGTTGCCGTGACCCTAGGAGGTGGCGATATCGCCCGATACCGTGGTGAAGGCTCCCTCGCCCTATGATATCGAGGGGAGGGAGAGCGGCTGAAGGAGCGGCGGTCCGACGGAGATCGGCTTCGGCGTCGACGGTACCGAGCCTCGTCCCCTCTAGGCGAGCGCGATTCGCGCTGTCGACGAGGTGACCGGGACCTCCGGAAGGTCTCCCAGCGACTCGGGCCACGATGGTACCGATCCCGGTACGATGGCGAATGCGACCGATAGGAGGCCGGGCGCTCTCTCCATTCAGATTCCCTCACGTACCTGGCCACGTAGGACGCCGAGGTGTATCTGGAGGCAGACGAGCGAGGTTGTTCCTCTCTTGTCTCCCTCGGAGGCGGCGAGGCCACCGGACGCTCGGAAGAGCGGGACCGGGACCTGAAGGAGGTCGAACGCCGCTCCGGAGAAGCAGAGGGCTCTCTCTGCTGCAGGTCGGCCGACCTGCGACGGCTAAGAGGGCGGTGGCGCTCCTCCACCAGGGTTGGAGGGTCTGCCACAGGCGAGTCCGGGCGCTGTTGGGGAACGTCCTCGATCTCATCCTCCGAGAGGTCGACGGACTCGCCTCGCCCTTTGGAAGGCTGCTGAGTAGGAGGAGGAGTAGGAGGTTGAGCGTCCCCAGCCGGGGAGCGCTTCTTTTCCTTCTTCTTCTTCTTCTTCTCCTTCTCCTTGCCCTTGCCTCCGTCCGGAGCAGGGCGCTTTTTTGCAGGCGTCTCCGTAAGGGGAGCCTCAGCCTTCCTCGCCGTCGAGGATCCTTTTGCTGACTTGGCAGCCGCCGACAGCTTCGGGATCCTCGGTAGCGCCGAGATCGGCGTTTTCGCCGGTACCGAGCCCGATACCGACGAGGTGGACGGAACGGCAGCCGCCGATACCGTCGATGGCGTGGTCGTCTTCTTGTCGGCCATCTTGGAAGTGGAGGTCTCGTCTATCGCCCGCAGAGACTGTTCCCAACAATAAGATTTGAGTCTCGCGGAGCGGTTGCGGAGAGTTTGGGGAGTAAAATCCCTGCAAATTGGGCAAGTCCGGATGTTGTGGGACTCGCCCAAACAGAAGAGACACTCCTTATGGCCGTCGTTGAGGGCAACCTTGCGGCCGCAGGACACGCACTTCTTAAAGAGCGCGGACATAAGACGAAGAAACGCCAAACTCCGGAATCCAAAAAGACAAAAACCGAAGGGGGAGTCCGAAAGAGAGGTCAAAGACAGTCCGAAAGTCCGTAAAACCGTGAAAAAACAGCAAGCCAAGCACGACGTGAGAGGAACAAACTAAAGAACCTTCCGTACGCGGCGGCGGACGAGAAAGAACTGAGGAGAGACCGTTGCTCGGCGGGAGGAGCATGCGCAGTACCGGCGTGGGGGAGGGGTTCCCGCCAAGCGAACAAGCTCTAGAAGTTTCCAAACGCTACCGCGCAGGCGCTAAAGCTCCTAGTGTATGAAGGCACAGAGACCACGAAGAAGAACAAAAAGTGCTCTGGCAGACTCTCCCACACATTTTGTACAGCAAGGGATGTTGTACCAACCAGAGATGTTGCATTAGCTGCCAGGAGATCTGGCGCTTTATCTCTGCTGTGGCTGCCCAACAGCTCAATGTGTTGGCAAAAAAGACATCGCAGTGGCATTCAATCTGAATGGCTTGCAGCAATGGTCTTGGAGACTGACTATTGCCCAGAAAACAAATGCAACAAGTAGATTGGTTGCAGTCTGACTCCAGGAGGAAGCTTTGCTCTTGTCATCACTTTATGGCCTCATACACGGCCCTGGGACTTCCCAGCTATCTCATCCAAGCTGGCGCCTCCCTACCTTACTTGTCCATTGCTCCCATGCCTCCACTACTACTCCTGACTAATCTGCTTCACTTCATTACTCCAGATTCAGCACTGGCCCTCTATGAAAACCAAACTTTGCTGCTCATAGATGTTTGTCTTCCCTAGCCCTTTCCCAGTCATGGTACCCTCTACAGCAGGGGTGGGGAAATTGCACCCCTAACACTAATTTTGTGGCCCAATAAGAGACTCCCAAAATATACCAAAGTTCAGCAATTTTTTTAAAAAAAAATTGCCCAAACTTCCACTAAAACATGGCATTTGAAGTCAATTAGTCCACAACAAGCCAGAACACACCCTACTGGGGACAAAATCAAAAGTGACGTCACATCACTTCAGGGTTGGCTGAGATACGTCTGTGTGACCTACTGAGAGGCGAAGGACCCCAAATTCCACCCCTGTCTTAAAAATTATGAACTTAAGAGTATGTGAGACAAAAATGGTAAAACTCCGAGAAACCATGAAGCCTTATGAGGAACAGCTTTGGGTACTGGGCATATTTAGCCTGGAGAAGAGAAGGTTACGATGGTACATAATAGCCATGTTCAAATGTCTGAAGGGATATCATCTGGAAGATGGAGCAAGCTTGTTTTCTGCTGCTCCAGAGACTAGGGCATGAAGCAGCAGCCTCAAACAACAAGAAAAGAGATTCCACCTAAACATTAGGAAGAACTTTCTTACGGTAAGAGCAGTTTGACAGTGGAATACACTTCCTGGGACCATGGTGGAGTCTCCTGCTTTGGAGATTTTTAAATTGAGGCTGGACAGCCATCTGTCAGGAGTGCTTGTTTGTGTATTCTTCCATGTCAGAACTGGATGGCCCTCAGGATATCTTCCAACTCTAGGATTCTATGATTCTATGTGTGAAATTTTTTGATGTGTGCACATGATTACATTTGTATGCAATGGTCATGGTATCCATCTGTCCATTCTTGGATGCATTTATGCAACACCTTGTGTGGGCCTGTACAACCTGGGATAGCAAAGGCACCAAGGAAACAAGTGGGTGGAGGTTCACCAATTCTGCCTCTACCCTCACTTTCCACCTACCCAACACAGTCCCCAAGAGAACTGCTGAGTGATGAGGGCAGAGGGGCAGACCAACAGAAGCCAATCAGAGGCCAATCCAGACCAACAGAAACCAGCGGCTGCGATGTCAGTGGGACAGGGAATCCTGCCTGGGGTTCAGTCCATCTTGTAAAGCAGCTTCCTGAGGCACTGAATCTATTTCAGGAACAGACTTCAGCACTTTGGATCGCTCTTTTAAAATTCAGGCTAAAACCCAGAGCAGATTCAGTGGCCCCATCTGACAGCACAAACACACAGCTTCCACAGCTCCAGATGATTTGGAACAGTGGGCCCATGCTTCCTGGGGCTGATGGAAGCTGAAGTCCAAAACCTTTAGATCAGAGCCTTCCAAACTCTTCATGCTGGTGACACACTTTTTAGACATGCACCATTTCACGACACAGTAATTCAGTAAGTGGTGGCAGCACCTCCACCCAAGCCTGGCCTGCTGCAGCTGCCCGGGATCTTCTTTGGCCCAGGGTGGCAGTGGCGGTGGGAGAGGCAGCCCCTCCACCCGGGCCTGGTTCGCTGCCTCTGCTGCCCTTGCCATTGTCTTCCTCAGCTGAGGTGGTGATGGCAGTGGTGGGAGAGGCAGCCCCTCCATCCAAGCCTGGCCTGCAGCCACCTTTGCCAGGGTCCTCCTCGGCCTGGGGTGGTGACAGCAGAAGTAGTCCTTTCAACAGGGCCTGCCCCACTGCAGTGGTGGGAGAGGCAGCCCCTCCATCCATTACGTTTGTGCAACACACCTACACACTGCAGGTGACACACTAATGTATTGCGACACACAGTTTGGAAAGCTCTGCTCTAGACAGTATCATGTAGCTTTATCCCTGGGGAGAAAGTGAGGAACAATAAATCAGCCTCCTTCCATCCATTTGTCCTCTCTCCCCACTGCAAATTATTGCAGGTTCCCACCAACCCGTTTTACACAAAACGCTCAGTGTGCTGCCATCAGTTTCTTCCTCCTCTCCAGGTTATGGTCATTTCTACCTGTGCAGCTTCCAGCAGGCTTCTGCCCTGACAACAGCCAGTCAGAACACCCATGATAGTTTACTGGGTCAGTGGCTTGTCAGATAATTGGGCCTTAGCTAACAGCCTGTAACTCTGGCAAAGGGAGGTATATTAAGCAAGAAGAGCCTTATCACTGAGTCAATTAAATACAGGCAGGGCTGACAGGCTGCAGAATTGGCCTTCCTTGAGTGAAACATTGATCCCTGAGTAGCAACAGTTGTGTGCACAACCTGTCATGGCAGGAAGGGACTAGCTAACAGCATCCTTTGTGCCTGCGGTCACAGGTCTAGCCCAGTGGTTCGGCGTGTGATCCGCAAGCGACTCACACTTGCAGCCTCTCAGGCTCCACAATGGCAGAAAGGAAAGCTTTTACTTCTGTTGGGGTTTCTGGTTGAGTAGTCAACCAAGGTTCTTACTGGGAATTACATTATGATGCTCTTGAGTAAGCATATTATTCAAAAAATGAGCTTAAATGCAGATTAGGCGACACACATTTGGAACGGCAGCAAGCAAGTCGTCAGTAGGATTAAATTGCATCCTGACTGCAAAACAGAGCTGCCTCGTAATCTCCCCAACTGTTTGCTTGTGCTCCTCGGGTGCAGCTTGCACCTACCCAACTCCTGCGCCTGCTGAGCACCCTGAAAAAACTGGAAGGAAGCAGAACACCTGGAAACATTTACAGAATGGCTGAAGGAGTTGATGTTAGGAAGGAAAGAAGGCCCCTACTCTTTTCTCAGTCTACAGGGTTATGCCCTGCTCCCACAGCCACTTTCCCCTCCCAAATGAAAAAATATTTTTTTAAGTCTTTCTTTACAAATAGAAGTGTCTTCCCCTGACTCATTCTCCCCCTCTGAGTGTTTTGCTTGCCCCTGAAGGAGCATACTAGTCCTCCAGTTCTAATTGTACCATTTAGTTTAACCTGTTAGTGAACTTCTGAGGGAAAAAGAAAGAGAGAAAAAAGGTAGAATGGGAGAGAGAAGGGGGGATTGGTCATTTGCAAATGAAATAGGGGGCGAGCAGGAATTTTGGACTCAGACATCAGCTCAATTTGATAGGTCACAGTTTGCAAGCTGTCTGAAATCATGGCTGCTGTTCAGAATGCCATGGGGACCTGTTGCTTTTTCCTGCTAAATTCACCAGCAAGTTCCAAGGCACAATTAATGTGTATAATATCTAGGAAAGTTACTTCATTGTCATGACCCGAGTTTCCAGCAGCCTAACTTGATGGAACTGTTGTGCTGATTCTGTAACACCTTTGAGACAGGACAGGGAAAGAGAGTGCAAGAGCTTACCAAGTGATTTGGGCAGGAGGTTCTTGACAAACTCAGCATGGTCTCCCACATGCAAGATGCTGTAGACGCTGGTGTTCATGAGCTCCTCCTGGTTGTAGCCCAAGTAGCTGGTCACATTCTCAGACACAAACACGATCCGTCCTTCACGATTCACAACAAAGAAGAAGCCATCGAGTGCCTGCAGAGCCCAGAGCAGAACAGTAAGCATAATCAAGACAAACTTTTGAGGGGAGGAGAGGTCTTAGCTTGTGTCCATCACAAGGTGGGAAAGTCTCCAAGCTGAGAGGCTGCTAGGACAAAAAAAAAGGAAGATAAAAGGGGTTGAGGGTTACACTAGGGTCCTGTGTGACAACCATAATGCCAAATCCTCAGAGGAGGGTGAGAGGGTGATTTCAGCAGGTACTCAGCACATTGATTAAAAGGTAATTGACCACATTGATATCAAGGGGTAAAAATTAATTTTTCCCCTAGAAAAAACAAAAATAATGGATTCTTTCTTTCCTGGAAACTTGTTGCGAACTGCCAGCCAATGGCTTTAACAACAGCTCTGTTCCATGGGTCACCACTTTTGAGTAGCACTGGTCAAAAGGTCTGGTTTATAAAAAAGCTACTCAACAGTAGAACAGATTGCCTTGGAAGTCTTTAAACAGTGGCTGGATAGGCATCTTTTGAGAATACTTTATTTGTGTATTCCTCCATGGCAGGGGGCTGGACTAGATGGCCTTTGTGGTCCCTTCCAACTCTAAGATGCTATGAATCTATATCACACAGGAGCTGCTTTAATGCTATACCCATCCCATGAAGCCCCGTCCTTGTCCAGATAATCTCTGTGGTGTTATCTTCTTCCTACTGCTGTCCAGAGTGCCTATAGTAGTAAACCTAAGTGGCCTATTTTATTACAATATTGAGGACATCCCAGTGTAATGAGGGTCAATGCTCCAAGAGCTCCTATGTGCATGAGAAAGGTGACAATCCCTCCGGACAAGAGGAAGTGCACAACCTGAGCACCACAGGTCTACATGCTCAACAAGGACTGAGTAGATTTTGGATTTCGAACACAGAATTTGGCTCCTTTCCTACAAGCTTAGTTCATCCTTAAAAGAGGCTGTGGCAGGAGGAGATGTCCTGCTCAAACACTTAAAGGTTGCACAATCCAGATGGAGAACCCCCAAAATGTTCTGGTGCTAGAGAAGAAAAAGCCAAATGGCCCCAACTTTTAGCTATTAATATGGGGTGCCCTTGGATTTAAATTAAAGGTCTGGAAGAAGGGGGGATCAAAGAAGGATGGCAAGCAAAAAGCAAGTGAGAGGCACGGTGGATTTCTAATAGCTGTACCTTTTCCAAAACAGTTGCAAAGATTGCCCTTAGCTATGGTTCCAAGTTTACTGTATGAGTTCACAGCAGGAGGACGAAGGCCTGTCCCTTCATAACTGGGGAGGATTTGTTCTTGGGCACAGCTACCAACGCATGCACACCTAGCAACACCGGTGCCCCTCTCCTGTGTATGTGCTAAGCAGCTAGACACAATTTATTTGGCTTCACATTCTTTTATTTTTCACTAGAGTTGTATTTTCTCTAGCCCGTTACATTAACTGTCGCATTAAGAAGAAGCAATTTCAAACCAAAACCGAGCGCCATGCCCGCAGCCTCGACCGACTCCTGCCAAAATTGGCCTGGGATCTGCCGTTTTCCCTGAGTCACAGCTGTTGCCTGTCGCTAAGCAACCACAGGCTTCCGCACCACGCTCCCCGGGTGGAAAGGGGCGGCACGGCACGCGAAGCTGGGCCAAGCAGGTTCCCGTCTGGATCGAGATTCCCACCCACTCCCTGGCCGGCTAACTTTCCGCCTGTTTCAGCATATCTTCCAGCTTCACCCTTAAAACTCAATGCTGCGTGTGTCTTTAAAGCATTCAGGAAAGGAAAAGCCAGCATGAATAAGTCAGGCAGGATACGCAGCGGGCAAAAGGAACAGAGGGAGTCAACAGCTCTGAAACGGTGTCATCTGTAAATCAATCTCGGTTCCATTAACACAACAGCCGGCCTGATGCCTCACCAGCGTGCCTCCGGTACTGAATAATCCATTTCCAGAAATGAGGAACAGGGCCCCTGCATCTCTCCTGAGAATCCTCAATCGGAGAGCAATGAAAATGAGCACACCCCTACCCGCAGAGCTGGGCTTGGAAAGATGGCAGGGAGCACAGTTCACAAGGACGCTAACACGCTAACAAGCCACGAGGCTTTTCCCGAAGGCAGCTCCCTCTGGGATAATGTGACATTTCCACAGCAACTGCCAGGTTCCACCTTCCTCCTTGCCCTGCGTGACAGAAGAGGAGTAATACAGCCTTCTGGAATTGACACTACGGTGACGCTTGAGCGCTGCAAAGTACACAGTTTCCAATAAAAAGGGTGTGCGCGCACACAAGGAGGAACAGAAGAGAAAAGGCCGAGAACGTTTGCAGCCTTCAAAATGCAAGAGCTGGCACAATGTCGTGATTTGGGTGTTGCAGGAAACCTGGGTTCAAATGCGTGCTTACCCACAGCAACTCACTTGGCCACTTTGGGCAATTCCATTCTCTCCGCCTCAGATAAAGGCCACAGCAAAACTTCTCTTAGAAAAAAAAAATCTCGCCAGGAAAACTGTACAAGAGGGTCACCAACTTTCAAGATGGGGTCAACTTGGAAGCACACAACAACCACAAATTTAAAAAGCAGGGAGGGTCTGCTATTGGAAGAGAATTTGGCACTTTTGTGGAGGAAGTGCCAGGTGCCAAGACAGCTTTGTAGGAATCATATCTCTGAACACCTGCTACCACAAGACACCAGAAGCCTAAGACTGGCCAGCTTGAAGTTTCCAAGAAACATGCAAGCAAAACATGAATGCAACGTCTCCAGTTGGCCACTGGAAAAGCAGGATCCAAACTTAGAACTGTTACTTTTTTGGGATCGTTAAGTCCCAGTCTCTGGGAATCCTAGTTCAAAAAGGAACCTTTCCAAGCTCTCAGCAGGATGCTGACTTATATGAATTACAAGCCTGACTGCACAGGGCCTTCCTAGGTAGTGATGGCACAGAGGCAGGATTCAGGAGGCACGCAGCATCCTAGCCCTCAACATGAGCTCCCAGACAGCAAAAGAGTGACACAGAGAGCTGTTGAGTGGCTCCAAAGCCTTTAGTCCCAGGGTGGACAAATGCTATGGGAATGGGGGCTGTACCTCACCCTACTCCACAGGCCATACCATCATTCCTGGTGGGACCCTAAGTGATGCTACATCACTTCCAGTTCAAGGATTTGGTGTGTGTGTGGGGGGTTATTTATCTAAAGTATTTCTATATCACCTCCCAACCCACAAGGGCTCCTGAGATTTAAAAAAAACCCTGATTTTTAAGATTTTTTTCCCTGGATTTGGGGGGTCAAGAGGGGAAAAGGAACCCAAGCCAGTTTTGAGTGGTGTTTTAATGTTCCTTGTTGAAAGTTTTGCCAGTTTCCCACCCATTTTTGGATGGTGCTGGCATGAAGGCTTTAGTGGGTTCCTGGGCCTGCAAAACGTGGCTCCAGTGACCATTTTTTCCTCAGCCTTTCTTTAATAAAACAGGCAATTTCTTGTTGCAGCCTAGGCAGGGGCCCATGCTGGATGAGAATTCTAGAAGTTCTCCCTAAACTGCCAGTTCCAAGATTCCCTAGGACAGAACCATGACAGTTAAAAGTGGAATAATAGCATTGTAACTGCACAGTGTGGATGGGCCCCAGCTGAGTCTGCATGTCCAGATGTGTGTCAATGTACTTGCAGTATGTAAAGGCTAGTTCTTTTTCATTCCAAGGCAAGCAAAGTTTTGCCTCACATGTGAAAGTGTAAAAGAGTTACTGCAGAAGGCAGGAAGCAAAAGGACCCACCTCCTTTTCTGAAAGGACAAGGAGCCAAAAGTCTTAATTTCCAGATCTCATCAAGCCAGGATTTCACAAGTGTAAACAAACTTTCTGTTTGTGAAGGATACCTATTGGCTTATATTAGACTCCTGATACTGTGAGTAAACTAATCAGAATACAGCCAGTGTGGTGTAGCGGTTTGAATGTTGGAGACCTATGACTCTGGAGACCAAGGGTTAAGATCCTGCTCAGCCATGGAAATCCACTGAGTGTTCTTCAGTAAGTCTCACATCCTCAGAGGAAGGCAATGGCAAACCCCTCTGAACAAACCTGGCTAAGAAAACCCATGACAGGTTTGCCATTGTTAGCAGGCCACACACCCCCACATTTTGATATGATTTAATTGGCGATATACCATTTAATTGGCAAAATATATTAATTGGCCTAAATACAAATTATACCCTGCTATGGCTGAATAGCCATGCCGGATAAGAGAAAAAGACTGGCCAAATATGTGCATTGCAAATTAGGTCCAAAGAGACGTCCAGGTGTAGCCAGATCATAGTCAGGAAATCACTAGGAAACTCCAGCAATAATGGGCTTGCAGTTAGCCTCTTAGACAATAGCATCTGGAAGATTTCCACATGACAGCCAACTGTCTTAACTCCTCTCCCTCTAACCAATCAAACTTTCCTTTTGTTCCCACACTTGTCTGGCAATTACTGAGCTATCTGGACAGCCATTAACCCTTTGTCACCTCAGGCTAAGACCCCACTATCACCTCACACTCATTCCAGACCCCATTGTTCAATCTCAGGACTCCATTGTTTATTCTTCCACAGAGACATTAACACACTTGCCTTCCAGGCAGAAACAGTTTTTGGCCAGTCAACTCATAGTATACTGATTGCTGGTTGCCACTCTGTCACTCCAATTCCCATTTGTGTACTGCTCTTAGACTGGTGTCTAAGTCACACTGCTGCTTCTTTACTGCCTCTTCTGGATTGGTAAATATCACCTACTTCACCCTAAAATCCTGCTATCCAAAACTTTCCTCCCGTTTTCTTCAGTTAGCTTTGCGAGATTGCATGACTGCTTGGATCTTGTGTGTGTGATTGCAATTTCCCCAATAAAACACATTAAGCTTGCTTTTGGCTTTCTGGTTGGTTCTTCCCTGCACTAGTACTGGTAGACATGTAAAAGATCTCGTAAGCCTCCTCTTTGAGCTAATATTCCCCACATTTTCACAGAGGTACTGGCATTGCAAGTAGACCCTGAGTCACCCACATTTTGGGGTAACACTGTAGTGTAGTAGAAACAACTTGAAGACACACAACAACAGCAAGTTTGGGAAGACTGAAGTTCTGTGAGTACCACCACAGAAGGCTCAACTAACATGGAAGGAAAAAAATCTCCCTGACACTCAAAGGGCTGTGGCAACGCAAACATAGAAAAGTGTTTTCCCACGGACTATGACAGTGTGGAGCAGCTGCTTCCCTAAGCACATACCTCCAGAAGGAGAGGCCCCAAGGATTCCTTCTCAATCACTCCTTGGCTGCTGGACGAGATATCAGACTTCTGGACATCATCATCAGCTGTTTTTTCTGCAACACAGAAAAGCCAGTTTTTAATCACAGAGAATTAACTTTCAGTTTTGGGTGCATTTGTGCTATTCTGAAGGGTCTGTACAGAACACAGAACAAATGTTTAAATCACTTTTGCCAAAAAGGTTGGCAGCTGAGATTATGCCAAGGAAAAATGAGAAAAGAAACTAAGAAGAAAGAAACACATGGTAGAGCTGAAGCACAGTAAGACTTTCTATTCACAGCTGGGGTAGATCCTCACTTAGAAACAAAAACAGCAGCTCCCTTGTCCCTTGAAAAGGAGCTCAGCAAGTGTGGCTTAGGCAGAACGAGAGAGACAGAGAAAGAGAGACAAAAGGGAAAAAAAACTACATCAAATCAGGAAGCAGGCAGAAGCCAAAGAGCTGCTCCAACAAGGAGAGATGTTGAGGACAGGCAGGTCTTGGAAGAACAGGTTGCTTACATGTAACTGTGATTCTTCAAGTGGTCATCTGTGTCCTCGCACAATGGGAATCTTCGTGCATTTGCAATAGCTTTTCGGAAAGTTCCAGAGCTGAGCAGCTTGGCAGGAACCCCTCCCCCATCTGGTACTGAGAATGCTCAGTCCCACCAAGCTAACAGTCTCCCCTCAGTTTTGAAGTCTTCTGAAGCAGCGACCTGAAAGAGGGGAGGCTAGGCGGGTGTGTGTGAGGGCACAGATGACCACTCGAAGAACCACAGTTACAGGTCAGCAACCTGTTCTTCTTCTTCGTGGTCTCTATGTCTTGCACAATGGGAGACTGAGTAGCTTACCGTTGGACAGCAGGTCAGGTCCTAGAAGACAGAAGACAGCACTGCACGACTGAAGCGAGCATCACACCGTGCCCTGCAGTCAAAGCGGACGAAGGATGGGACCACGTAGCCACATGACAAAGCTCCTGTAGGTCAGATCCCCGAGAAGGGCCACTGAAGAGGTCATGGCCCTAGTAGAATGGCACAAAGCAGAGCCAGAGGAGATTGCCTGGCAAGTTTGTAGGCAAGGTGAATTGTCTGGGCAACCCATTTGGAAAAACACTGAGTGGAGACCTTGTGGCCTTTCCGGGGCCCACTGTAGCACACAAAAAGGTGGGGAGTCTGATGGAAGACCGAGGTCCATTGCAGGTAAAAGGTGAGGGCATGGCACACGTCAAGCAAGTGTAGGGAGCATTCGAGAGGTGATGCAGGGTCCAGATAGAAGGTAGGTAGAATCAAATCTTGGTTCAGATGGAAGTCGGAGACTACACTGGGAAGAAAGGACAGGTCTGGATGCAGGACTACCTTGTCCCGATGGAACACCAGGAATGGTTCATCAGAACAGCACAGTTAGCTCTCCTGCCCATCTGGCTGAAGTGTCAGCGACCAAGAACGCTGTCTTCGTGGTAAGGAGACAGTCGTCAGATGTGGCCATCGGTTCAAAAGGATGGCGCATGAGCTGAGAAAGAACGAGTGAAAGCGACCATGGAGGAAGTGGTGGGGTGATAAGGGGGTAGAGGTGCTGCAGACCTTTAAGGAATTGCTTGACTGTAGCATTCTGGAAAAAGGCTGAGGAAGGAGAACCATGTGGCTGATAAGCCATGATTGCAGGGAGACAAACTTTCAGGGAGGAAAAAGTGAGGCCCTGGTCCCGCAGTGTCAAGAGGAAGTGAAGCACTGTTGCCAGGGAGGTCAGAAAAGTGGCCTCATCATGGGAGACAGCAAAGGTCACAAACTTCCTCCACTTGTATTTGTAGGATCTATGAGTAGATTCCTTCCTCGTGGCTGTGAGGACAGCTTGGATAGCGGGAGAGTCTAGAACATTATCCTCCAAGCATACAGGCGGAGGAAAGGGAGGTCTGAGTGCAGCATGTGACCATCCGAGTGAGAAAGGAGGTCCGGCATGTTCTGAAGTTTCATGCTGCGGCCCCATGCGATGGTGAGAAGGGGACTGAATCAATGTTGTCTCGGCCAATAAGGGGCTACGAGGATGGCGTCTGCCCTGTCCGCTGCAATCTTGGCCACCACTCAGCCCAAGAGAGGAAACGGTGGGAACATGTAAAGGAACTCCCCGCTCCAAGGGAACTGGAACGCGTCCCTGAGAGAGCCTGGGCCCAGGCCGGCTCTTGAGCAATAAACGGGATATTTCCTGTTCCGTTCGGATGCAAAGAGATTGATGGTTGGAGTGCCCCACCGGGACACTATCCGCCGGAAGGCATCATCGGAGAGGGACCATTTGTGGTGGCATGCTGTGTCCCTGCTCAGTGTGTCTGCTGTCACATTGTCCCATCCGCTAGGTGGACTGCAACGGGGTGTATTGGTAGTGGAATGCACCAGTCCCAGATGTGTAGAGCCAGATGGGGCAAGGTGGAAGATTTGAGTGCCTCCCTGTCAGTTCATGTAACAGACAGCTGTCGTGTTGTCTGACAGAATCTGGACAGTCCGTCAGACAACGAGGTTCCAAAAGGCCCGAAGAGCTTTGAGGATTGCCAAGAGCTCCAATGTACTGATATGAAGACGCAGCTCCAGGCTGGCCCAGTGGCCCTGGACTGCAAAACCGTGACAGTGAGCTTCCCAATCGAGGAGGGACACGTCAGTCGTGATGGTAAGTGTCAGATGGGGCTTGACAAACGGCATTCCTGACAAGAGATGGCGTGGGAACAGCCACCAACGAAGGAAGTCCTGTACTGGCCGAGGGACCCACAGAATCCGGCATTGATCGTTGAGCAGAGGATCGAAGTGCTGGAGAAACCAGTGTTGCAAGGGGTGAGCCTGAAGGTGAAATGAGTAGGTGACTGCCTTCGTGGTTGCCATGTAGCCAAGAAGCTGTTGGATCCTGCGGGAAGAAATGGACGGACTGCACAGGATGTCGGCCGCGCCTCACAGGTAGGAAGGCCCAGGCGCAAGTGGAGTCCAGGGTGGCCCCGATGAAGTCCAGGGTGTGTGAAGGTTCCAAGTGGGATTTCTTGGATTCACCCTGAGGCCGAGATCAGAAAGAAGGGAGAGGGCAACATGGATGTCTGCGTACAGTTTCTGTTTGTAGGACACCACCAGTAACCAATCGTCCAGATAGGGGTACACCATAATGTTCTTTATGCGGAGATAAGATAGCACAGGAGCTAGGCACTTGGTAAAGACCCTGGGGGCGGTGGACAGACTGAATGCCAGGACCTGTATTGGTAACAGATGCAGTTGACCGCAAATCGGAGGTACCTCCTGTGCTGGGGGCGGATAAAAATGTGGAAGCAGGCATATCTATGATTTCTATGATCTCATAGGTCGATGGATGCAAACCAATCCCAATGCCTCAGGAAGGGCAGAATGGAAGACAGGGTTACCATCTTGAATTTCCAGGGGGAAATGAAGGAGTTCACCCCCCTGAGGTCTAGGATGAGTTGGAGGGTGCCGTCCGATTTGGGTACTGTGAAGTACTGGGAGAAGAAGCCGGTGGATTTGACCAAGAGTGGCAGCCGCTCTATGGCCCCTTTGAGGAGAAGGGTCTCGACCTCTTTGAGAAGGGCTGGACTGGCAGGGGCGGAGTAGAAGACACTGAGGAGGAGTATTTTGAAACTCGATAGCGTAGCCAAGGCGGACAATGGTCAAAATCCAGGAGTCCGAAGTGATGCTGCGCCAGGTGTTGCGGTGGCGAGCCAGTCCTGTGGTTCTGGATAGGTGGTCGGGCAGATGGAAGAAAGGCAGAGGTGGCGACCTGCAAGGGGAGTAAAAAACGTGACTTAGCCATCAAAGAGGATTTCTTGGAAGATGGTTGAAGTCATGTAAAGGAGCGACAGGAAAAAGCTGGCAAGGACAATTGGTGTGACGTGCGGCGAGGAGAGCACAACCTATTAGAGTAGGATGGGCGCCTCTGTGAAGAACAGGATGAAGATGGTCTTCTAGGCTGAGCCGTTGGATGAAGGTCATCCAACGACTGTCAGTTGAGCTTTCATAAGATAGTCCATAACATCATCTGTAGTCGCATGAAAGAGTCCTTGGCTGTCAAAGGGCAGGTCCTCAATCTTTTTCTGCTATCCTCAGTTAACCCAGTGGACCGGAGCCAGGTGAATGACGGTTGAAGACATCCAGACAGCAGCCTTCACAATCAGGTGGAGTCGTGTGGGCCCTTTTGCTCTCTTTTGTTTGGGATGACTCAACGACAATCGAATTAGGAGTCAGATGATTGAATAAGAAATTGACATCCTTCTTCTGGGTATGGTAAAGATGTTCCAGGCAGTGAGGGATCAGCTGAAGTGATGCTGGCTGGGCCCAAGGATGTTTCAAAACTTCCTGCAGGACGGGCAGAAATGGAATCAGAGCCGTCGACGGAGGCTGAGTGTTGACATAGTGGAATACTGGGTCCTGTACCGTAGGAGCAGGACCAGAAATGTCGAGGCCCGAGGCGTTGGCCATTCTGACTAAGAAAACTGCTTAACATCCTCAGGAGCTGAACCAGGAGACAGATCCCCAAACACCAGAGGTGGGGAGGTATGAGACTACAGTGTGGAATCTCTTGAATCACCGTTGGAATCATAAGAACCAGAAGAAGGAGACGAAGAGCGAGGGGATTGAGAGCAACGATGTTGTGCGGGTCCCATTGCAGGAAGAACAGCCGGTGGGGCAGGATCAGAGACTGGTAGAACAGTCGGAGCCAGTAACAAGACTGGAATTTGCACTGGTACCGAGGTCGGAATGCAAAGTGGTACCGAGGTCGATGCCGACAAAATGGGTAGGATGGTCGGGATTGGTGCAACGATGGACTGTGTTGACAACGGGGCCGACAGAGATATTGGCAGAGTGGACACAGGGTGAGTATCTGGCGGAGGCTGGGACACCATCACTGTCACCTGAGGAGGCAGCGAAACAGCCTGATGATGAGGTGATGGGTCTCAGGACCAGTGACGAGACCCGAGATGGCAAATGCCAGTAGTAGGCCAATCGGGACTGAGAACGGGATCTGGAGTGGCGATACCAAGGGGAGCGTTGGTAATGAGATCCCAAAGGAGATTGTGATGGGGAACGTGAATGTCAAGGGCAGTAAGGAGACCAATGACGACCGTTGGGGTGGTACTGGTCATGATAGGCAGGCAAATATGAGTGGTAGGAGCCCGGTTGCTCTCTCCAGAGGTACTCGTGGCGGTACCGGGCGATATAGGAGGCCGACGAGAAAGGCGAGTCAACTCTCACTAACAAGGGCTCATAAGCGGTGTGGCCGCTGTAGTCACTATAATGTGGGGATCCACCCCTTTCACCGTGTGCCGGAGAGCGGGCCACACTAAGTCAAGGCCGGTCTTGGGAAACAGCCCAAGGAGCATCCAAAACAGGCAGACAGTCCAACTCAGGATGGCCAGAAGAGAGGGCCAGGGCAGCGGAGTCTGCAGACACCCATCTCTAGAGTGGCCTGATGTAATAGGTGGAGAGGCCAGTGGCGAGGGCTGACTGTCCAAGTCGGACGTGAAATCTGCAGCAGGTGGAACCGAGAGCACCGGGAGCTGGGCAGCATCCCACACCAGTGAAAGGATGGGAGCATCCTCATCTTCAACAGTAGATGTCATGGGTTGCGTTAGAGGAGGCGTCGGTAAGGGACCAAGAGAAAAAGGTTGATTAGCCAATGGACAGGCAGCAGAAGAAGGAGAGCAATGCTTCTCTTTCTTATTCTCCTCCTTATTGGAGGAAGCAGAAGGGTGGTGCTATGAGGCCCATTTACGCTCCGCCAAGGTAGGGACCTCATGGGCCTGGTGGACGGGAGCCTGCTGCGAGGTCGAAGGAGCATTTCCAGTTGCAGATGGGAGAGTAGGCATCCTGGAGAGCTTTGGAATCTTCGGTAAAGAAGATATCGATGGTAAGGCCAGCGAGGTCAAGGTTGGTACTGGTACTGAAGCCGTCGATACCGAGGGACCGGTTGTTACCGATAATTTCGGGACCGAGGCAGAGGATGTCGTGGAAGGCGTCAATACCGAAATGGTGGAAATAGCGGTATTGGAAGACGCCTGCTCTTTAAGATGAAGGGCTTCCTCCCAGCAGTAGGATTTTAAGCGAGAAGCTCTATTCTTCAGAGTCTGGGAGGTAAAATCCTTACAAATGGAACAGGCCTGAACATTATGGCCCTCCTCGAGGCAGAATGAGCACTCGGGGTGGACATATGAAAGAGAAACCTTGCAGCTGCAAGACATGCACACCTTAAACAAAGACGACATAAGAAGGGGGAAGAGTTCTTGCAGTTTTTTTGTTGTAAAGAGACAAAAAATGGATGAAAGAGTGAAGAAAAAACAAGAATTAGAAGAACTGCTCAGCGAGGAAGCCTTCCAAGCTGTTAACAGGTTGCTGGACAAAAAGAAACTGAGGAGAGACCATTAGCTTGGTGGGACTGAGCATGCTCAGTACCAGATGGGGCAGGGGTTCCCGCCAAATTGTTCAGCTTTGGAACTTTCCGAAAAGCTACTGTGCACGTGCGAAGATTCCCATTGTGTGAGACACAGAGACCATGAAGAAGAACAATGGCTGTACTGAAAACAAACTGGGCACCAAGAGACGTCACAACAGGCAGTATCAAGATGTTTGAATTTTAATTTTAATTGTAATTTAATTTAAAGTTTTAATTTCAGCAACAGGATTTTGCTCATCCGCCAGATCTGACAGGTCATGTCGAGTAGGGGGCGGGCTTGTTTTCTGCTGCTCCAGAGACTAGGACAAGGAGCAGTGGATTCAAGCTGCAGGAAAGGAGATTCCACCTGAACTTCAAGAAGAACTTCCTGACGGTCAGAGCTGTCCGGCAGTGGAATCTGCTGCCTCAGTGGAATGTGGTGGAGTCTCCTTCTTTGGAGGTTTTTAAGCAGAGGCTCAGTGGCCATCTGTTGGGAGTGCTTTGATGTGGGTTCCTGCATAGCAGGGGGTTGGACTGGATGGCCCCTGGGGTCTCTTTCAACACTATGATTCTATACAAAGCGAGAACAGGAAGGAATGTTGTCCCCAGCAGACTGCCTAGCCAGCAGCACTCTCCTTCTGCACCTTCTTATGATGAGGGCTCGGAAGCACAGGATGGCTGTGATGGACTGCCAGGGTGATGGCACTTTTTACTGGTGACTGCTCTGCCAGATTATTCTCTCTCTCTCTCATTCTCTCTGTGTGCATGTGTGTGTGAAGGGAGAGAGAGAAAGATAAGGAAGGATGCAGAGCCCTGCCTGCAGCTGAGAAATGGATGGGAGGGGCATATTTTTTGTGTTGTCCAGCTCTGTGATTCTGAGTTCATGAAAACACAGCAGCTGTTCACAGCCTCTGACTCTTGCCTTCCAGCTGCTCATTTTAGAGCATTTTGCACATGCTGAGAAAGAAAGAGAGGCCAGAGGGGGGGAAAGACAGAGCCGGAACACACACTTACGGAGCAGGCACAATGCACAATACCGGACAAAAGACACACCTCCCCAAAAGACAGACTCTGAGCCACGTGAACAGCCTAGGATAACACAAACCTTGGGCAAACATTGTCGTCTCTCGCTCTGCTCCCACCCCAACTTCAGAGGTTGCCTACTTAGGAGCAATGCTTCAGCTTCCCATTCTAATCCTTTAATTGGGCTGTGGAATCTTCCTCCAACTTCAGCAAAATAGTTTCATATAGCGCTACCAAGCCTATTATTCAAAAGGATTAAGTGGTGGAAAGAGGCGCCATTGCATTCTCCATTGTGCCTGAGAGCTGTTTCCATCTCCCCAGTGCAGGAACGTGGGGGCATTCAGAGAAGTTTCTTCGCTGAAGCAGAATGAATCCCAAGTAGCCAAAAATGCAACGTCTCTACCCTGCAAAATTGGTCCTCCACTGTAACTAATACACATTCTTTTATGTACTTTTAGAATTTCTGGATAAAGTGATAATTTAAGAAGCACTTTGATACATCCCAGGATATGAAACACCTTTAGATTGCCTCTAGGCATGGCCAGAGACCAGGGAGGTACCAGGGGCGGGGTGTCTCTCATCCCTAAGTGGGACTCTGGGGACAAGCACCAAACCACTGCTCTGTGCTTACGGTGATGCTGATAATCTCCCCTTGCCTTTCTCAACTGACTCTAAAAAGGACCAGTGTCTCTCCAAGTCAACAGTCTCCAAGCCTACATCCAACTGTTGGCTCCAACTAAATGAGTCCCACCAAATCAATGGGAATGTTATAAGTCAAGACCTATTAACTTTCTATGAGCCACAAATGTATTTGTCTTTGAGGTACTTCAAGTCAACACTGCTGTATCAAGATATCATTGTCAACACCATATATTCATTTATGTCCTGCTTCTCCGTACCCCAAAACTGGCATTCAGTCCTACAGAAATTAAAACAAACCCAAACACATACGGAAACACACAGCTGAACATCTACAAAGAACAGGTTGCTTACCTGTAACTGTGGTTCTTCGAGTGGTCATCTGTGCCATCATACACTAGGAGCTTTAGCGCCTGCGCGGTAGCGTTCGGAAACTTCTAGAGCTTGTTCGCTTGGCGGGAACCCCTCCCCCACGCCGGTACTGCGCATGCTCCTCCCGCCGAGCAACGGTCTCTCCTCAGTTCTGTCGTCCGCCGTAGAACCTACAGGGACCTGAGAAAGAGGGGAGGAAGGGCGGGTGTGATGATGGCACAGATGACCACTCGAAGAACCACAGTTACAGGTAAGCAACCTGTTCTTCTTCTCGTGGTCTCTGTGCCTTCATACACTAGGAGACTGTGTAGCTTACCGGTCGGACGGCGGGTCAGGTCCTACAGCACGGAAGCCAACACCTCACGTCCAAACCGGGCATCTCTGCGCGACCGGCAGTCGAGCCTGTAGTGGCGCACGAAGGTCGACGGTTGGGACCAGGTCCCCACACGGCAGAGTTCATGCAGGTCAACTCCTCGCAGGAGGGCCGCAGAAGTAGCCACAGCTCTGGTGGAGTGGGCTCGAAGCAGGACTGGCGGAGGCTTCCTCGCGAGCTCATACGCCAGTTCAATAGTCCTCACCACCCACTTGGAGAAGCGCTGGGTGGACACTTTAGGCCCCTCCGACGTCGCCCATAGCAAACAAAGAGATGCGGCGTCTGTCGGAAGGAAGCAGTCCTGTCCTTGTAGAAAGCCAATGCCCGACGCACGTCCAGGGAGTGGAGGGACCGCTCCAACGGTGTCGTCGGGTTCGGGAAGAAGGCAGGCAGGATGATGTCCTGGTTGAGATGGAAACTGGACACCACCTTTGGCAGGAACGAGATGTCAGGTCTCAGGACCACCTTGTCCCTGTGGAAGACCGTGAAGGGCTCATCGGAACGAAGAGCTGTGATCTCACCCGCTCGCCTCGCTGAGGTCACCGCTACCAGGAAGGCAGTTTTCATTGTCAGGAGCCTGTCATCCGAGGTCGCCATCGGCTCGAAGGGCGGCTTCGTCAGCTGCGAGAGCACCAGCGAGAGGGACCACGGCGGTAGCGGCGGCGATACCGGCGGGTAGAGATGATGAAGCCCTTTCAGGAACCGCTTAACGGTATCGTTCCTGAAGAAGGCCGAGGCAGCAGATCGTGGCGGTTGGTATGCCACGATCGCGGAGAGATACACCTTCAGGGATGGAAACGCCAGGCCCTGTTGCCGGAGGTGCAGGAGGAAGTGCAGGACGGTCGAGAGCCCCGCGGGCGATACCGGCTCACTCCTCTCGTTAGCGAAGGTCAGGAAGCGTCGCCACTTGTATTGATAGTTGCGACGGGTGGATTCCTTCCTGGCCGCGACGAGGACGGTACCGAGCACGGGATCGTCTAGTGCGATATCCTCCAGGCATGGAGGGCCAGGCGTGGCAGGTCCGGATGGAGGACTCGGCCGCCGGAGTGGGAGAGCAGGTCCGGTGTCGGTGGCAACCGGAGCAGGTCGTCTCGCGCGGCTTGTAGCAGGGGTGCGAACCAATGTTGCCTCGGCCAGTACGGGGCTACCAGGATCGCGTCGGCTCGGTCGGCGAGGATCTTCGATATCGTCCGGCCGAGCAGCGGGAACGGCGGGAACGCGTAGAGGAGTTCCCCGGTCCACGGAAACTGGAAAGCGTCCCCGATGGAGGCACGATCGTGGCCCGCTCTGGAACAGAATCGGCGACACTTCGCGTTTTCCCTGGTCGCGAAGAGGTCGATCGATGGTTCGCCCCAGCGGTCCCGAATAGTCTGAACGCCTCTCCGGAGAGAGACCATTCGTGATGGGATGAGGTGTCCCTGCTGAGGGCGTCTGCCGTGGTGTTCTCCTGCCCGGCCAGGTGAACCGCCACGGGATGCGTGTGCAGGCGAATGCACCATTCCCACAGGCCGAGCGCGATGTCGAGCAGGGTCGTGGAATGAGTCCCACCTTGTCTGTTGATGTAGCAGACGGCGGTGGTGTTGTCCGTCAGAATCAGGACCGTGCGCCCCGCCACGGCATGGCGGAACGCCCGTAGGGCTTTCCAGACGGCGAGCAGCTCCAGCGCGTTGATATGGAGAGCGGTCTCGTCGTCGGTCCATCTGTCGCGGACTCTGAGATCGCCGCAGTGGGCACCCCATCCATACAGGGAGGCGTCGGTCGTTACCGTCACCTTCGGTGTCGGCTGTTGGAAAGGCATCCCCGACATGAGATTGCGTCGCAACTGCCACCATCGGAGGGATGAGCGGACGTCTCCCGGCAGCTGCAGTCGGAGTGTCTGTTCGTCTCGCAGGGGGTCGAATATGCGGACGAACCAGTGTTGAAGAGGTCTTGCTCTCAGCCTGGCGAGATATGTCACAGCGGTCGTCGCAGCCATGTAGCCCAGAGCTGCTGGACGCTTCTCGCAGATAACGTCGGGGCCGTACGAGCGTGAGCGGCGGCCCGGATCAAGGTTTGTGCTCGAGACTCTGGTAGGTACGCCCTGGCGGAGGTCGAGTCGAGCGTCGCCCCGATGAAGTCCAAGATCCTCGCCGGCTCGAGGTGGGACTTCTTCGGATTCACTCGTAGACCAAGGCGGGTCAGGAGTGACAACGTCATGTGGACGTCGTGGTAAAGTCTCTGTTTGCAGGACGCCACCAACAGCCAATCGTGAGGTGGGAAGACGGAAGCGCCCTTCGTCCGCAGGTAGGATACCACCGGGGCCATGCACTTGGTGAAGACCCTTGGGGCAGTCGAGAGTCCGAACGGCAGCACCTTGTACTGGTAACAGGTGTCGTCGACTGCGAAGCGGAGGTACCGTCTGTGCTGCGGGCGAATGGCGATATGGAAGTATGCGTCTCGGAGATCGATGGAGGCGAACCAGTCCCCTCGATGTAAGAAGGGTAGGATCGACGGTATCGTGACCATCTTGAACCTTTTGGGGCGGATGTAGTAGTTCACCCCTCTGAGGTCTAGGATCGGCCGGAGGGGACCGTCGGCTTTCGGTCCGTGAAGTACCTGGAGAAGAACCCGGTGGTCTTGGCCTCTTGCGGGAGCCGCTCGATCGCCCCTTTCTGGAGGAGGGATTGGATCTCTTCCAGGAGGGCCGGACTCGACGGCGTGGAGTAATAAACGCCGCGAGGAGGAATATCGAGAAACTCGATGGCGTAGCCAAGACGGACGATGGAAAGCACCCAAGAGTCCGTAGTGACATACTGCCACTCCGCTAGGTGTCGAGCGAGAGTCGGTCGGTCTCCGAGCGCTGATGGTAGGCTGAAGAGTGGGTATTGGTGGGTCCTGCCAGGCACGTCAAAACCGAGACTTTGTCTCGGAGGAGGATTCTTCGACGAAGGCGGGCGCCGCCTAATCGTGCGTCTGGCCGATGAACCGGAGGACGGTCTCACTGTCCAGACTGGGCCGACGCTGGAACGACGAGGGGGAAAGATCGTCGCCAGGATGGTCGGAAGGTGGAGGCCCTGCGGGTCTGCGTGGCCGGCTGCAGCCCGATCTTTTTTGCGGTCAGTCTCGCCTTGACGAGATTGTCCAAAGCTTCGTCTGTGGACGAATTGAATAGGCCTTCACCGTCGAAGGGGAGATCTTCAATCCTCCTTCTGGTGTCCTCCTGGATGTCGGCCGGTCGAAGCCAAGCATGGCGGCGAAGGCCGACGGATCCCGCCATGACCCGGGAGGCGATCTCCACTGCGTGCCGGGAGGAGGCCATCTGGTGCCGAGCGATGGAGATAGCCTCATTGAAGATCACGGAGGAGGCTTGGCGGATGTCCTCCGGTACCGCTTCCATCGCTGGTTGCAGGCGATCGAGCACTTTCTTCAGGTATGCCGCGAGGCAAGCCTGAGTGTTGGACAGCCTGATCTGCAAGGAGGCAGCCGAATAGAACCTCCTTGCGTAGGCGTCCAACTCTGCTTTTTGGCGGGGTGGTGTGTTGCCTGCCGGAGCCCTTCGTCTGCGCGGACTCGACAACCACAGAGTTCGGTGCAGGGTGATTAAGAAAACCGGCGTTATCCTTCTGCACCCTGTAGAGGTGTTCTAACCGCTGCGGTATCGGCTGAGCCGAGGCCGGTTATCCCAGGCGGCCTTCACCAGTCTGGATACCCGGGGCAGGAGAGGCAGCGGGGCCGTGGAAGGTCGCTTCTCCTCGAAAACGGAGAAGGCTGGATCGTCATCCTCTGGCTCCGCATCGGCGATCTTAAGGCCGAGGGTAGTGGCCATGCGGAGCAGCATCGCAGAGAACTGGTGGACGTCCTCTGGAGCAGAATCTGGGATCGGGTCCCCGAATCCCAACGGAGGAGACTCCTGGGAGGCCGCCTCAGACACCTCAGACTCCGCACTCGAGTCGTACGACTCCGAGCTCGGTGAGTCCTCTCGCCGCTCGCTTTCCGGCTCCTTCGTAGTCGCCGCAGGTGTTGCCTTCCTAGGCTTCTCCGCAGCCGGGGCGGTGGTAGCAGCAGCGTCCCGCTTGGGATGGCTGACCACTGACTTCACCCTCTTGGTGGTGACCGGGGTAGTCTGGCAGGCTGACGTCGTCGTAGCCCGCTCAGTCACCACCGACTCCGTAGGGCGCGTCGCCGTTGCCGTGACCGTAGGAGGTGGCGATATCGCCCGATACCGTGGTGAAGGCTCCCTCGCCCTATGATATCGAGGGGAGGGAGAGCGGCTGAAGGAGCGGCGGTCCGACGGAGATCGGCTTCGGCGTCGACGGTACCGAGCCTCGTCCCCTCTAGGCGAGCGCGATTCGCGCTGTCGACGAGGTGACCGGGACCTCCGGAAGGTCTCCCAGCGACTCGGGCCACGATGGTACCGATCCCGGTACGATGGCGAATGCGACCGATAGGAGGCCGGGCGCTCTCTCCATTCAGATTCCCTCGCGTACCTGGCCACGTAGGACGCCGAGGTGTATCTGGAGGCAGACGAGCGAGGTTGTTCCTCTCTTGTCTCCCTCGGAGGCGGCGAGGCCACCGGACGCTCGGAAGAGCGGGACCGGGACCTGAAGGAGGTCGAACGCCGCTCCGGAGAAGCAGAGGGCTCTCTCTGCTGCAGGTCGGCCGACCTGCGACGGCTAAGAGGGCGGTGGCGCTCCTCCACCAGGGTTGGAGGGTCTGCCACAGGCGAGTCCGGGCGCTGTTGGGGAACGTCCTCGATCTCATCCTCCGAGAGGTCGACGGACTCGCCTCGCCCTTTTGAAGGCTGCTGAGTAGGAGGAGGAGTAGGAGGTTGAGCGTCCCCAGCCGGGGAGCGCTTCTTTTCCTTCTTCTTCTTCTTCTTCTCCTTCTCCTTGCCCTTGCCTCCGTCCGGAGCAGGGCGCTTTTTTGCAGGCGTCTCCGTAAGGGGAGCCTCAGCCTTCCTCGCCGTCGAGGATCCTTTCGCTGACTTGGCAGCCGCCGACAGCTTCGGGATCCTCGGTAACGCCGAGATCGGCGTTTCGCCGGTACCGAGCCCGATACCGACGAGGTGGACGGAACGGCAGCCGCCGATACCGTCGATGGCGTGGTCGTCTTCTTGTCGGCCATCTTGGAAGTGGAGGTCTCGTCTATCGCCCGCAGAGACTGTTCCCAACAATAAGATTTGAGTCTCGCGGAGCGGTTGCGGAGAGTTTGGGGAGTAAAATCCCTGCAAATTGGGCAAGTCCGGATGTTGTGGGACTCGCCCAAACAGAAGAGACACTCCTTATGGCCGTCGTTGAGGGCAACCTTGCGGCCGCAGGACACGCACTTCTTAAAGAGCGCGGACATAAGACGAAGAAACGCCAAACTCCGAAATCCAAAAAGACGAAAACCGAAGGGGGAGTCCGAAAGAGAGGTCAAAGACAGTCCGAAAGTCCGTAAAACCGTGAAAAAACAGCAAGCCAAGCACGACGTGAGAGGAACAAACTAAAGAACCTTCCGTACGCGGCGGCGGACGAGAAAGAACTGAGGAGAGACCGTTGCTCGGCGGGAGGAGCATGCGCAGTACCGGCGTGGGGGAGGGGTTCCCGCCAAGCGAACAAGCTCTAGAAGTTTCCGAACGCTACCGCGCAGGCGCTAAAGCTCCTAGTGTATGAAGGCACAGAGACCACGAAGAAGAACATTTGTTGCTAAAATGCTGTTAAGCTATCTACAGAATTAAAATAAATCCATTAAGAAGACAAAAGAAAAAAAAAATCAGACCACTAAACAGAGGAGAGCTACCAAAATCTCCTAAAGCCAACTCCTGAGAGTGTGTTGAAACAGAAAAGTTTTCACTAATTGATGGAAGAACAGCAAGGAAGGAGTTTCAAAGCCTGGGAGCAGCCACTAACGAAGCTCTCTCCCTGTGTCCCTACCAGACATGGCTGGGAAGCTGGTGAGACCAAGGGAAGGGCCTCCCATGAAGATCTTTGAGCCATGGAGGCTCATATAGGAAGACATGCTTCTTTGACAGTCTGGGCCCAAGCCATAGTACAGTAGAGTCTCGATTATCCGTCCTGCGGTAATCCGACATTCCGGATTATCCGACGTCACGGCTGCTTGGGGGAGCTGTTTTCCAGGAGCACTAGTCCCCCCATAGATATGCCTCCCAACCCTCCACTCTGCCACTCACTCGTTGCTTCTTGGGCTGCTAAGTCTGCCTCTTTCTGCTAACTCTGCCTTCTCCAAAAAAAAAGCCTCCCCCTCCCTCTCTGCCTCCCTCCCTCCCTCCTTCTGAACCCCACCCCCGTCGATCCTTCAGAGGAAATCCAGGAGGGGAGGCTGGGATGGCCTTGGGGAGGGGGGAACCCCAGCTCCGAGCTGCTGAGCCTTCCTCCTTGGCTTCTAGGTCCCTGATTCTGAAGCAGGGGCTCTCAGAAAGGGAAAGTTGCTGGGTGCCGGCTGAAGAGATCCAGACTCCGAGGATGCTGTGTCAGGAAGCTGGTGCCTCGCTCTGTACCTTCTCCCAGGCCTTCTCGCTCGCTCGCTCGCCCTCCCCCCTCCCCCCTCTCTCTTTTGCTCTTCCTCTTTTTTTCCCTCCCTCCCTCCCTGTCTTTCCACAGTCTGGAGAGGAAAATCGGCAACTCTCTGGATTATCCGACATTTTCAGCTATCCGACTATCAGCTCGCGCGTTTATGTCGGATAATCGAGACTCTACTGGATCTGGGTCACTATGTACTTCCCTCCCCTTGCACATCTTTCAGTCCTTATTTCTTTTTACCAGTCTGCTCGAGATTTGAGGTCTAGTAACTCTAGGCTTCTCATCCAACCAAGGGTTTCTTCTTCCCTGAATTGCCTCCCTGAACATTTGCTCACCACCCCTTCCCTCATTATTTTTAAATCTCAATTAAAACTATTTGTTTTCCAAAGCTTTTAGAATGTTAGTTTAATATTGTTTTATAATCTTGTATACTTTGATTACATTTATTCATCAGTTTGCTTTATATTATTTTCTGTTTGTTTATTTTATCTGGTTAATTTGTTTTACAATTGCATGGCACAGTTTATTATTCCTTCCTTCCCTCTGAAGGTGTGTGTATATGTGTGTGTGTGTGTGTGTGTGTGTGTGTGTATTAGACTATACACCTTTGGCAAGACTCACTGTTTTGCTTGTTCTGCTTATAAAGCACCATGTACATGGATGGCGCTATATAAATAAATGAGGAAGAGGAAGAAGAGGAAGAAATCAGTAAGGCCTTTGACAAAGTTCCCCATTACATTCTTGCAAAGAAGCGAGTAAAATGCGGGCTGGACAGGTCCACTGTTAGGTGGATTTGGAATTGGTTGACTGACTATATCCAAAGGGTGATCCCAATGGCTGCTTTTTATCCTGAAGAGAAGTGACTAGTGGGGTACCACACGGTTCTGTCCTGGGCCAAGGGCTATTCAACATCTTCATCAATGATTTGGATGAAGGAGCGGAGGGCATGCTGATCAAATTTGCAGATGATACCAAACTGGGAGGGGTTGCTAACACACCAGAGGACAGGATCAAATTTCAATACGACCTTGACAGATTGGAGAGCTGGGCCAAAGCTAACAAAATGAATTTCAACAGAGAGAAATGTAGGGTGTGCACTTGGACAGAAAAAACGAAAGTCACAGATATAGGACGTGTGGCTGGATAGCAGTACGTGTGAAAAGGATCTAGAAGTCTTGGTAGATCACAAGCTGAACAGGAGTCAGCCGTGTGACGCGGCAGCCAAGAAAGCCAACGCGATTCTTGGTTGCATCAATAGAAGTATGGTGTCTAGATCGAGGGAGGTGATGGTACCACTCTATTCTGCATTGGTTAGGTCTCATTTGGAACCCTGTGTCCAGTTCTGGGCACCTCAATTCAAGAAGAATATCAACAAGCTGGAACATATCCAGAGGAGGGCGACCAAAATGGTGAAGGGTCTCGAAGCCATGAAGCCCTATGAGGAGTGGCTTAGGGAGCTGGGTATGTTTAGTCTGCAGAAGAGAAGGTTAAGAGGGGACATGATGGCCATGTTTAAATATTTGAAAGGATGCCATGTAGAGGAGGGAGTGGGCTTGTTTTCTGCTGCTCCAGAGACCAGGACAAGGAGCAATGGATTCAAGGTGCAGGAAAGGAGATTCCACTTGAACCTCAGGAAGAACTTCCTGATGGTCAGGGCTGTCCAGCAGTGGAATCTGCTGCCTCGGAGTGTAGTGGAGTCTCCTTCTTTGGAGGTTTTTAAGCAGAGGCTAGATGGCCACCTGTTGGGAATGCTTTGAAGGGTGTTCCTGCATGGCAGGAGGTTCGACTGGATGGCCTCTGGGGTCTCTTCCAACTCTATGATTCTATGAGTAGGAGGGGGGAGGAGGAAGATTGTGTATCCAGAAAGAGGTCTCCTCTCCTTACACTGTCCACAGATTTTACACCTGGTATCTATCTATTACATTTGTTTCCAAATATAAAAAGCTCTGGCTATGATGACATCTTAACATGATAAACTTTGGGAAAGAGTAATAATTTAAACACCCCCCCCCAACTAGTGGATTGTTAGGGGACGATGCAGAGAAGGCAGTCGTTTTTCTGAGTATCTATGCCTACCCTCCACACCCCCTGGCCAGGTCCCCATGGAAACAGCCGTGCCTTTTGGGTTGCTGCCTCAGGGCAAAGGAAGAGCTTCCTGGATGTCGTTTTTCCAGGCCCTACCATCAGCTTTGCTCAAGAACTGCCAAGTCTGTATCCTCTCAAGGGGAGTGAGCAGCTGAAGAGAGTAACAGCGTGTGGTGCTGTTTTTTTTCTTTGCTCCTTCCATTGCATCCTGCTCAGTTTGCTGTACCAATTCATTGCTGGACAGAAGAGGAAGAGGGTACAGAACGAGTTCACTCTATGCAGAAAGAAGGACAAGATGCAAAACCCCCTAGTCAGACATGAAATTCAGCAGCGATGATGGGGAACAGGAACTGAGAGCAAGGCAAATGTCTCCAGCCCAAGACGGCTGCACTGAAGATGATGAATAGGTATAGAGAAGGTGCCCAGAGTTAAGCTGGCACTGTGAAAGAAGACCCCAGAAACATGCCAGCACCGGTTGCTGTTTCCCCCAGGGTTTTATGAGAAAAGAAAGAGAAAAACAGAAAGCTCCTGATGTGGCACAAGGAAGCTTTCTGAGAAAAGAAGCCTCATTTCAAATCAGCCGGAAACACAGCAGGGTGCTTTCATGGCCCTTTACGGAGAAATTGTCTCCAATCACAACAAAGGAGAAGGGAAAAGGAGCTGCCTTGCTGGTGCCTTTCAGTGTAAATTACAGCCACACATCCCTATACCCCACTCCCGGCAAATCCAGGCTCCTCTTACTGGTTCTGGAATGCAAAGTATAGTCCAGGGAAATTCTCTCTCAAAAGCAGCCAGGTCCGTGGGCTTCTACCCTTCCACCGGTGGCCCCTCTGCCACACAAACAAGAAACAAGGGGAAACTGTCCTTAGGGAGCAGTGCTCTCTCCAACCTCTTCTTTTAGTAGACATAGCCCTATGGCATATGGGAGGTGATCCCAATGATCTCTGTGAGGTCCTTTGGATCTCAGTGCCTCTTTGACTGACAACAAAGAGATCTGGAATTCCTTCCCCCTCTGTGACTCCTGACTCTTAAGATTTCAGCTGTGGTAGCTTCACCTAGGAGGCCATTGGCAGTGGCTCCCAGCATTGGCATGTTGCTGGCACCTCCTTTCCTGATGCCAGCCTAACTCTGGCACTCTCCCTCTACCTTTTTATTCTCTCCAGAGCAGCTGTTCTTGGCTAAGAACCTGCTCTCAATTGGCTTGCTCTCGGTTCTCACTCCTCCTCGCTTTTTTAGCTGACTTCTACATTTTGCACCTTGCTCTGTTTCTGCATGTAGAGAACTCCTCTTGCAGATTTCCCCTCTGTGGGGTGGAGTGCCTGAATTTCAGACTGAATTTTAAAGGAACTGTCCAAGGTGCCAAATCTATCTCACAGTTACAGCTCAAAACCCTGGACAGCTCCTTTGAAATTAAAACTAAAACCTAGGATAGACTCACCACTCCATTGACAGGGAAACCACCAGCCACCACTGGTTTCCTTGAAGTAGAGGCAACAGTGTTGAGGTTGGAGAAGCAGTGCTGTGGAGCCAGGGCCCACAGCATCAGAGTGGTAGTGAAGTGGATGCAATATTCCACCATATAACCTGCAGCCCCTAGTGGCTTAGTCCTGATATATATCTACTACCTTGCATGCTGGACCGGACCAGAGAGATAGAGGCATGCAAAAAGAGGCAGTGGTTGGAAGACTCTACCAACAAGACATATCAGGGGAAGCTGGCAAGTGTAGACAAAATACTAGCAATTTTGCAGTTAACTACAAGAGGAAACATTAAGAAACTACACATATTCATTTATATCCCATATGTTCTAGAAGCAGTGGGGCTCCACAGAAGCCCCCTGCCCACCTACAGCATCACAGCTGGAAGGGACTCCAAGAACCATCTAGCCTAACTCCCTGCCAGTGCAAGTGCCCATCGATAAAGGGCATGGCCTTCCAACTCCTGTTCAAAAAACTCCAACTGGCTGCCATTCAGTCAACAAGAGATCACCAGAAGCCCTAGCCTTGGGTGGACTTTTTTCCTCATGCCAAGGAACTGGAGAGACAAAAAGCACACACTCACACAAACACAGTGTGGCTCTCTTGATACATTGCTTTGATTTTTTTAAAAAGTTAATTAAAATCAGATGTAATAGACTGGTGTGATAATCCATTAAAGACCTGACACACAGGCGTGCCATTCATTAGCACCCAACAAAGAACTGGTTAATGCAGCATCAGCCATGGGAAAGAAGAAGCAGGAGAAAAACAAACAGCCTTTTTGGCAGGAGGATGGGGGCAGGGAATGTCTGTTGGGGATCAGTCCAGTGTACATTAGATATACATGTGTGTTAGAGGGAAAGAGCAATGTGATAAAGCGGTATGGCAGAACAGCAAGGGGGCCAAAGTGTGGGGAAACTGAGGCTAGGCTGGAGAAACAGGAAGCTCAGTGACAGAGTGGAGTCTAAGGGCCATGGTAGATGAGAAAGGAACTTTTGGGGGACCTCAGTGTTGCCTGTGGCAGAGGAGGACAGACTCCAGGGTTACAATATCTACGTCGGCTTTACTGGATCTGTGAGGTCCCCTTGCAGGAGCAAACAAGTGCCTCGTTGTTGTCTTCCTTCAAATCATTTCTAACTCAAGGCAACCCGAAGGAGAATCTATCATCGGGTTTTCTTGGCAAGATTTGTTCAGAGGAGAGTTAACCATTGCCTTCTGATGAGGCTGAGAGAGTGTTAACGGCTTATGTTGGGATTTCTGGCTCTGTGAAAATAGGAAGGAGCCACAGCGGACCCTAGTTCACGAAGAAGCTCTATCTGGTTATGAGTCTAAAAGAGGAGAGGGCAATGCTTGGCAATGCAGGAGCCACACCAGACCTTGGAGGGTCACACCACTGCTGCACCCCTACATGTGAAAAATATTGCCCCTGAATTTCCCTCCAATACCTTCTGGGGGTGTCAGAGGCCATTCTGCTCTGTTTTGTATCCTCCCTGGGCCAGTTTAGGCTCAGAGGAGATTTTTCCTAAAAAGACAGGAAGTGACCTGGAAGTCAAATTCCAGGCCACTTCCTCTTAGCGGAAGAAAAGGGTTTCACATGAATCTAAAACAGCCCAGGAGGGCTCAAAGCATGGCAAAATTGCCTCTACAACCATTGAAAAGAGTTTAGCAGCATTTGGGGATATAAAAAATTGTAGCCTTTCCTTCCCCATTCTGGACGGAAAAGAACCAGGAGGAAATAAAAAGTGAAGGTAAGTGAGCACTGGTGGCAAATTATGGGCTGTAGAAACAGGTGTGTAAAAAAAAAGAAAAAGGGAGTACTCATGTGGCCCTCCAGGGGGGTTGGACTGCAACTCTCATCATTCTTCTCACTGGCTTTGCCACCTTGGAGTGTTGGGCCCCATAGTCCAGCAGTACCTGGAAGGTGGCATGATTCCCATCCCATCACTAAAGCCTCTCCATAAACATTAGGAAGTGACTGAAACCTCCATGCCTGATTCATTTGGTTGGGAGATTACAAAAAAAAACATCTCTGTGTTGCTACATGGATTAATAACCATGCTCGAGTGCTCTTTAGAGCTAATTACTGTGTGATCGTTATCTTCAGAGGAGAGTTTCCATTTGACTCCTCTTAACCACTGTGACACTTGCCAGGCTTGTGCTCAAAGGAGCCTGGGAGTGGCTCACGGGACACACAATCCTCTGTGACACTTTTGGTGATCTAAGACACGCTCGGTAATAATTCATTTATTTCCTTGAGTGAGAGCTGCACACCCTGCCGTTCCAATGCACTTGCTCTGCTTAGGGCTGCTAATAAGGAAGCACTTAACCAACACAGCCACAAAGATCAAGCATACAAGCGAAGATCAAGAAGACATCTGTATCAAAGACAAAGCACAGCCAACATAAGCAGCTAAAATACCGCTTTGCTACACAGATCAGGGTCTGTGTCAGTCCAGCAGGTCAAACACAAGCCAGAGTGCAAAGATTTTGCCTCACTGGCAACAGTGACACAGGTTTAATGCCAATGCTCCATCTATGGAAAAGAGGACCCAGCAGAATGCTATTCTCTGAATTTACCTGCTGGTGGAAGGAGGGCATCCATTTTTGCCCGTTCTGAATCTGCCACCCATGCCTCTCCAGATCTGATTTAGAGAGCTGGGAGACTAAATGGAACAGAGGAGTGGTGGCATAGACAGCTAGGCAGGGCGTGCACAAAATGCCTTTATACTGTTTTAAAGTTACTGGTGTATTAATGGATAGTGGTTTTAAAGCTGTATTTTGTTTCAGAGAACCAGCATGGCATACTGGTTTGAGTGCTGAACTAGGATGCCAGGAAACCAGGGTCTGAATCTCTGCTTAGCCATGGGTGAGTCATATGGTAAAGTCAACAGCAAATCCCCTCTGAACACATCCTGCCAAACAAAAACAACCAAAAAACTCTGTGATACAGTTGCCTTAGGGTCGCCTTAAGTTGGAAACAACTTGAAGGCACACAACAACAACAGATTTTATTTTAATCTGTGCTGTAAGACACCTTGGACCGTTAGTTAGGAGAAAAGCTGGATATAAAATTTAAAATTTTATCCATAGACTAGCGTATATACCTGGCATTGCCTGGGATTTTATTTTCTCATAGGTGATACTTGTTAGAAAGATTTGAGATCCTGTGTCTCTAATACTCCAAACTGTCTTGTCCAGTACCTGTAATTTTCCCCCATATTCTCCAATCCAATCTGTATTCAGAGTTACAGTAGAGTCCCGATAATCCGACCTGCGGTTATCTCACGCTCCGGATTAACCGACGTCGCGGCTGCCTGTGGGCGTGGCTGCAGGCATTTCCGCGCCTCCAGACACGCTCCAACACGCCTCCAGGCCCGCCCCGACACACCCCCAAATGGCGGCGCCACGGGGCTCCGTGTCATCCGACATTTCAGTTATCCGACCCTGCACCCGCCGGTTTAGGTCGGATAACCAGGACTCTACTGTATTAATATGCAGAGGTTGAGTTCTGGAGGGAAGACACTGCCCTCCTCCTTGCTCCTAGGCCTTCTCTCCATAGCAACCCGCCTATTCAAGACAGACCCAGCTGACTGAGGCCCAAGAGCTCTCCGGCTGAGAATTCTAAAGGCCCCTCCCTAAACTGCAAACCCCAGCATTCCACAGAATCTTCTTAGGCAGCCAATCATACGAGGTCTTCGCCTGACACAGCCAATCATATGAGGTCTTCGCCTGACACAGACAAACACACAAACTTTGACTTTTATGTATTAGATTACAAATAGCAAAGGCAACAAACCTTTAGCAGAAGTCTCTGATGGACTGGAGTCCCTCCCATGGACAAAAGTCATTGCTCTGTTCACAAAGCATCCAGGCCTCTGATAGCAAGGCCAAGTCAATCTATTCAGGCAAGATGGTGGCTGCTCCCAGGCAGTGCAAATCCCTCCCATGGGGAAGCTGGGCTGCTCCCCTCTCTGCTCTCTTTCTACCACCTCAACAGCCATTTGGATATTAGCACTACTCTATTCTACTTTGATCAGACCTCATCTGGAATACCGTGTCCAGTTTTGGGCACCATAATTCAAGAAGGATATTGACAAACTGGAAAGTGTCCGGGGGGGGCAAACCAAGTGGTAAAAGGTCTGGAAACCATGAAACTGTATGGGGAGCATCTTAGGGAGCTGGGTATGTTTAGCCTGGAGAAGAGAAGGTTACGAGATGAGATGATGCCCATGTCTAAATACCTGAAGGGATGTCATATGGAAAATGGAGCAAGCTTGCTTTCTACATCTCCAGAGACTAAGACATGGAGCAACGGCTTCAAACTATAGAAAAAGAGATTCCACCTAAACATTAGGAAGAACTTCCTGGTGGTATGAGCAGCAGTGGAATACACTGCCTGGGGGTGTGGTTGCGTTTCTTTCTTTGGAGGTTTTTAAACAGAGGTTGGATGGCCGTCTGTTGGGATGCTCTGACTGTCTTCCTGTGTGGCAGAAGAGGGCTGGACTGGATGGTCTTTTGGGTCTCTCTTTCAGCTGTAGGACTCTATGATTAACTATTGGTTGCAGGAATGCTTTTTAAAATAGCATGTCTGTGCAAGTATAGTACTTTTATTCTTAGTATTAAGGTCTTAAAAGTCTTTTATACTTTTTAATCAGTGGCAATTTAACAGGACAGCTTATTTAATTCTTTTTTAAACTTTTCTTTAATCACCTGGTTTTTACCTATACTTTGTTTAATCTACAATGTAAGTGGCCTTGAATCCCATGTTAGGAGATGAGCAGAGTATTATTTTAAAATTTACATTTTTATTAAAATATTTTTATCCTGATCTTTTATCTTGGGGCAGCAAACAGATAAAACAATACAAACAATTTAAACAATCCCAGATGAAAATCAATGAAGGATTCCAACGAGATGAAAACCGATTAAGCATCTCAACAAAAATAAGCAGCTTAAAAAGGCTAAAAGAGTTTGAAAACTACCTATCCAATTAAATGTCATGTAGGCCTCAAAGTTTTTAATAAAAAGCCATGTTTAAACGTGGCACCTTAAAAGAGACCACTGTGGGTGCCAACTCAGCCTCCAAGGGCAGAATTCCATGAAAGGGGTGCCACAGCAAAGAAGCCCCTCTCCCATGTCTCTGCATGATGTATTATTGTCTGCATTAGTGGGACATGGGACACAGCTCTGCCAGCAGATCTCAGCTCTTGGCAGGTAGGCCAAAGAAGAGGTGCTCCTTCAAGTATCAAGGCCCCAAGCCACTTAGGGCTTTGAAAGTCATAGAATCATAGAATCATAGAAATGTAGAGCTGGAAGAGACCACACAGGCCATCCAGTCCAACCCCCTGCCATGCAGGAACACCCTCAAAGCACTCCAGACAGATGGCCATCAAGCCTCTGCTTAAAAACCTCCAAGGAAGGAGACTCCACCACACTACAAGGCAGCAGATTCCACTGCCGGACAGCCCTGACTGTCAGGAAGTTCTTCCTGAGGTTCAGGTGGAATCTCCTTTCCTGCCGCTTGAATCCATTGCTCCTTGTCCTGGTCTCTGGAGCAGCAGAAAACAAGCCCTCTCCTTCCTCTACGTGGCATCCCTTCAAATATTTAAACATGGCTATCATGTCCCCTCTTAACCTCCTCTTCTGCAGACTAAACATCCCCAGCTCTCTAAGTCTATCCTCAAAGGGCATGTCTTCCAGGCCTCTCACCATTTTGGTCGCCCTCCTCTGGACTTGCTCCAGCTTGTCAACATCCTTCTTGAATTGGGGTGCCCAGAACTGGACACAGGATTCAAGATGGGGTCTAACCAAAGCAGAGTACAGTGGTACCAGTAACTCCCTCGATCTAGACACCATACTCCTATTGATGCAGCCAAGAATTGCATTGGCTTTCTTGGCTGCCGCATCACACTGCTGACTCATGTTCAGCTTGTGGTCTATGAAGACTCCTAGATCCCTTTCACACGTACTGCTATCCAGCCACGTGTCCCCCATCCTATATTTCTGTATTCCATTTTTTCTACCTAAGCGTAGGATCTTACACTTCTCTCTGTTGAATTTCATTCATCACCAGCACCTTGAATTCAGACGAGAAGTGAACCGGCAACAAGTATGGTTGCCTTAAGACCACTGTGATGGGTTGTCTGTCCAGTAATAAAATACTCTACAAAGTATGCACAACCTCACAGACAACTCCTGTCCGCTATGTGGTGACCAAATATCCCTTGAACACAGGTGAGAGACAGAGAGAAAAGACTCCTCAACAAATTTTGCGAAGATAATGACAATCTCTAGAGTGGCATCCCCTTAGTCTGGTTTCCTGCATTATTTAGCATTCTCCAGATGTGCTGGACTACTACACCTGTCATCCCAAACTGGTGAAAGATTTAATACAAACCAAGGAGAAAGCAGAGTTATTTTATTTCCATCACTGTATTTACATTTAATTCAGTCCTCCACTCCCACTTACATGATTTTTGCACAATGAAAATAAATGGCTCCCTCACTCCAAATGTAGGAGAAGTGGACTTCACTAGAAACCAGAGAGCAACCATTGCGCACCTTCTTGGAAGTCCAAAAGGAAGCCATTTCCAATGCAGGATCATTCTGAAACCACAGAAACAATGAGGCCACAGGGGGGCCTTATGACATGGAGGCGACTGATTGTCTGAGCTGTCACAGGAAAAATTATGCAGCTCCGGGTTGTACATAAAATTAATGAGCAGCGACTGCCCGCTGGTGCACTACTTCTTGAGGAATGCGATACTAATTGCCCATTCGTCTCTCCCTCCCCCAGCTTTTGTCAGCAGTCATTCACCCAGAGATGGTTAGCTCCCCACCCAATTAAAGTCAAGGCCGACGAAGGCTTTCCCAAATCCCTCCCTTTTTCCTCCTGACCTTCACAAACAAGTCAAACAAAACATCTCCTGACATTCTGCCACAAATTTTGTCTGTAGGCTGGGATGGACACAGCATGGCCCATAGATCCCACTTTTGTGGCTCCACAATACCTCCTTAATTTTTTAAAAAATACTTTTTGGACAGTTTTCAAGAATTTTTGCCTCAAAACCCTGGTGGTGCAGTGGTTAAATTCTGGTTCTGCAGCTACAACATTGTGAGTTCAGTCGTGCCAGGCTCCACCCTTCTGTAGGTCAGTAAAATCAGTACCCAGCTTGTTGGGGGCAATTAGCTAAAATACATAGTAAACCACTTAGGGAGTGCTTCACACTGATAAGCGGCATAGAAATGTAACTACTATTGCTATTGCTATATAAAAATAACACCACCCCCCATGAGCAGCCGAGAACCCTACACTACTTCCAAAGACTTCTGTTTCCCTCTGCAGTCCCTCTCAAAATGGTGACAGGAATTTTTGAGAAGGACTGCAGAGGAAAATAGAGCTATTTGAGCTTGCTGTTGGGAGGGGAAGACTAGGAAGGACTGGGGGAATTACACCCTGGCCCCTATGCACTTGCCCCTCTCTGCTTGTAGACAGAGGTCTAGCATCAAAGGTCATGGTCAACATAGCTTGACCATTGCATGGGGGGATTTATGTCCCAATCCTTTGGATTTCTCTGTCATTTCCTGCTTCATAGCACATACAGATTGCTTTAACATCCACACTTGGTGAACTGTGGTTGATGTAAATCATTGCTTGACTCCAAGTCAGATTTCAGCTGAAAATGGGCCTTCTGATTGTGACTGTTATGTTGTATACATCATGGGCAATTGGGGCAGCACACCATTCAAGCACCAATTTGAGTTCACTTTCCACTGGCCCTGGCACACTAGGAAGGTTCTGGCCAAGGATGCTTTTTCAGGCTTAGATCTTCTTTGGAGGCCCTTCTTTCTGTCCTACCATGCTCATAGGTACCTCTGGTGAGAACACACAAGAGGGCCTTCTCCCACCTGCTCCCACCCTCTGGACCTTCCTTGCTGCTATGGCTAAACTGGTGCTCTCCTTCTTGTAGGCAGGTGAAGATTTTTTTTTTATTATTTTGGCTGGTCTCTGAGGAATTCAAGGCTTTGGGCCTTTAATAATGTGTTGTATTGTCTACTTTTATATTAAGGCTACTTTTTAAAAGCTTTTGTGAGCTGCCTGGAGCCACACAGCTGGGGGAAAGGAGGGAAAATAAATAGGTAGGTAGGTAGGTAGATGGATGGATGGATGGATAGCAGTTTTTAAGATGCTGAACCAATACTGCTTTGAAATGAGTCATCTCCTCCTCTCCGAAATACCTGTTCAAGGTGGACATAGGTAAATAGGCATGGGCACCCTGGAATTCCCCTCTGGCAATCTCCTCGAGAAATTCAGCTATGGGTACAAAAGCACCCACTGGGGACCCCAGGGGCAGACTTTGCCCACCCTAAGGTACAAGACAGCTACATTTAAACCTGCAGGCAAGTCCTCCAATTCAGTTCCTATTCAGACAATTATGGAACCACAGAGTTGGAAGAGACCTCAAGGGCCATCCAGTTCAATCTCATTCTGTCCTGCAGGAAGATACAATTAAAGCACTCCTGATAGATGGTCAGCCAGCCTCAGTTTAAACCCCCCCCCAAAGAAGGAGACTCCACCACACTTCCAGGTAGCAGCAGATTCCACAGCAGAACAGCTCTTACAGTCACAAAGTTCTTCCTAATGTTTAGGTGGAATCTCTTTTCCTGTAGTTTGAAGCCACTGCTCTGTGTCCTAGTCTCTGGAGCAGCTGGAAGTTTGTGCCATCCTCCAGATGACATCCCTTCAACTATTTCAACACAGCTGTCACCTCTTAAACTTCTCTTATTCAGGCTAAAAATCCCCAGCTCCCTAAACTGCTTCCTCACAGGGCATGGTTACTTGATAACCTGCTCATGGTTAGCCCAGTCCCTGCTTCTCAATCTCACCATTTTCCCAACTCCTTGTTTCACGTCGCCCCCACCCTGTGCTACTACACATACTAAAGCCATGGCTGGAGATACTTCACAAATAAAGAGGGATCCCAGCTAGCCACCCAAGGAGCCTTCTGCCTTCAAACTGGCATAAGAGTTATTCATCTGTGGGTGAGAGAGACCAGCTCATTCTCTTTCAAAGCTTGGTCACCTCTGTGTTATCTGCTTTTTCATTGTTGCTATTATTGCTTCCTGCTCTGATAAGAAACCACGCGGGTATTGTAAACATATAATTCAACAGCCCAGCTGGGAGCGCTACTTGGGCAGGGAAAGCAGGCCACAAAGGTTAACCAGTGCCATTCCTGGTTAGTGTGATCTTGCCATGGTGACAACCACAAGCCCCTCTCATTTCTCTTGCAAGCAGAGGGAAGAAGATAGGATCAAGGCTCCAATTACTGATTGCAGCCACTTTCACATGTCTGAATGTGATGCACAACGAATTTTGCAGACAAAACTGGCATTTTTCTGTAGGGCCAGGCAAGAGGCTGCCTGGGGAAGCTTTTTAGAACTCATCTAAGCCCAGAAGATCAGATCAGGGAACAGGAAGAGAATAACAAGCAGAAAAGCACTGAAGTTCTATCCTGGATGCTTGCTTTAGCTTTAAATGGTTGCACAAGCCCGAAGGAGAAAACGATGGCACTCTTTCCAGGTGGGAAAACTGCAAACTGCTACATCAAGCATCCTTGGGGAGCCCCAGCCAGCTGCAGTAGGCAGCAGTCACTAAAAGTTTAAAGAAGAGACATCTCCAGTTGAAATCTTATTTCGGCAGCCCACGTGCCATACTGGATGATATGATGAAGATGATGATGACATCCTGCCCTATATCTAAAGATCACAGAGCAGCAGGGAATAGAATCAATCTGACTAATTTAAACAACAATTTAAAGAGATTAGGAATATTTTAAGCAGTTGACAAGTTAAAACAAGAGAGCTTAAAAGCAGTTAAAACACTTTAAGATGGGATAATACTACTGGTCTTTTTTACTGAGATGCTGGAAGGATTGTCGTTGTGTGTCTTCAAGCCATTTCTGACTTATGACAACTCTAAGATGACCTTATCATGGGGTTTTCTGGGGCTGAGAGAGTGTGACCTGGTCACCCAGCGGGTTTCTATGGTGAAGTGGAGAATCAAACCCTGGTCTCCAGGGTTATAGCCCAACACTCAAACCACTACACAACGCTGGCTCTTGCTGGAAAGATAACTGAACATATATTAAGTCCTCTGAACACTTTAAACATACAACAGAACACGCTATTGCCCAGTGTCATGGTCCAGCCTTTTAATCACTTCCACAAGGACCGACAACTAGTGTGAGCAAAAAGATTATCTGGATGCCACATTTTGGGCCAGCAGTCGGCCTCTATGCTAGCTAAGAGGTATGGTAAACCTGCTGAAACAGCACAGGTCAAGGATTGGAAGAAGATGGGGCAATTTACCAAGTGCCTACAGAGCCTCTCATTCTCTCCTTGTTCTATATTTATCTGTTAACTAGATTAAAACTGTCAGCAGGGGAATTAGACTTTTATTGACTTACTTCATAAGAGGGAGGGCTCTATAAAATAAACACATGCAAAGCAAAGTGCCCAGTGGTGCTGTGCAGACAGATTTTTATAGTGGTAACTGGAGCTTGTATCCGAAATCAATCCCAGATAGAAGCCAGATTCAAAGGGAGGAGACAAGGAGACCTGTTTTATAGATGAGGCCAGAAGCTCAGTCCTACTAAAATGAAGAGGTGGAAGAGTTTGACAGCTTAATGAAATGTATGATAGCCCAGGAAAACACACACACACACACACACACACACACACACACACACAGAATTGGTTTACAAAGGATGAGCCATACAGCATCATGCCAAAAAGGCTGGTCAAACAACATATAGCTGTAGGTGGGCGGACCGTATGTTTTAAGGTGAGATACTTGCCAATGCCCTAGAAAGCACCAAGTGAGGTATGAAGAGTAACCAGAGATGCCCACCTGGTGGTGCTTCATGCAAACAGGCCCAGTTTACTAAAATAAAAAATTGAGGAGGGAGAGGGTGGAAGGAGAACGAAAGGCAGCTGGGCAAACCAATGAAAGCTAGTGAAAAAGGACTTCTGGCTAACTGTCATATGCCAAATTTTCTGTGGTGACTTGGTTCTGCTTCATGCAACATAATTATAGTACGTTGATACTATTTTAACACCACTACATCCTGGGATTTATAATTTGGTGAGAAATTACTTGAAGGCACACAACAACAACAATAAACAAGGTGTTTAGACTTCTCTGACTGAGAGCTCTAGTGCCTCCCAAAATTATAAACCAAAAGATAATGCAGGGTGCAGCCATGGCACCTGGAGTGGTGTTTGTGTATTTTATTTATTAAAATATTTATATCCTGTACTACATATGAGGAACTCAGGACAGTGTACTGTAACATCAATTTGAACAGATTAAAATAATTTAAAATGCTAAGAATAATTTAAAGCTTACAGACATACTAAAGTGATTTTACATTTAAAGCTATATAAAATAGCTCACACGTGCAAATTTGGACAAGATCAGTCATGCCTCCAAAGTTTTAGTGAACAGCCACGTTTATACTTGGTGCCAGAATGGTAGGCTCTACGTGGAGGGTATTCCTTAACTGTGGTGCCACAAGGGAAGGCCCTCTCCCACATCCTCCCATAGGATATTTACACTAACTGATGGGACACAAAGGCGGGCCCGTCAAGAAGCCCTCACACCTGTGGCAGTCATATATTTGGAGAAGTGCTCCTTCAAGTATCTAAGTTCCAAGATGTTTAGAGTGTTCAGTGGATACCATCAATTGCCAAATCTATGAGTCTGAGAACAAATCAAACCTGTACTCTTATTAGAATCCAAAATGACTAAACCGAGGCTAAGGTACTTGGATTCATCCTGACAGAACAGGACTCGTTGGAAAAGATGATACTGTTTGGTAAAGTGAAGACAGAGAGGTAAAAGGAAGACCACATTTCATGCAGATAGATTTCATCAAGAAAGCCACAGCTGCCTTGAGTTTGCAAGAACTGAGCAGGGCTGTTGATAACCAGGGCTCTTGCAAGTCTCATTCAGAGGGTTGTTATAGTCAAAGTTGACTTGGTAGTAAATAACAAGAACAAACTCTTGCCATTGGCTCTGCTGATTAGAGGTGATGTAAACTGCACTCCAACATTTGAAAAGCCATACAATTCCAGCCCTTGTCTGTATACGGCTCTAATGATACTCAACCCGATGCAAGACAACTCTTCCCTTGGACCTGCTGTCCAGGGTCAACTCTGACTCAGGTTCTTGGCCTGTTCAGTTGCTATATGCAGCTTCTGCTTGCTGACCTCCTGCTTAACTTCTTTCCTCTACATTCTATGATGGGCTCAGTCTTTTCCAGGCAGGGCAGTTGCCACAGCACATCTGGGAAGAACAAAGCTTCCAGAAGCACCCTTAAACTGTGTATCTGTCCCTACATAGAGAGTTCAGTACAGGCAGTGATTAATCATTAGTTCCCCATATAAGTCTGCCAGGATATAGATCTTCATGGCATGTCTGATGGGACACAGGAGAGGGCTTTCATGGTGGTTGCTCTTAGGCTCTGGAACTCCTTTCATAGTGAGGTTAGACTGGCTTCCTCCATGGTGTCTTTCCAGTGGAAGACGAAGCTTTTGCTGTTTCAGCGGGTCTTTAGGAACTGACTGTTTATAGGAAAAGGTTCTTGAATAGTCGTCTGTACTATTTTTACGATAGGCTTTAAAAATTATATGTTTTTAACTCCTTTTAATTTTTTTAAATAATTTAAATATATTTTAACTTTTTGTATGTTTTTCTTGCTGTGACCTTTCACTCCTGTCTCTTTTGTCAGCCATCTTGAGCACCAGAGCAGCAAAAAAGCATGATATAAAACAGGGGTAAGCAATTACACAGCAGGCACGGGGGTCATTTTCTCTACCCTGTCCCTGCCCAGCAGGCCACATCAGCAAATTGCAGCATGCCCAAAGTGAAGTGGCATCACTTCTGGCCACCATTCTGGCTGATCTTCAGCCAATTTTTCTTAGATTTATTTGGGGTCGGTGAGGTTGGAAGCTTTGGAAGGTCAGGGGAAGCAAACCTATGTAGTTTTGGATACATTTGGAGTGGTTTGGAGGTAACAAATAAATAAATATCACCTGAAAATTGGTCCCTTAAAAAGAAAAAAGTTGCACAGTTGGGGGCTCAAGGGCTGCACGTGGCCCACAGTCCACACTTTTCTCACCCCAATATAAATCAACAGAAACAACTACTCACTTCCTTTTCCTCTGTTGTGCCCTGCTCAGCCCCTTCCCAGCTCCCAACTTTTCCTTCGAATCTAAAAACTCTACCATATGTTGAACACTCTTTAAGGAGGCTGGAGGGTTTTTATTTTTTTTTATTAGTTTCATTTTGAAACATGGCACTGCTGAGCCACTCTTACAGAATGCATTGATCCATTTCTCCATTCTGATCTCCTTTATAAACCAAAAAGGAAGGAGAAGAACTCCATTAGCATTCTAAGTGGCTAAAAGGATGAGATCAGATTTAGGCTGACAATCAAGCTTTGATGAGATCATGATCTAATTTTAGATATGACACAGCCTTTAATATGGCACCATAAGAGCTTTTTTTTTAAATTCAAATTCTTTATTTCACTTTCAACATCACAAAGAACTTTGTAACGGTATGAAGTCTTCGAAAGTGGAACAGACTGTCTCAGGAGGTCAGGAACACTCCTTCCGTAAAGGTTTTAAAGTAGAGGACTTGATAGGGAGTTGGAATAGATGATCTTCAAGATACCTCCCAACTTTATGGCCTAAAACTCATTGCTAGTCCCAAAGAGTTTCACAGGATCGGTGAGAATTTGGTAATTCAACCCACAAGCAAGCGAGGTGGTCCCACGGCCTGACCCACTTCAAGGCAGCCTCCAGTGTTCCTAGAGAGCACGGAGTGTTCAAGGAATGAATGCAGTGGGAGAAGGTGGCCCTCCAAGATCCCCTCCCAGCTTCTAACAGTTGTACACTCTAGTTTAGCTGAACACTTGAGAGCCCACCCCAGCTCAGCCCTCATGAAGAGCAGTTCATACAAGGCTACATCTAAGAGTCCCGCACATACATTTAAGGGTCTCCAGACAGTCCCCAAACATTTGAGGTATCCAAAAGATAAGATATATTCAGAAGGGGCTCAGACACAAAGTCAAGAGATACACGTCTTTTCTATAAGCACAGGCAGATGTTATGTGTGTGTTTGTGTGTGTGCATTTATGGGCCTTCAAGTCACCTGTTAGCTTTATCCCTCTCAACTTGTCTTCTGCCAGCAGGTAAAGCCCTTTCTAATTCAATCATTTGAGCCTCAACTGGTTGTGCAGAAGTGATTTTTTTTAACAGCAGAAGGGAGGTGTTGCACTTTTATGCTTAGTGTTATGCTTTTAAAATGCTTTTACAACACTTTAAAACAGAGATGTTTATTAAAATAGCATATTTGCTTGGTTTTAAAAAAATATGAGTATGATTTTTAGTTTTACTGTACTTTGTTTTAATCTATGCTGTAAGCTGTCACGGGTCTCATATCAGGAGAGAGGCAGGAGGTAAATGAAATGGAACAAAATAACACAAATTGCAGGACAGGATTACAAGCACGGAGATGGGTCAGAATCTGCTGTCTTCATGGCCTGCCTGCAGTGGGAGAAGTCCCAGAATGCCCCCAGAAGCATCAAGCCATGCAGTATGGCTTTCTTTTGAATTTGGCTTTTGTTAGCCAGAGTAAAGCTTTTAAGGCTGTCCAGTTTCAGTACGCATTGTTTTAGCCTGGTTTTATCTGATTGATTTGAAGTATGTCAATAGTCCTAGAAATGTAATTAAATCAAGCAGTGGCTTTGCTTTAATTAGGAAGATGCGAATTAATCCATACGGGAGCTGTCAGCCAGATGCCACCAACCTCTGGGTCTCTTCCAACCCCAACAGTTCCACAAACAGACGAGAGAGAAGGAGTTTCAAATACAGTGCCATGAGATGCGCCGTGATCACACAACCCTGAGATGGATGGTGGCAGAAGTGGGTCAGCAACAGTCTCTCATCTTCAAGCTGTGCAACTCTGCATTGTTAGGATCAGCCTGGTAACGCTGCCAGTGCCTAAGGCAGAACTTTTAAACGGCATCTACACTTTCCATTCACACCACACTAATTAGAGTGGCTCACAACACATCAGGATCTTCTGCTGCCTAAACTCCTTCAGGGAGGGGCCACTGCTTTCTGATGGGAGCACCACAAGCCTACCACACGGATCCGGTGGGATCGTGGCTCCCACAGACAACACACAATAGATGATTAATTGGACAGATGCTTTCTGTTAATGTGTAGTTGCTTTAGATTCCCGGCACTCTGCCCTTCCAAATCCTGTAAAGGCAGGAATTTGGCTATTCTATCCAAGAGCAAGTATCCCACTGATATGATCTTTATTCAACAATACAGCATTCTTCTTTTGAGCCACATAATCTACACAATTGAACACAGTCTAAATATTTGTTATTGTTATTTGCTGTCTTCGACTTATGGTGGTCATGTTAACAAGAGACCTCCAAGAGACCCTGTTCTTAACAGCCCCACTCAGGTCTTGCAAATTCAAGGCAGCCCTGGCTTCCTTGATGGAGTCAAACCATGAGTAATGTGTGCTTCCTCTTTTTCTACTGCCTTTCCCTTCACCAAGAATTGCCCTCTTTTCCAGTGAGTCCTGTTGTGTTAGGACATGTCCAAAATATATTAGCCTCACTTTAGTCATTTTGGCTTCTAATTAGAGTTCAGGCTTGATTTGCAATCAGGCTAGTTGATTTTTTTTTGGGGGGGGGGTCCACAGTGTCCACAGCAACCCCCCTGTAGCACCACAGCTGAAATGAACAGGTTGCTTTCCTGTAACTGTGGTTCTTCAAGTGGTCATCTGTGCCCTCACACAATGGGAATCTTCGGGCATGTGCAGTACCGTTTTGGAAAGTTCCAGAGCTGATCAGCTTGCCGGGAACCCCTCCCCCATTCGGTACTGAGCATGCTCAGTTCCGCCAAGCAAACAGTCTCTCCTCAGTTTTGAAGTCCGCCGAAGTGAGGACCTGAAAGAGGGGAGGCTGGGCGGGTGTGTGTGAGGGCACAGATGACCATTCGAAGAACCACAGTTACCGGTAAGCAACCTCTTCTTCTTCTTCTTGGTCTCTGTGCCTCCCACAATGGGAGACTGAGTAGCTTACCGTGGGACGGCAGGTCAGGTCCTACACTATAGAAGACAGCACCACACGACCAAAACGAGCATCACACCGGGCCCTGCAGTCAAGGTGATAGTGGTGGACGAAAGACGAAGGCTGGGACCACGTAGCCACATGACAAAGCTCCTGTAGGTCAACTCCCCTAAGAAGGGTTGCTGAAGAGGCCATCGCCCTAGTGGAATGGGCTCGAAGCGGAGCCGGCGGTGACTGACCAGCAAGTTCGTAGGCAAGGTGAATTGTCTGGCTGAAGTGACAGCGACAAAGAATGCCATCTTCCTGGTAAGGAGATGGTCATCAGATGTAGCCATTGGTTCAAAAGGATGGCGCATAAACTGAGAAAGGACAAGCGATAGCGACCACAGAGGCAGTGGTGGAGACACAGGAGGGTAGAGATGTTGGAGGCCTTTGAGGAACTGCTTGACCGTAGCGTTCCTGAAAAGAGTCGAAGAAGGAGAACCCCATGGCTGATAAGCTATGATCGCACACAGATAAATCTTAACAGAGGAAAAGGCCAAACCTTGCTCCTGCAAAGTCAAGAGGAAGTAAAGCACAGTTGACAGGGAAGTCGGGAGAAGATACCTCATTATGGGTGAACTTCTGCCACTTTTATTCGTAGGACCTGAGAGTGGATTCCTTCCACGCGGCCATGAGGACAGCTTGGATAGCGGGAGAATCTAGAACATTATCCTCCAAGCGTGCAGGCAGACGAGAGGGAGGTCCGGATGAAGCACGCGACCATCCAAGCAAGAGAGGAAGTCCAGCATGCACTGAAGTCACATCTTGCGGCCCTGGGCGATGGTAAGGAGAGGACCAAACCAATGTTGCCTTGGCCAATAAGGGGCGATGAGGATGGCGTCTGCCCTGTTCACTGCAACCTTGGCCACCACTCAGCCCAAGAGAGGAAACGGTGGAAAGATGTAAAGAAACTCCCTGCTCCAAGGAAACTTGAATGCGTCCCCAAGAGAGCCGGGGCCCAGGCCAGCTCTCGAGCAATAATGGGCAAATTTCCTGTTCTGGTCGATCACAAAGAAATCGACGGTTGGAGTGCCCCAGCAAGACACTATCTGCCGGAAAGCGGCATCAGAGAGGGACCACTCATGGTGGTACATTGCGTCCCTGCTCAGTGTATCCACTGTCACGTTGTCCCGCCCCGCTAAATGAACTGCAATGGGATGTATTTGCAGTGGGATGCACCAATCCCATATGTGTAGGGCCAGATGAAACAAGGTGGAGGAGTGAGTGTCTTCCTGTCGGTTCCCGTAGCACACAGTTGTCGTGTTTTCTGACAGAATCTGAACAGTCCGTCCAACAACGAGGTCCTGAAAGGCCCAAAGAGCTTTGAGGATTGCCAAGAGCTCCAACACGTTGATATGGAGATGCATCTCCAGGCTGGCCCGGTGGCCCTGGACTGCGAGGTCGCTGCAGTGGGCTCCCCAACCGAGGAGGGACACATCAGTTGTAATGGTGAGTGTTGGACGGGGCTCGGAAAACAGCATTCCCAACAAGAGATGATGTGGGGACAGCCACCAGTGGAGGGAATCCCAGACTGGTTGAGGGATCCACAGAACCCGACGTTGATCATTGAGGAGAGGGTCGAAGTGCCAGAGAAACCAGTGTTGCAACGACGGTTTGACTGACAGAGTGATCGCAAAGTGAATATCCAGCAGAGACTGGGACACCGTTGCTGTCACACAAGGAGGCGGCGAAACAGCTTGATGCTGAGGCAATCAGTCATGGGACCGGCGGCAAGATTGAGATGGTGAACACTGGTAGTAGGCCGATCGGGACTGGGAACGGGATCTCGAGCATTGGTACCGGGGGGAGTGTTGGTAGCGAGACCCCAGAGGGGAGCGCGAAGGGGAGTGCGAACGTCGAGGTCGAAATGGAGACCAACATCGGACGTAGGGATGGTACCGGTTACAATAGGCAGGTGAGTACAAGAGGTAAGAGCCGGGTTGCTCCCTCCAAAAGTGGTCATGGCCATATCAAGCGATATAGGAGGCCGACAAAAAAGGCAAATCAATTCTCACCAGCGAAAGCTCGTGAGCCGCTCAGTCGCCATAGTCATGACAATGCGTGGATCTACCCCGTTCATTGTCAGGCCACACTAACTCAAGGCCAGTCTTGGCACGTAACCCAAGGAGTGTCTGAAATAAGCGGACGATCCGTCTCAGGATGGCCAGAAGAGAGAGGAAATGGAGTTTGAGAACATCCATCTCCAGGCTGACCCGACGTAAGAGGCAGAGAGGCTGGTGGTGAAGGCTGACAGTCCAAGTAGGACATTAAGTCAACAGCAACTGGGACAGACAGTACTGGGCGCTGGGAAGAATCCCACACCGGTGAAAGGACAGGAGCCTTATCCTCCTCCATGGTAGATGAAGCAGGTTGTGTTGGAGGAGGCGTAAGTAAAGGGCCCAAAGAAGACGGTCGAGTAGTTGACAGATGGGCAGTGGGAGAAGGGGAGCAATGCTTCTCCTCCTCCTCCTTCTTCTTAGAAGAGACAGAAAGGTGGTGCGATGAAGCTTGCTTACGTTCTGCCAAGGTGGAAATCTTGCAAGGCTGTTGAATTGGAGCCTGCTGCAAGCTAGAGGAAGCATCTCCAGTGGAGGACGGGATGGTAGGCATCTTGGAGAGCTTCAGAATCCTCGGTAAAGAAGATACCGATGGTAAGGCCAGTGAGGTAAATGTTGGTATCGGTACTGAAGTGGTTGGTACCGAGGACCTGGTCATTACTGGTGATTTCGCGGTCAACAAGGAAGCTGTCGCGGAGGGTTTCGATAGCAAAGGGCCTCGCTATGGGCGCGGGGTCACCGGAGTGGTGAAAAGGGCGGTATTTGAAGCCGCCTGCTCCTTGAGGCGAAGAGCTTGCTCTCAACAGTAGGATTTTAAGCGAGAAGCTCTATTCTTCAGAGTCTGGGAGGTAAAATCCTTACAGATGGAACAGGCTTGAATGTTATGGTCCTCCCCGAGGCAGAACAAGCACTCAGGGTGGGCATCCGAAAGAGAAACCTTGCGGCCACAAGACATACAAAGCTTAAACAAAGACGACATAAGAAGGGGAAAGAGTTCTTACAGTTTTTGTTGTAAAGGAAACTAAAAAACAAGTTGAAAGAACGAAGAAAAACCGAGAAACAGAAAACTGCTCAGTGAGGAAGCTTTCCGAACTGCTAACAGGTCGGTGGACGAAAAGAAACTGAGGAGAGACTGTTTGCTTGGCGGAACTGAGCATGCTCAGTACTGAATGGGGGAGAGGTTCCCGCCAAGCTGCTCAGCTTTGGAACTTTCCGAAATGCTACTGCGCATGCGCGAAGATTCCCATTGTGTGAGGCACAGAGACCACGAAGAAGAAGCTTTGTTTTTCTTCCTGTCAGCTTTCCTCTCAACCATACAGAGAAATTATGAATGCTACTTGCATATCCTACTACATGGTACCTCCTGCCCCCAAAGGGAAAAGAGTATCAGGTTCTGGTATTCTTGATTAATTTTACTGGTTCCCAGACATGTCCCAGGGTGGGGGTGCCAATCATGTGGGTGTTTCCTGCAAAAGCAACGTCCCTCTTGAGCAGCAATGCCCTCGCCATTGTTTCATCTACACTACAGGACGGAGCCACAGAAAAGGGCACTCAGTTTGGGCTTCCCTCTGGAAAATCCCACATGAGTTATGTAGTCTTGCACCTGTCTGGGGCCCTCTGTTTTACTGCGCTCAGACAACATCTTCAGCACACTGACTACAGACAGCCCACCATGAAGGTGCACTGTAGCTCCAAACTCGATGCAGCCTGTGGGGACAAGGGTAAAGTAGATGGAAATTCAGGTCCCTTCAAGTCATGACAACTCTGTGACAAGCCCAGACTGTTGGGAGTAATAGTAACATTCCATTCAAATTTGGTCAGATTGCTCCTGGAACACTGTGTCCACTTCTGGGTACCACCGTTCAAGAAGGATATTGACAAGATGGAACATGTCCAGAGAAGGGTGATCAAGATGATCAACAGTCTGGAAACCAAGCCCTATGAGAGACAGCTTAGGAAGCTGGGTTTATGTTTAGCTTGGAGAAGAGAAGATGTAGAGGTTACATGATATCCATCTTTAAATATCTAAAGAGATGCCATGTAGAAGATGGAGGGAGCTTCTTTTCTGCTGCTCCAGAAAGGAGGATATGAACCAGTGGATTCACATTGTAAGAAAAGAAATTCCACCTAAACTTTAGGAGGAAGTTCTCTACTGTAAGTGTTATTCGAGAGTGGAATAGATTGCCCCAGACTGTAGTGAACCCATCTGAAGAGAGTTCACTACACTCTATTAAAGATATCTGATCTTTAAACAGAGGTTGGACAGACATCTCACAGGAGTGCTGAATGGCAGGTGGTCAGATTAGATGACAACTCTAGGATTCTGTAATTCTAAGTCAGTACTTAGGCATAGAGTCACTCAAAAGTAGAAAGGAAACAACAGCGGGGTTTTTTTAAATGCTCTGATTGCTTTCAGGATTGAGTAGATGGATGGATCAATCTCATTCATGCCCACTAGGCTTAGCAATAACTGATAGTTAAATAGGGCTTCCACATTCAGAGGCAGTATACCTCCAAATATCAGATGCTACTAACAATGAACAGAGATGTTCACGCCTCCATGGTGACCATCAAGTTCTTCCTAATCTTCAGATGGAATCTCTTTTCATGAAGTTTGAAGCCACTGCTCCCCATCCTTGTCTCTGGAGCAGCAGAAAACAGGCTTGCTCCATCCTCCATATGACATCCTTTCAAACATTTAAACACAGCTATAATATCACCTCTTAGCTTTCACTTCTCCAGGCTAAACATCCCCAGCTCCTCTGGGAAACACATTTAATGTAGCACAACGACTGGGAACAGAGTTGCTTTACTGACATAACAATTAATGGTTCCCAGTTATTTTGTAAAGTTATTTTTTACGGACACTTTGACAAGAATTTTTCAAGTTTTGTGCCACTTCCTTTCAAATCTCAAATCCTCCCACCAAAAAGAGTAACAAAAAAGCACTATGTAACGCAAGCAGTTTGGAATTGCTGATTTTTGAAAATGCTGCGAACAACACTGAATTACTTTTTAAACACCATAACAAGAGGCACAAACTGTGCTGAAAAAAAGGAACTTTCCAAGGTCCATTCTACATATCTCAGGCTTCTCCAACACAATCTCAGTCCTTCTCCCACCACCTGCTTCCAGATGTGTTAGAATCATTGAATTGTAGAATCCCAAAGTTGTAAGAGACCAAAGGGCCATCCAGTTCAACCCCATTCTGCTATAAAGGGCCAGCTCCTCCCAAAACTGCAAACCCCAGGATTCCGTAGGATGTTGAAAGTGGAGTCATAGCGCTATAGCAGGCTAGTCTGGAAATGGCCACAGTCAAAGCACTCCTGACAGATGGTCATCCAACCTCTGTTTAAAAACTCCTGATAAGGAGACTCCAGCATACTCCCAGGCAGTGCATTACTGTCAAACTGTGAAATTCGGGAAGTTCTTTCTAATGTTTAGATGGAATCTCTTTTCATGAAGTTTGAGGCCACTGTTCCCTGCCCTTGTTTCTGGAGTGGCAGAAAACAGGTTTGCTCCATCTTCCATATGACATCCCTTCAAATATTTAAACATAGCTATCATATCGCCTCTTAACCTTCTCTTTTCCAGGCTAAGCTTACCTGCAAGCTCCCTAAACCACTTCTCACTGGGGTTTCATGGTTCCCAGGCCTTTTATCATTTTGGTTGCCTCCTCTGGTGTACTGCAACTGTACTACAAATGTACTGCAACTCACAGTATCCCCATCAGCATGGCTGGAATCTTGAGATTTGTAGTTTGGGATATCTGGAGAGTAGCAGGTTGAGGAATGCCATCTTTCACAAACAGATCAAGAGCACAATCGTCATTGCTTTCACCACATGCCATTTCATCTTTCTATTTCATTCGTTTGCAAAACAAACAAACAACCCCCCCACCCAGCAAAATTATGACTTCATCAAGAGATCTTTTCTTTTCATCGCTGGCAAGCCAGGGCACTGGAAGAATCTGAAAAGCAGCATTCACAGAGCAGCACTGGCTCAAAATCCTATGCAACTTTTGTGGGACGGCAGAGTGCTGAAAAATTAACTGCCTGGCTCCTTCCTCTGCTGCGTTTATGGCTGCCTTGGCAGAGGAACCTTCGGCTGTTGCCACAGCCGCAATCTCCATGTCCTGCCAACTGTATGTTACGCGCCTGGGAAGGCCTCCAGCCCCGGGAAACCATTCAGAGAGCATTTCTGCCGGAGGCTTTTAAACAACAGCAGCCCAGGGTGCAAGAGCAAGGTAGAGGAGGGGGTGCTCTCCACAATACATAGGCATGCAGGCTGGGCTGGTTAAGAAAGGCTCTCTCGGCTCTCTTGGGCGGCTCCCAATTATTGAAAGAGGGAGAGAAAGAAATGAGACATCGAGGTGGGGAGGAAGAGCTGGGCTTCTCAAAGGCTTGTGAGAGGTGAGCTTAGAAAAATCTGTCAACAGGAGGAACTGCCCCTTGTGAACACTTGGCGGGCGAAGGCTTAACTGTGGATGGTTTCCATTCATTGCTTGCTTCCACCTGCTGCTCCATAACTTTGCTGTTTGCAGAGAGCTCCAATTAGTGCTCTCTCTGCCAGAGAGCTTGCCATTTGGCTTATGAAATTTAAAGACATTTGTTTGTGAGTGTATGTCTGTGTATCATCTTGTGATTTTGCAAAAAAATATCTTTCTCAGAGCCTCTTTTCTTATTTAGCTCTTCACTGGATTTATACTGAGGGGTAAGACTCATGCCAGTCCTTGCTTTTGTTCTGAGTGTGGGAGGACTACCAACATACTCCTGTGCATGTGCAAAGTGCCACATCTGACTAATCTTTTTTTAAAAAAAGCCTTTGCAGAATTTGGATTTTAAACCTGATTTTCCAAAGAATGCTCAACTGAGCCACTGAATCCTGCCATAGTTACTTCTTTCAATGTAACAAATGGCTGCAGAAAGAGCAGTAAGGAAGCACTCTCTGGCTCTGCTCCTAAACACTCACCTAGGGACAGTCATATTTACTTCCAGGGGCATACCTTCACAAGCCTTTGCTTCAAGCTCTTATAGAATCATAGAATCATAGAAATGTAGAGTTGGAAGAGACCACACAGGCCATCCAGTCCAACCCCCTGCCATGCAGGAACACCCTCAAAGCAATCCCGACAGATGGCCATCAAGCCTCTGCTTATGTGACAAACATGTCATTTCTGCCCCACCCATGGACCACAGCATTCAAGATCAAGTTCTCAGTCTTGATGAATTCCTGCTTCAGCCTTTGATAGGGAAGCAATCCAAAAAAGGAGAGGAGACAGGACACAGTAATAATTAATAGGGAAACTAGTCACACACATCCATGGTTCTTTCATGCCTGGAAGACTGAATGAATTACATCTTCATGACCCCTTGTACCCCCTTATCTGTCTCTGGAGTCTGAGATACCCAGGATATGTGTCACTTGAGGAATTAAGGTAGTTGGCAGTTCTGAAAAGTAAAATTTCCGGGCTCTAGAGTGCTTCCATAAGAGATGTGGACTGTACAACCTCATTCATGGACAATTAAGGAAGTCCAGATGTTGGCCTCTTCCGTTGGTAGCCCATCTGATGTTTCCTCAAACAGTATCTGCACAAAACCCCACAGGCAGGAGATGCTGAAGAACTCACCTGCTAGGAGGTTTCCTTCAGCTTTCATCTGCAAATGGGTGTGAAAACTGATACAGCACAGCACTGAGAGGCCCCACAAATTTTGCATGGTATCTGGGTCCCGAACAGCACTCCCAAAGTGAAGAACTTCCTGATAGTAAGAGCTGTTTGACAGTGGAATATGCTGCCTCAGAGGGTGGTGGAGTCACCTTCTTTGGAGATTTTTTTAAGCAGAGGCTGGATGGCCATTTGCTGGGGGTGCTTTGAGTGTATGTTCTTGTATGGCAGGAGGTTGAACTCAAGGGCTGTTGTGGTCTGTTCCAGTTCTATGATTCTATGATGCTATGGAAGTGAGGAGAAGGTACAGAGGTCCTTGTCACTGCATCATCATCCATATATAACCATGCACAAAAGAAATAATTAAATTTCACTTACTGTTGCTGTGTGCCTTCAAGCTGTTTTTGATCTGTGGAGATCTGAAGTCAAACCTGTTATGGGGTTTTCTTAGCAAGATTTATTACCAGGAAGTTTTCTATTGCCTTCCTCTGAGGCCGACAGAATATGACTGGCCCAAGGTCATCCAGTGGGTTTCCGTGGTCCAGCAGGGATTTGAAACCTCATCTTCCAGACTCCTAGTCCAACACTCAAACCATGCTGGTGCATACCTTTCATTTACACTATCTAATTTTGGAAGACGTTTTTATTGCAATGACAATAGGCTTTTCTTCACCATGAGCTCCCCTGAAAATGACCATGGATCATCTTTTGTTAACATGCACAGCCTACAGGTCACATCTGAAGCGATGCTTTGATTTTGTGAAATTTCTGACAGTGAATGAGAGTGTATAGCTCCCAGGACAGAGCGTCACAGCCACAGGGACACAAAGATTAATTGTTAATTCCTCATTCTTGTAGATTTACTGTCTCAGTTCAAAAAGATACCTCAATGAGAGAAGGAATTTTCAAGCTCTAGGCAAGTGAGGCGTGGAGTGTTGTGTTTCCTTGTTCAGAGCCCTGTAACTTGCATAAGCTCTCCTTGAGCAAAACTAGTGTCCTCCTCCTTTGAGAAGCAATACACACACAGATGCATCAAGCACAGAACAACTGCCTGATTGTTTGGAGAGAAGGATGCAAACAAAGCATCGATTACTTCTGATCCTTACGAGTCCATGCAGTAAAGCTGAAGCCAATATAGCTTTCTGCAATTGCACCATTTAGTTTCATTTTGTACAAAAAACAATTCTTGTATCAAGAACTTCATAAAATGGCTCAGCCTCTTGGGGACTGAAAATTTGTGGTTCCTCATTTTCCCATTTAAGGATGAGAGAAATGAAGATGTACAGCCCTGCTGATAGCAAAGGAAATCACTCTTTCATGTGGCAGCGGGAGAGCAGATGATACTTGGCCACATTCTTTGTGTGCTTCTCCAGAACGCATAGCCTGGCCACCTCTAGATGAAGCAAGACCTTAAAGACATCAGATCCTGTCTTATCACAGAAACAAAGCAGGATCAGCCCTGGTTACTACTTGGATTGGGAACTGCAAAGGAATACTGGGTGCTGTAGACTATATTCAGGCAATGAAGGCAATGGCAAACTACCTCTGAATATTCTTAGCCTAAAACCCCCCCATAAAATTCAAGAGATTGCCCACAGAAAGACAGGAAACTTGAAGGCACATATACACTGATGAAGCAATATGGCAAATGCCCCTCTCCCCAGGCCTGTCTCCAGAATCAACCCTTGTAGGTCTGCCTCTTGAGCCTACAGGACTCCTGGCTGACACAGCTGCACTAAAACTGAGGCTCCCCTCTATGTCTGATGAAGTAGTCACGGAAAAGACACTCTCATGGCTTCTCCTATGTGTATTCATAGCAGTAATACCAAACTAATTCAACGCACATCAAAAGTGTCACAGCTGAAATACTTTTGAAGAGGACAGCCTGCACAGGTACTGAAATAAATTTCTTGGCAGCACAACTTCCTGGGAGGCTCTAACACAAAGGTGGTATGTATGTGGCCTCTCATCCATGTGGCTTTCTGTGTGACGGTCCAGGTCTGAACCACACAGGTGAGTGTAACGGCAGAGTTTTATCATTTTCTTTGGCCTGTGGAGAAGGTGCTGAGCAACGTGGCCACACTGACCTCCGATAACAAGCTCTCTGCTGCTCTTCATCAAAACCACAGACACGTTTACTTCTTTATGCTCCTCAGTGTAACAGGGTACTTCTTTGTCTTTTTGCCTGGGGGCTGATTTTCCTGGGCACTTCTCCCAGGTGGGATACTTGTGGGTCTGAAATTCCCCCTGCTCCTGTGCCTCCACTTCACTCTTTGTCCCAGATTTTACCACCTGCAAGACTTCTGGCAAAGGGCCTATGTGGCAGATCATGAAAAATCTTCCTTGTGGGAGATTTTGCACTCTGTGCAAACCCCCCGAGGTTCTTTTAATAAGGGCAGGAGCAAATACAGGCACCAGGACAGGCAGCTGGAGACAGTGAAGTTTATTCATTGCCTGTGTTCACAACTTGCAGGTTTATCACCTGTGTCCTCCAGAGATGCCTCAGTTTGCTGTTGTATGGCTTCTACCACAGGCTTTATCTTCACCTGAAGCAACACTGGATCTAGCTGTTTCATCACAACTATCTTGATGTCAATACCAGTTCAGTTCCATCTGCCTGGCTGGTAGAAATTTGGCAAATATCTTCCCCATTGCCTCTGCCCAGCACCTTTGATAGGTCTGTCTTTCTTTGTCCTGAATGAAAATTTGAAGCTCCTCGCAACAGCCTGAACATCTTCTTCTTCTATGGAGGCACTTCTGAGCCATCCATACTCCTCCAGGCTCTGTACAGGCCTTTCTAACACATGTAGAGGTATTATTCAGTTCAGTAGAATTCAGCATTACTGAATATGCTGGAAGTTCTGGAAATTTAGACCTATGAAGAATTCTTGAGAAAGTTGAGTATCTTTAGTTTGGAGAAGACTGCGAGGTAACATGACAGCCATCTTCAAAATTCGGAAGGGTTCTCTTGTAGGAGATGGAGCCAGCTTGTTTTCCGCTGCTCCAGAGACTAGGGTCCAAACCAATGGATTCTTATTTATTTGAATGACTGATTGATTAGTAAAATATTTAAATCCTACCCTCTACCTAAAGGTCTCGGAATGGTGTACAATAAAATGAACATAATTTAGGACAAGTAAAGATAAAATAGTTAAAAGTTAAAAACATATTAAGCATGTTAAACCTATGAAATAACATGAATGAAATTCCAACTTAATATTACTGACAATAAGAACTGCTTGACAGCTGAACCCAGTACCTTGGGATGAGATGGATTCTTCTTCATTGGAGTTTTTTAAACAGAGATTGGATGGCCATCACTCATCGATACTCTAGTTGTAGATTTACTGCATCGGCAGAAATCTGGACTAGATGACTACCAACTCTAAGATTCTATGATTCAAAATCACCACAGTTTAGAGCAGAAGAAACTGGATCAAATACACCTGTCTCATTGACAGAGATTCACAAGAGTGCTATGCCATCTTTAACCCGATACTGTGGGTGTTCCGGTATGAATAACTGCAAAAACTTCAGGCAACTTTTACAGGCAACTGTAAAAGACACTGCTCCAGTTATATCTAAAATGGTTCTTTAAACAAACGACATGACTGTCCCATGCAAACACAGCCAAATGCTGCAGAGAGAAAGACAAATTCACTTTGACACACTGACTGTGGGGAGCCTTAGGGCATTTTGAAATTGCTTTTCTCCTGTTTCTCTACTTCAGTCTTTCCCAACTTGGGGCCTTCCAGACAGTTTGGATGACAGTACTGACACTCCCCAGCCAGCATTTACACCAATGTATGCAAACTTCAGGTATGCACCAGGCGCATTCTGTGAAACTTGGAAGCTTCTATATTCCTACAGCAAGAGGTGGAAAGGCTTCATTTCCTGCTGTCATTAAGAGCAAACTCCGACAATATGATTTACTCCAAAGATATGAAGCTGCTCTTTATTGAATCAGATCACTGGCACATCCAGCTCCAGGCCTGCTGCTCTTGGCTGGAAGAAATCCTAAAGTTTCATGCAGAGGTCCTCACTGCCACTCCAGCATCTGAGATCGTTTTAACAGGAGATCCAGAAGGTATGAACTCAAAACCTTCCCCTGCCCCTACAAGGCAGCTGTGCCACACTTGAACGAGGGTCTCTTCCAAAACCAAATGTGTTTTATAAATACCAGCACAAAATCTCAAGTGTATCTATACGAATCTAACAGAAATCTTATGTCAAATCTCTGCAATAAAGAGACGGGCTGAATGCACATGATCAGAATTCCAAGCCACTCTCACAAGTACCAACAGGAATACTCCCCCCCTTCTAATACATTTATATTTAACTTGGAAAGACTAATAAACATGGATTCTAAGGAGGAAATTGCTGTTACTTCCAAAAACAATCATTCTGAATGCAGGTATTTAGTTAGAATAAGAAGAAACTGAGAGGTGATTTGATACAGCCATCTTTAAATATCTGAAGGGCTTTCACGGGGAGGATGGAGGGAGCTTGTTTCCAGAGGACTGGGAGTGCAGAGACACAAAACAACAAGAAAGGATACTGTGGCCAAACATTAGGAAGAACTTCCCGACAGTAAGAACTGTTTGACAGTGAGATGGACCCTCTCAGAAGGTAGAGGGCTTTCTTTGCGGCTGGTTTTTAAGCAGAGGCTGGGTCCCACTTTTTAGGGATGCTTTGGCTATGAATTCCTGCTCAGGCAGGGGGCTGGACTAGATGATCCCTTAGGATCCCTTAGCTCCACGATTCTGTTAGTGGCACGCTCTTATTCCTACAAACAGGAATATCTTTTGTTTGTACTTTCTTTCCCTCTTTGCCACAAACCAACACATGAACTCTCATCCAAGGAACGTAAGTGATAGTGCCTTGATTCCAGAGGCCAATGGAAGACCCTCCCGTTGTACCCAGTGCCTCTGGTCTGGCCTTGAAGGGAGAGAAGAGCAGCTAGGCAGAGCACCATCACGTCTGGATTCCAGTGGCTGATGAAAGACCCTCCCTCTGTACCAACTGCCCTTATTCTGACCTGTGCAGAGGGAACACCAGCCAGGTATAGCACCGTTGTGCTTTGATTCCAGCGGATAATGAAAGGCCTCCCCCTCCATACCAATGGCCATTGCTGTGGCCTCTGAAGGAGAGAAGAGCAGCCAGCATCTGCTGGACACAATCCCCTCTCCCATTGCTATTCCTCTCTCCTTATGTTTAAAATTATAAGCCTGAGGGCCAGGAACTGTCAAATTAACAATTTGTAAGCTGTGCCAGGAGCAGTTTTGGCTGAAGGGCAGTATTCATATCCTCTAAAAATAATAATAATAATAATAATAATAATAATAATAATAATAATAATAATAATAATAATAATAATAGATGAGAGACTGAGAAAATATTAATACCTCAATGAGTGCACTGTGAGTCACAGGCTATGAAGAGATTACAGGTGTCTCTTGAAGAAACCCAGGACTCTCTTGCCCATCTGTCCCCTCCCTTTTACACCAGCACAGCAAAATGTTCTGCCTTTGGGTGCGCAGCGCATCCTTTGATTCCTGGCAAGCCGCCAAGATACATAAGCAACAATCTGGCTTTAAAAAGACCCACCAATGCCCAAGGCAGGCATTCCGTGCAGGGAGAAACACGCAAGTCCTTCTCTCCTCTCCCTGCCCACCTCACTCTGAGCAAGGAGGGAGGACTCTGGGGCAAGCTCAGAGTGGTTGGCAAGGGGCCATTTCTCATGCCCCCATTGGGCAGGAATTCAACCACAGTGAGAGGGCGTGAAACGAAAGGGGCACCACTCTGCTTGGATGCATTGTAAGAGAACTGGCATTCAAAGGAACTAAAACTTACATGGAATACAGGTTCTTCCTATCCAGTTATTTCAGTATTTTTCTCCTTGTCCCCCCCCGCCCCCACAGTATGCTAATATGCCTTCTCTCCTCCTTTCACCAGATAGCACCAAACAATACTTTCTTTTTGTTCTGCTTTGTTTGCCTTTTGCTGCAAGAATATGCAATGTTCTTTCACTGTCAGATTTGTCTGGAGAGATTTCCTCTGCAGGAAAGACTGGAGGGGGAGGTCAAGGACAGCTTTGCCTCTAGATTGGCCACTCCGGAAGCCTCCAACATAAATTCTATCTATCTATCTATTTAACTTATACTCCATCTTTCTCCCAATATGAGATCCCATGGCAGATGACAGCATAGGGGACAGCTACAAGAATTTATTATACATAAGTAGAAAATAATTAACTGAGCAGTCCTGTAAATAAGCATTAATTTAAAACAGTTTCTAAAAAACATTTAAAACATAATAATTAAGATAAATGTACAGTAGCCCTTCCCATTAAAAGCCCCATCTGCAACCAGCAGTGAAGAGCTAACAGCCTCTCCAAACAAAAAGGTCTTTTGCCTGCTGGTAAAAGGAGACTGTGAGGCGCAAACTATCCCCCTTTGGAAGTGAACTCCACAAAGCCTGGAGCAATGGCAAGAAGGCCCTCTCCTGTGTCTTCACCAAGTTCTCCTGTGATGGTGGTAGCACCAAGAGAAAGCCCTTCCATGATATTCTTAAAACTTGGACAGGCCCATACATGCAGGGGCAACTTTCTACTGGCACAAAACCCTGTGTGAAGATGATGGGATGAAACTGACTGCAGCACAGTGAAAAGAAGGAGATGTTGGAAGCCCCAAGTTTGCCAGCTCAGATCTCACTCCGGTTAAGAAGACTGGCCAACCACAAATTGCTATTGAGATGGTTCCCCTGATATTGCTGGATGGTGGATGAACGCTTCATAGTATTGCTATCCTCTGTCTGAACAAGTGTCTTTGGGATGGGAACATTGTGAACACTAGAACAGGAACGGTCCTCCAGATGTTGAAATGCAGCTCCCAAAAGCCCTGGGCCAGCATACCGAATGCTGCACAACTGCCAACCTGGCATACATAGACACAAGCTGGGTGCAGGGCAGAGGTTCAGAAAATGTATTCCATGGAGATCTGCACTGGATTTTCTAACCAATTTAGAGCAGTGGGGGAAACTCTACAACCCTCCAGATAATGTTGGACCCCCAGTGATGAAGAGGACAATTAGAATCAACTCTTGCTAAGGAAATGCATGAATTAGAGTATGAGGAATGTTATTTAAATCAGACTATTTAAACTGGTCTTTTTCTGGGCAATTTAAATCACTACTTTAAATGGTCTTAATTTTAATTAATTTACCTTGTGTGCAGCCCCTTCTTTATAAAGGGCCTTAGATGAAGCTGAATTACAATTAAATGCTGAAGAGAGTGACTGACATAGCATTGTAGCATTGGTGAAGCCAAGATTATTTTGCTGTATCCAGAAGATGCCACCGTAATTCTAAGTATCCAGACTTCAGGTGCAGATGATATTAGGAGGGTCAAGTGAGAACATCTGCACACCTGCCTTCATACATGACATCTGCATACCTGCCTTACACAAATGTTTGGTTCTTTACACCTGCCAAACCTGCAAGCCAAAAATGTTAAGGCTGGCTGCATCAAATGTAATGTGTGAAATGATTGTGAATTTGCTTATCAAATGGAGCCCTGTACCCTGCTTCAATCTGTGCAAAGGAATGTGCCAAACTGTCCAAGCAGGGCCAGGGCCAGTTCTAGATATGGGGGAACACAGGGCAAGGGGCAATGTGACAGACTCATAACATTGATGAAAGCATGAGCAGCATCAGTACTTGCAATGCTCTGACCAGCATGTGTAGCTGGGTTAGGCTGCCATTTTAATTTCTCCCAAGGCCTCCCAACACAGTCTCACTCCAAGGTTAGGTCATGGTCAGCATGCCAGGCTGGAGGATAAAATATAAAGAAGATGCCTGAGAAAACCTTCATCATGGAACCTGCTGGGACACTGGGCCCTTCTGGCCACCTGAGGATATGAGCCCTGCCACTACTGTGGCATGAAATGATGGAAACTCAGAGGTCTTATGGTGCAAAGATGACTCACAGGCAAAGAGGATGGAATCCAAGGGCCCTGTTAAGATTAACCAGTTCATTTCAGCATAAGCTTTGGTTGACTACAACCCACTTTTCTGGATAGGCTGTAGCCCATAAAAGTCTTATGCTGAGATAAACCGGTCAGTCTTCAAGGAGCCTCAAGACTCCTTTTTCCTTTTTTGCACTAGAACCAAATAACACAGCCATCTCTTTGAAAATTACAGCCAAACAGTTACCATGGATGGTGGAGACATGGGTAGAAGTCTGCGGCAAGCAAGGTATGTATTTTTGGAAATGCAACCTCATACTTGATGGAGTTCTACCTCAATTTTTATATACATTTGTCTCTAATGCCACTCACCATATAGTAGGGAAAAGCAACTAACTTGTGGAAAAAGAAGACAGGTGTGGCCCTGGCTCTAATAGAAAAAATAAACTTTATAAATTTAAAATAAAAGACTGCCTTTTGTAGAGAGAAGCACCTCTGGAAACAGAAAGTGGTACTTAACTCTTTTCTTATTGGTCAGTTTCCCATTCCCAGTCCACTCCTCTCTAGCCCCTTCTCCCCTGAACTTTACTGCGTGCAGACACACATTTGCCAAAACGAACACTTTCCTAAAAAGCTGCAGAGGGAAAAACAAGGGGACTGGGGTGGAGCAGCTGGAAACGTCCCTCCTCTCTGTCAATATAAAATTAAGCCTTTTTGAAGGTGGTGTCTGTCTGTCTGTTTACATAATGCAGCTAATTTGAATTTATTAATCACATTTGCACCTAATCTGCAGTTTGTTGCTTAGCCCAGTGGTGCTCAAACACTAGTCATCCAGATGTGTTTGATCTCAGAATCCCTGACCACTGGCCAAGGTGGGTGGGCTTTCTGGGGAGCTGAAGTTCAAAACACCTAAAGAGTCAAAGTTTGAGAAACACTGCCTCAGTCAATGCAAAGCTTCTCCGTCTTCTTGAACCTGCCCTCTCTCCCCTTTGGGGACTTGCTTCGTCTTATTTATTCAGTCACCCAAGCCCAATGTCCTGTTTCTCAGGGCACCAAACAAAGGATTCACATGAGCAGTTATGTGGAGATTGAGCAGTTATATGTGAGCAACTGGGTGCTCTGACACTAACAATGGTATGGAAGAGGACTAGATCAGGAAATGTCAGATCTCCTCCCAAAACACAAACAGGGAAACTATCATCAGAACAAAGCAGCAGTAATGCAACCTGAACTCCCTTCTTACAATCAGGTTGGAATTATGGACAGCAGTGAAAGAAAAAAGCCTTGGAAATTGACTATTTCTTGGAATAATCCTTGGATATTCCTTGGAACTCCACACACCTGACTCAGCTGTCCTGTGGCCTCCAAAGAAGTTTCACAACAACTTTCTATGAAACACAGTTTCAGACCAGCAGTGACTAGTTCTCAGTGGAAATGGTAGGGCCAAAGGAGGACAATGTTGCCAAAGGTAAAGCAAAGTCAGCCAGAATGCCACGACAGAGCTAATGGCACTATGTACAATCATCCCTCACACGTGGTCACTAGCACATTAGCACATTTCAGCAGAGCAGGAGAAGGGTAAGAAGAAGAGAGAAGGAGGGTAAGAAGAAGAGAGGAGGAGAAAAAAGCTGTTTTAGCAAGTGAAGGTCTAATTATAGGTAAAGCATCAGATAGGATGGGTTGGCTGGAGGGGGCACCTTAAGCCCAGCTACACAATATCCCCTTTGCCCCCCTCTGCTTTAGACTGTATCTTCAAATGTCATGGGCATCAGCAAGAACAGGCAAAAGGGCCCTGAAGGCTTACCTTGCTCAAGTCTCTTCATCTGCTGAATCTGATCGACCGTTTTCTTCAGAATCTTGCATTTGTCAGGTTTGACGCTCAGGCTGTCAATTTCACCGATGTTGGCTGAAAGCAACTCTGCCAGCTCTTCTAAGTATTTGTTCTCTTGCTCCCTGCGTCGTTTCTCATTGCTGTTAGAGAAAGCCAGCTCTTAGTCCAGAACTCACCCCAAGCACAGACCAAAACAAATGAGCAAGTTTCCAGAACTTTTGTGAAAATGTCCTCGGCAGCAACACCTGTTGCAATCTAATCCATCACACCTTTAACAGACAGAAATTTGGGGTGAAGTCTCAGTTATGAATTCTTTCAGGCCACTCGATTCAACTTGGTCCAGCTCTATCCCAAATTGTAGCTTGCTTCCTCCACACATGCTGGCAGACAGACCAGACAAAAGTCATCAGATTTTTGGCATTTGGGGTAGATGTTTTTCCACCCTGGGATTACAAGTGATATGGACTAGGGTGTCTCACCAGGTAACCATAAAACAGAGTGAGGAAGGATTGAGATCATTTTCTAATAATCTGTATGTAAGCAGAGGTAGATTTTTTTAAAAAAAATCTCCAAACTCCAAATTCCATTTTGGGCATAATTAGAAGAGAAATCAGAATTAAAACTTGCCAAAATCATATGGCTCTTATCCAAATGCATGGTGGTAACCACACTAGAATCCTGTATACAATATTGGTCACCACAGGCAAAAAAGGATATTGTAGGGGGGAAAAGATCCAGAAAAGGACAACTGTTGTTGTTTTTTTCTGAAGCTGAATGGTTGGCAGTTCAGGAAAGACAAAAGGAAGTACATTTTTACACAGTGTAAAACTCAGTTGAACTTTTCCACTATAAAATGCAATAATAGGCATCAACTTTGTATTATTACAGATTTTAATTAACAGATGGCCTGTTGGTACGCCTGACCATCGCTGGCATCCTGTTGGTTAGTCCTAGCTAGTGTAGATATGTTCAGTCAATGGCTCAACAGTGATTCAACACATAAATTCCACTAACTGAATAGGTCTAACACTAGTTAACATTAAGAACAGAATTCAGGATTTATGTATTTTCAAATTTGTTAAGGTTTACATGAGAGGCAAAATCCTGTGATTTCTTGTATTCCTCACCACTGGCTATGCTGGATGGGGATTCTGGGAGCTGCAATCCTACAGAATGTGGATGCCGTCACAAATTCCCATCCTGGCTTATATTATTTTAGTAACTGTTTACAATACATTGATTAGTATTTGTATTTTTGTGTGTATGCTTGAAATTTCAGGGGGAAGGCTTGAAAATATTTATTTATTTTATTTATTTAAATTTTATTTATTTTATTTTATTTTTGCACAGAAGTAAGAAAGATGACCCCTCTCACCGGTCCATATTCAAACTTCTCTCTGTTTTGCATATATTCTGCCCCAATGTCCAAACAACTTTCAGTGTGGAGCAGTCACTCAACTGATCAATTTATAAGAAGGCCAATAACAGAAAAAAAGAAATTGGTAAGTTGCCAAAGAGGATAAATTGTGACGGTAGCATGCCAAGAAACTGAGTTAATAAGCTAAAAGGTAGAAGTGAGTCAAGAAAGAAAACAGAAAAGCAATCAATCTGTTTGTAAAAACCACTAAAGTAATCACTCTCTAAGCAAATCTAAGAAGCATCTGACATACAGTGGAACTATGCAGATGAACTGGGAGCTGTTTCCATGTGGCTGCAATTATTCACTTCTTTACTTTGCAAAAATGCCCTTAAAGGACTATGTCAGGCATTTAAAAAAATGCAATAATTGCCTAGTTGTCAGTTGTTGAGTGAGATCCAGTTGCCTTTCTCCAAATTTGCAATTCTGCAGCTGATGAGAAGCAAAGAAATCTCCCATTCTTGCATCTCTCCAATAACATAATATTTGCTGCTCAGAATATATATCCTCTAACTTCCCTAAACACACAGACTAGCAGGTTTATTATTGACTGGGAATGCCATGTGCAGTATTTTTTAGTGTCATGGCTTGGGTGCACTGGGACTGTGTCAAGATCATCATGATAGAAAAGGCAACTCTCTTCCCTATTTCCATGTGATCATAACACCACCACCACCACCCCTTTTTCATGCACTTAAGACTCACATCTTTATAAAAATATAACTCTAACAGCTATCCTCCAATTTCCACATCCACTGCCAAGGAGATCTTGCTTCCTTTTGAAAGACTCCACAGTGCCTCACTAAAGTGCTGGAATATCTTGTCCAGTGATATACATTATTATTATTCTTAACAGGCAGTTTACAAGAATATGGCTCTCTTTGTGAAGGAAAGCTCTCTCGGTGCCCTGGAGCCTTCTGCCTGAATAAGAGCTAGCAAAAACAAAGTGAGAGAGGGTGAGCTTTTAAGATAGGTGCATCTGGAAGGGCTTTTGGAGGAATGGCTTTCTTCTGATTATTGAAGGGCTTGTAAATATTACTTAGGAGAGCGGTATGAGTGTTTTGGTTGAGGTTAGATTAAGAGATGGGGGAAAATCTGTAAAGCAACTGATGCATTTATGTTGGGTTTTTTTTTAAACAAAAAGTAACTCGGAGCAACTGTTGCTGTGGCAACATAAGCTGGAGGGGGATGGAAAACCACTTTTCTTTACAGAAAAACGCTGCAAGAATATGACTTCTGTTGGCTAGTTCTCCTGCCATGCCAAAATATCATGGTCAGTAGTAACTGCAACATTCTGCAGAGAAGCAAAAGGACCAAAGAGCTAAAGCAAGTTCATCACAGAAGTTAATTAAGTGCACAATCAATTAAATTAGCACAGATCTGCACTTAATAGAAAAATCACATTAGTTGATGCACAGGAATAAAATGGCAGGAGCCATTTTAGAGAAGGAACCTTGCATGAGAGAGAGAGAGAGAATGAAGAGGAAAATGTTGGCTGATCAAGGAGGAACAGATTCCATCAATTCTATTATATGATCAACATTTCAAAAAGGCTTTTGGTTATTAACCCGTTGCTGCACAAGGGGCTTTAACATAGGTGTGTGCTGTCATTTGTTTGTTTGTTTTTCTTCTTCACCTGTTATGTTTCAAATACTTTTAAAAATGTTTTACTGTTCAGTGTTGTTTTAACTGGATACTCCTTATGTGTGTGTGTTTTGCTGTTGTGGTAGATGTTATCACTCTGTTTTAACCTGTGCTGTAAGCCCCCCGGATTCCACACTGAGAGAAAGGCAGGAATATCAAATCAATTAATCAATTGATGTGCGGCTTAGGAGTTGGTCAGCCCAGCCTATCTGTGCATAAGACCTCCCTTCAAGCTAGTCTCCTGCCGACATCTGCTTGGCAAAGACAAACTCTACTGCTGCTGCTGTTGTTTATTGGCAAGGGAGAGCAATCTGGTAGACTGGACAAAGACCTCGGAAAATTCTCCTGCTTTTGTCAGAATTCCCACTGAATCCTGAGCAACAACTCCTGAGGGGTTTTGTAGAGTTTGAAAAGGTTACTTTTTTGGGCCACAACTCCCAGAATACCACAATTAGCACGGCCCACGGCTATGCTGCATGGGGAATTGTGAGAATCAGACTCCAAAAAGTAACTTTCCTGAGTTATATTTATTTTTATTTTTTTAAGAATTTAAGATGAATGTTCCTGGCAGCAAACTATGTTAAAACAGATTAAGCAACAAGTCACCAGTTGCTCCCCAAGAATGAGGAGGAACGGATGGAAAATTGTAGTCTTTCATCCACAGTGTATGCATGCGCACATACACCTTCAAGTCATCTGTTGATTTCTGGTGACCCCATGAATTTCTAGGGCAAGGAACGATCAGAGATGCCAGTTCCTTCCTCTGAAATATAGCCCACTGCACACAGCATTTATTGGCAGTCTCCCATCCAAATACTCACCAGGGCTGACCCTGCTTAGCTTTTAAGATCAAACAGGATCTGGTGCCTTTAGGGTATTTAGGCAAGGCCTTCCACAGTAGCTACTCAGAAATGCAGAGATAAAGCCCTGTGGAATTTGAACTGCCATTTGAGGGGATGCAATCTGCTCTCATCCACAGAGGGAGAATGTCTCGGAGGAACGACAGAACAGAAAGGCAGAAAATCCGTACAACTGTACTTTACCTCTGGGCTAGAGTGTCGCACGGCGACCCCTTCCTCTTCTGGGAATCCAGGTTTGCCGGGTCTGTGGAGTTGTTCCCAAGGCCACTCATGTTGAGTCAGTTCACGCCTGAGGAGAAAACAAAGAACAGGGCTAAGGTACATAACAGGGAAAAGGAGATGTACACAAGATAAGGGCAGGTTTTCATTCTCCAGGGCCTGAGGAAACATAACTCAAGTGACCATGCACTGGGGGGGGGGTATGGACGAGGACAGAAAAACAGACACTGCCAAGCAGCCTACTCCCGCTTTCAAGAGCTTCGGCACTCGCCGTCCCAATGCTCAACCCATTGACAACACATCATTTGGCTCTCTCAGTTTTGCTGCCCTTTCGCTGAACTTCCTGTGCAGTCATTGGCCCGGTGCTGACATCACACCCACACAAGGGTTGGCCTTGTGGGCGATGTGGCTGCCTTCAGCTTTGGGGCCAGGGTTGCTAACCTCCAAAAAACAAAAAACACATTGATTTGAGCATATGGTGTCAACAAGATGCTTCCTTCGATGCTCTCCAGGCAGAGAAGGGCACATTTGGTTACTGAGCTGTCACCACATTCTGTCATCATTACCATTACCTCTGTTTCCAAAGATGAGAGACAGGTGGGAGTCCTTAAGCAGCCAAAACAGCACCACCCACGTGTCAGAAGGAGATTATCAGAAGGCTCAGGGAAAGCCACCAGTATTGTACAGCAAATTACAAGAAAGTATAGCAAATTAGAAGAAAAGAGATTCCAACTAAACATTAGGAATGATGTCCTGACAATAAGAGCTGCTCGACAATGGAATGACTCTCCTTACTTGACAATTTGTAAAGAGAGACTGGATCTCAGGGGTGCATTTATATGCTAATAAAATGGAGTCACAGAATTGGAAAGGACTGCAAGGACCAGCTAGTCCAAGCTCCTGCCATGCATTAATATGCAATTACTCCTGAGATATGGCCAACCAACCTCTGTTTCAGGACTTCCACAGGAGAGTCTACTAATTTCCACAGAAATCTGCACCATTGTGAAACAGATCTTACCATCAAGATGTTCTTCTCTACGTTTAGGTTAAATTTCTTTTCTTGAAATGTGAATCCACTAGCTTGTTTTCTAATATCTGGAGCAGCAGAAAACAGGTTTGCTCCATCTTCTACATGACATCCCTTTACATACTCAAAGATGGCTACCATATCATGCCCCAATCTTCTCTTCTTCCTAAACTATTATTCACAAAGCTTGGTTTCCAGACTTCTTACCATACTAGTCAGCCTCCTCTGGAAAAGTTCCAGCCTGTCAATAACCATCTTGAACTGTGATTCAAGGACTGGATGGGATCTGAGCAAAACAGAACGGAGTGGAACTATTACTTCCCTCTGTTTGAATGCTATACTCCTGTTGATGCAACCTAGAACCATATCAACTTTTTTCGCTGCCACATCAGACCACTGAGTCATGTTTGGCATGTGCTCTGCTAAGAACCCCACATCCTTTTCATATGTCCTATTGTCAAATGAAATGGTCTCCCCTACTATATTTGTGCATATCATTTTTCCTATCCAAGTGCAGTACCTTACATTTATCTGTATTGAAATTCCTTTGGATAGTTTTCACTCATCTCTCTGATCTGTTAAGATCATTTTGAATTCTAATCCTGTTCTCTGCTTAATCCTAATTCAGTGTTTTCTGCAAATATGATATGCACACTCACTATTTCATCATCTACATCTTCAGTAAAGAGGCTAAGCAATACCAGGCCCAAGACAGAACATGAGGCACCCCACTTGTCCTCTCCAGGATGATGAGGTACCATTGGTGAGCCCACTTTAGGTACAATTGGACAACCACTTACAAATCCACTAACAGCAGCACTATCTAGCCCAGCTTGTCTGCAAGAATATCATGGGGGACTTTTGTCATAAATCTTACAAAATCAAGATACACTACGTCAGAAGCATTCCCTTGATTTACCAAGCTTGTAACTTTTTCAAAAGAAGAGATATGATCAGTCTAGGATAACTTGTTTCTCAGAAACCTATGCTAGCACTAGTAATCACAGCATCACCTTCTAAGTGCTACAGACTGACTGCTTAACAATCTGTTCTAGAACTTTTCCTGGTATTGATATCAACCTGACAGGTTCATAGTTGCTTGGGTGCTTTTTTTTCTCCTTTTTGAAGACAGGGACAACATTGGTCTTCCCTTAGTATGCCAAGACCTCTCCTGTTCTCCAAGAATTCTCAAAAATTGCCACTAGAGGCTCTGAGATTATATCTGGAAGTTTCTTTATTATCTTTGGATGCACTTTATCTGGCCCTGGAGATCTAAATTCATTTAAAGTAACTAGGCATTCTCATATCACCTCTTCTTCCAAGTTTGGGCTGTAGTCCTCTTACTGCATTATCTGTTCTGTTTTCACCAGGTAAAGTACCACCAAAGTAAATAAAATCCCCCACTATTATACTGGTATCACATAATGGTGGGTGTATAAACTGAGACAGCACAGCCCTACAAATGAACCAAGCACTGGAGGCAGGGGCTGTGCCACGAAGTACCTCTACACTTTTTAGAGAATTTCAGTAGCACAGGAGTTGAGTAGTTGCCTGCTGTAGCACTGCAAGAGGAGGGGATGATTCATAACTTTCCCAACTGTTGAGTAAATCCATGGGGGAGGGATAATTTTAAAAACCTGATTGTCAATCACCTAATCCATCCAACTTGCATTCCCATTCTCTCCTAAAAGTGAGGTGGATGGGTTAAAAAATCCTGGAAAATCAATGTTGTTAAAATTGTGCCTTTAATTGCTGCAAAGGATCCCCGCTGCTGACATGGAGCTTCTGTGAAATTTCCTATTCTGGGTGGCAATGTGGCTTGTGAACCACAAATGGTTTCCTATCTCTGCTTCAGAATACAGTCAGCCCTCCACATTCGCAGGTTTCACTTTCACAAACTGGATTATTTGTGAGTTCTCCAACTCCCGCTGCCCCCACCTAAGGTGCTTCTATTCCAGAGGAACCTTCCCTCTCGTTGGTTCCGATCAGGCTACACAGTCCTTTAAAAACCTGCTCATGGTTCTCTTCCTCCTCTACCAGGTACTGCCTAGTCAGCTAAGGATGGCTCACAGCCCAATTTCTCAGCACCCCAAACCCTCTCCAAATGCCTCCTCTCATGCTCAAGAAAGGAGATGGGCGAGAGAGAGGAAGTATAGGCCCACTATGCCAATCTACCCCCTTTCCCTCTCCTTTCCCTTACCTGGTTTGGACGCTGGGTGCCCACTCTTTCCACTATGCCAGAGACACATACACACATTTTGATATTCACAGCTTTTCCACTTTTGCTGGGGTCCTGTGCCCCTAACCCTAGCAAATGCAGAGGGCCAACTGTGTACATTTCTATAGATTTTGGCCATTTCCGCACTAGCCTGTTATATAGTGCGATGATTCCACTTTCAACATCCTCTGGAATCCTGGGGTTTGCAGTTTCGAGAGGGGCCACCTGGCCCCTCCCGAAACTGCAAACCCCAGGATCCCAGAGGATGTTGAAAGTGGAATCATCGCACTATATAACAGGCTAGTGTGAAAATGGCCTTTGATATATTACATGCAATTTTTTAAAAAAACCCATGTTTGTTTCCTGTCTATAAAGCAGTTTTGAAAAGAGTGGTAGGAAACAGGAAATTAGCAGGGGTGACACTCATGAACTGTTCCCCATTCCATCCCATGATATGTATAATTTACAAATAGTTCCCTAATAGGCAAATGAAGCTGCCCAGATATGGGGAACTGAAAAGTAGCATCCCTGCTTTATCTCGATATAGGAATTAACACCCATACCGTGAATATTTAAAACACTGATCTCTTTCCTGTAATTCTAAGTTTGAAAAACAAAATATTGGGGCATACTCTGTCCTCCCTAATATGAGCTCAATATTCACGCTGGGTTTCCCTTTTCCTTTTTTGCCTTCTTTTGTGTTTTCTCCTCCAGGGCCTCCTGAGGATTATCTAAGTGGTGGAATTTTCTTCTCATGCTAACACTGTAGGGAGCCAAGGTATCCCACCAGTGTTTGTGTTAGAATACGCTCTAAGAAGAGTGATGCCAATTTTAAAAAAAATGTTGTTGAAATGGGCTCATTTCAAAAGAAATCGTGCCTTTATTTTAAGCTAGGACTTCACTCATCTCCAGTAGCGGTAGACTGATACTGTCAAATCGACTGACGCACCGTAATGAGCTCCACATGGGGCTGCACTTGAAAAGTGTTCAGAAGCGGCAGCTAGTGCAGCACAGCAGCCAGGCTGATGTTACAGGTGTGCATTTTAGGGACCATGTAACACCAGTCCTGCAAGAACTGCACTGGCTTCCAATTTGCTTCTGAGCTCCATTCAAGGTGCTGGTATTGACCTACGAAGTCCTCAATTTACTTGGGGCTGGGATATCTGAACGACCGCCTCTTCCCATTCAAGCCTGCCAAAAATTTGAGATCTTCAGAGAGGCCCCGTTGCCTGTCCCAACACAATATGTGAAGCTAAGTTTGTGGGTGCATGTGACAGGGCTTTCTTTGTAGCAGTGCCTTGACTGGGGAACTCCCCACCTAAGGAAATCAGGTGAGCCCCATCTCTTTGAAGCTTCCTGCAGGCAGCCAAAACACCCATGTTATGTGTGGGATTCAGTGTTTGAAATTGCTGGTTTAAACTAGATTCTAGGGCCATTTCTGCACTAGATTGTTATAGTGCTATTATTCCACTTGCAACAGTCTATGGAATCCTGGGGTTTGCCGTTTCGGGAGGGGCCCCAGGATTCCATAGGATGTTGCAAGCAGAATAATAGCACTATAACAGTCTAGTGTGGAAGTGGCCCAGGATTACTTTTAGACTGCTTTTAGGAATTTTTAAAGAGTATTTTAATCTATTTTTACAACGTTTTTATCTCTGTATTGTTTTAATTGGTTTTTACTTTTTCATCAGCTCAGGAGCTCTTTGGAACTGGGAGGCAAAACAGAAATATTTTAAATAAATAAATAAATAAATAAATAAATAAATAAATAAATAAATAGGAAAAAGTTAATTGGATAACATTTGCACCAGCTAGGCAGTTTGGAATTATTCTTCATCCTTTTTAAAAAACATTTGAACCACAATTACCAAGATCTTCAATGCCAGAGATCTTTTTAATAGTATCACTATCACCGATCAACCATGCACACTATTTCGGCAACAGAAACCACGGTCAGCTGTCCCGATTTACAAGGTAGAAGATAATCAAGCATAAGAGAACCACTGGTCAGAAACCAGCTGCCCAATCAACAAACACAGATCTAATTTTATGCCCTGTCTTTGGTGCATCTGAAGTCTAAGAAGATGCCTATGCAAAGGCAATGGGGAGGGAAAAGAATCTTTCCAAACCAGAGACTGTAAAACTCATCTACTCTGGGTACAATTGCTTAGGCGTCCATTAGAGACTTGACTTTAAGTTTATTTTCCACCCATTTCCTTTCCTTCTCTCCAGTTTTCTTAAACCACAACTTACTTATATCTAGTCCTGGATCAGCTTCAAATAAAATAAAATAAAATTCAATTCACACCAGAAATTATTGCACCAATGTAAAAACAGTTGGCTATGGGCTCATACAGGTCAGGAAAAAAAACTACCCTGAAGCGTTTAAGTCATTAATCATTAACAAAAGCTGTCTCCTTGTTCAAAAGCAACTGTTTTTCAGGATCAGGGGCACAAAATACATACATCCCACCCGCCTCAAATCCCGCTCAGGGAGAAGACAAGAAGATTGTGACCTTGGCAATATGTCCAATGAAACAAAGGGAGACTATCGACAGAACTGCAAGCTTAGCTGAAATCTTTGGCTCCAATCAGATCCTTGATGTAATATGTTCAGGTTAGTTTTTTTGTTTAATTGTAAATCCAGTTTATTTTCAACAACCTTTGCCAAGCTGACAAGCCAAAAACAATTTAAACTATCCTAAAAATAACTCTGATGGTTCAGCTGGAAAAATGATCTGACCCCAGGAGCTTAAAAAGAATCTTCCAATTCCTGAGGGGATGCTTACTCCACAAAGTGATGGGGAGGGAGCCATCAGGGGTATTTGCAATTTTGCACACCAAACACTTAGCCAAGGGCTGCCCTTGCACCATGCTATCTACGCTCAACTATAAGGAATCCAGTTTCTAAGATACAGGAAAAGGTAATGGAGGGGGATGGAGAATCACCAAAAACAATTGCTTGCTTACAAGTAGGGAGGGAGAAGACAGCTTCATGGGTTGACATGTTTAGATGAACTAAAGAAAAATTCCTTTAAAGAAATGCCAAATTGCCTCAAGTGATACATAGGCTTGTAAACTTAGAACCAGAATGATCCAGACAGAAGGTCCACGTGGTGGGGGCGATGTTTTCCTTAGTCCCAATGCTGCCACACACCCATCTGACAAGCACACAGGATCCTAGAACTGGACGAGACCGAAGGAGCATCCATTCCAACTCCATTCTGCTATGGAAGAAGACACCATCAGAGCACTCCTGACAGACGGCCACCAAGCCTCTGTTTAAAACTCTTCAAAGAAAGAGACTCTACCACCCTGCCAGCCAGCAGAGTACATTCCACTGTCAAACAACTCTTGCCCTCGGGAAGTTCTTCCTAATATTTGGTGGAATCTCTTTTCCTGTAGTTCGAAGTCCTAGTCTCTGGAGCAGCAGAAAACAAGCTTGCTCCATATGATACCCTTTCAAATATTTAAACATAGCTATTACGTTGCCTGTCAGCCTTCTCTTCTCCAGGCTAAACATCCCCAGCTCTCTAAGTCGTTCCTCGTGGGGCTTCATGATTTCCAGGCCTTCTATGTAAGATGGCTTTCTATGGGGTTAAAAAAACGGTGTAGATCGACCTCCACTGAGGTCGTCTACACCGTTACGCGAATTGGGGTGGATCACTTGTGCGGTATGTGGTTTTTCAAAGGCACGGGGCGTCCAGCCCCATCCAGCCTCGTCGCAGCACCCGTATGAATTTACGGACGCGCGAAAGGGCGCCCCTGCAGATCGGGCAGGGGATGGGATTTCCGGCTGGTGAGCTTCTCTGATTGGTGGAGAGGCTTCACCAGTCAAAATCCGCCATTTTGGGTGCTGCCGGGCGCCAAGGACGCCGCGGGACGCTGCTGCGTGTAGAGCAGCGAAATGCACTGTTCCGTGCGGCGACGGAACAAAGTAAGCCCCATTTTGGTGTGGCTTGCCCCGTTCCGCCGCCCGCGTGTGAAAAGGGCCTAAGTGATCGCTCCCAGGTTGTGGTCTTTTCTCTAGAAGGCTCGGCTGCCTCTCTCTCTGCTCTCCTTCCACTGGCAGGTAAGGACCTTTTTATTTACAGAGGCATTGGGAGACAGGCTGGTTGTACAGAAGGGTCTTTTAATGATGGGTGTTGCGCTACTGCTGTTAAGTTTTTAAGGGTCTTTATAATGTTTTAAATTAGCAGTGCTTTAATAAGATAGAGCATTTAATTGTTTTTCAACTTTTTTTTATCTTTGGGTTTAGCTGTACTTTGTTTTAATCTATGTAAGCAGCCTTAGGCATCATGTCAAGGAAATGGTGGGATATAATTGAACTTTTTAAAATTAATTAAATTTAAATAAAATAAAAAAACTCATAAGTATCTCTTCTCGGATATGAGTCAGGGGGTTATTTTCTGCCCTTTGCATCTCATCTAAAATCTCCCTCCCCCCGCCGCCCAGCTCGCAAACCCCAGGACAGTGCTGCCTTTGGTTACCAGTGGGAAGGCGATGAAGGCAATGAAGATGTGGCTGCTCTGTGCTCTGAGGGGAAGAAAAAGAAAGAGTGCACTCCACCTATGAGCCTACCTTCATTTCTTCCCCACTTCGAGCCAAGACCAGATGCTTCTTCCTTTCCTGAATTGCTTCCCCACCATCACTGGGATCTTAACCAATGTTTGACAGATTAAGTAACAGAAAGAGTCCATGCCTAGAGATGGGAATCCAAGCCTCTGATATACCATCTCAGCTATGAGGCTGGACGAGAGGCCCAAGAACCATTTCACAGTATACCTATGGGCAGATATACCTTTAGTCATGGAGGACCTCTGAAGACTTACACAGATGGAGAGAGGGGTGGAACACATTCCGTGCTGTGCTCAAAAGCAGGCAGAACATGACAAAGTGAAACACCCTCCTAGAGGTGGGTAGTGTACAAGACAGAGAGACACGACACACACTCCATTACGTCTTTGAATGCTAATGTTAAGGAGCCAAACACCCCCAGGCCAGAGTGCCACAGCTACGAAAGCTCATTGTCATGTTCCCTAAATAGTGAAATGCCAAAATAGGTAGATGCCACTAAAACAAAACACAACAAGAAATTTGAAAATTAGATGTTAAAGAAGTTCCTTCCCAGGCAGTTGTTACTTATTATTCTGGTCCCCACCACCCAAATGATTCCCATCTATGCAAGTGCCGGCAGAATCTCAATTAGAAATTATTAAGAACATGCTCAGCAAGCCAAGAAGAAACACAGCTACACAGCTCCTCTCTTTAATATGCTATTACTTGCTAACTTCACTACTTGGAACTTCTCTCTCTCTCTCAATCTCGGTTTTGTTTTGCTTTTTTAACTTTTGCCGATTACCAAAAACTGCAACCACCTGTTGGCACAGCAAGAGAATATATGAATCATTAAGGAAAGCGCCTGAGTGAGCCAGAAAAGGCAGGGCTCTGACCTGACTTTGTAAGTGGAATTTTCTGTCTTTGACCTCCCATTACGAGGAAAGCATCAACAGTCTCATGTCAAGCCAGCCACATCCATTACCAGCCAAAGAAAACAGGCACAATGCTGCCTGGGGGTGGAGTGGAGAAAAGGCAAGGATCCAAAGATCCATCTGTCGCTGGATGGGCAAGAACCGCTTGCTTCCATGCCAAGCCCCCGCTTGTATTTTCCTCTCACCTGTTCCAGGCAACCCGTTCTGGTATCTCTGTGACACATAATAACTGGACGTTGATCCTTGACTGGCATTTCCCAAGCCACGAGCTTGTTATGGCCTGTTAACAGCAGGCTCCTGCCGATTAGAATCAAAAACAACTTCCCATAATCCTCTAAGCAGTGTTGCTCTTCTTTTCCCTCAGGCTGAGCATTACGGAGATGCTGACAGATGGAGCTACTGGCGCTGCTACGCAGTCCGAATACCTGAGAAGAACGGTCAGCTTGACAAACATCAAGCGTCCCTGCGCAGCATGTCGTCTCAAACATTGGTCCTCCAGAGGCTTTGGACTTCAACTACCAGATGCCCCAGCCAGCATGGCTGGTGGTCAAGAATCCTGGGAACTGAATTCCAAAGCACCTGGAGGGCTAAAGGTTGAGAACCACTGGTCCAGAGAGACTCCTGCAGGACCAGAAGCAGCACCAAGTCTAGCACCAGAGAGGCAAGCTAGAGTTCACCTCTTCTCAAGAAATGGTTCCACTGAAGATGCCACCGATTTCTTAATGGTGTTCAGTTTTCTTTCTTTTTTTTTTAAATCCTGCCCACACATTTATACGTTGCCATGGTAGGCTGCGCCCTTGTTTCTACCAAGCCACTCATCCAAACAGAACCCACTTTGGATAAATGTGCATTTGGCCAACTGCAAGTGTTTGACTGGATGCACAGGAGCACATTCTTCCAAAAGATGACAGAAGTAAAGAGAGAGAACTTTGAAGTCAATACTTTTCCAGCGCTGGTACTGGTGTTCTATATCTGGGGCCCAGAAAAGAAACCCAGTGCAGCTGGAGCAAGTCTTGCACTGAAAACCCAGTGATCTGATGCATGCAAAATATCACATGCAGATATGCTAACGATCATGTCATATTTTATAGATTAAATGTGGAAAAGATGATAATACTTGGTAAAGTGGAAGACAGTAGGAAAAGAGGAAGGGTACGCTACAGGTGGGTTGGTTCAATCAGGGATGCCATGGTTGCCTTGAGTTTGCATAAACCATGCAGGGCTGTTAAGAACAGGGTCTCTTGGAAGTCTTTCATTCAGATAATCACCATAAGTCGACTTGATGGCAAAGAACAAGAACAAATAAAACAGGGATGGGGAAAGTAAGGCACGTGGGCCCATGTTTTGTGACACCTCTGCCATGAACCCAAAGCCCCCACTCCCACACTGGCCAATTTTTCAGCCATCAAATGCCTCCAATTCATCCAAGTCAACACAAAAACATGGTGGCTGACAGTTCCCCACTAACCCCCTCAAAACCCCCAAATCCTGGAAAAATTGAAAAATCTGTCATGGGTGGAACAAAAATGGGTTGTATCATCTTCAGCCACGTTAGAAAGAAACACTGTGGCATGAGGTGGTTTGTGGGGAGCAGAAATGGCCCTCTACCCTCTTTGTAGTTGCTCACCCCTGAGCAACTATGGAACACTAATATACATGACACATCTGAAGCAGGCATCTGTCACAACACTATGTCTGGTCCTGTCATCAAATAGGGTGGACCTACCTGTGAAGGGGCAACAACAAATCTTGAGAGTAACATTAGCACAGTATCAGCATGCCAATTTAGCAGCAGAATGTTGAAATTAGCTTATTACTATCTTCTGCCACCTTTGCAGAAATGGGAGATCACTGGAATTTCTACCACAAGCACTAAAACAGACTATTGGCTACCTTATTCAGCAAATGAGGAATTATCACCTTCCCTAATGACACCACTGATAATGGTTTGCACCGAAAACTCTTTACAGAAAGCATATCAAGTTACAATGTCAGAAACGATTGGTTCATTTAAAGAAATTCTGAAGGAAATGAGAAAGAAATGTTTAAGCTCACCGAACAACCAACTGGGCTTGGTGACAAATGAAAACTGAACCTGGGCTTCCATACAACATACAATGTTTCAGCTACAAACCACTGCAAGGTAGGATTGCACCACAATTTGCTTGCCCTGCAATCCCTGCTGTGTCCACAGCCTCAACTTTAGGCTTCCAAAAGCAGCCCTGGGAAGTACCTTGAGGCCGCCACCGCCGCCTCCCTTTCCTCCGCCAGATCCTTCACAGAGAAGTTCTCCTATCTGGTTGGAGGCTTAATTGGCTGGTATTTATCAAGCACTTAAGACCCACTTGGAGGAAGGTGCTGCAGGAGTGAGAAGTATGAACATTCTCAGCTGCCAAGTTGGTGGTGAAAGGCACGGTCCTTGCTCTGCAACTGGGCAGAAAGGCATTCTGTTTATGCTATACAACAGCACCCATGAGCATTTTGGGTGGCAATTTGCTCTCCACAAGAATATCCTACATCTTTCATGTCCAGGTGGTGTACTGGCTGCTACAGTTGCCTGTCTGGCATGAAAAACCGTAACAACACTCCAAAAACCAAGCTGCATTGGTCCATATAAATGGTAGCATGGGGGCATAGTTTTTGTGGGATAATGTGAGCAACTTGTATCAAAACTAATTCTAGATCAGGGGTGTGTAAAGTATGGGCCACACACAGCATTTGGGAACCCATTTTGTAGCCTCTGAAGCTCTGCAAAGTCTACCCCCACCAAAAAATCAAGATTTTTTTTTTGTTCCAAACTGTGAAAAACAGCTCAAACCCATTGTGCTCATGTTGACTTTGATTTATGGTGACCCTATGAATGAGAGATCTCCAAGATCCCCCGTTATCCACAGCCCTGTTCAGGTCTTGCAAACTCAGGGCAGTTGTGGCTTCCTTCATGGGAGTCTTTCTACTTGTAATGTGGCCTTCCTCATTTCCTACTGCGGTCTATCTTAACAAGCATGATTGTCTTTAAGGAGTCATGTCTTTCTCATGATGCTCACAATATTCAAACACAATGTTTAAATAATAGATAAAAATCAGCCCAAAATGAAACCATGAAAATGAAAAATGAAATTCCTGGAGCACCAGTGTGGCCCCTACATAGGGTGGGGAGTGCAAAATGGCCCCTGCATCTTCTTCAGTTGCCATGATTTTTCTAGATCAAGGGTGGCTCATGGCTATCACTCAAAATCAAAGGTCAGGCAGAAGAGAAGAGAGCCTGTCCAATTAATCTGAGAAATCCAAATCACAATCCAAGCTGTTCCACTGAAAACACTGAGCCCTGCCTGTGACAAAAACTTCCATTCAATGCATGCAAAATAGGAAATTGCTCAAAGGGGGAAGAAAGTGAGCAGACAAAATAAAAGAGGAGAGCTCTCTCAAGAGCTAATAACCATAGTAATTCAAGGGGCCTTCATTTAATTCCATGATTCAGATACTGGAAGATAAACAAGGGGTGCTTATCCTCCCTCTGTCTTGCTTAGGAAGGGCCCAGGTAGCCACTAATGAAAACAGAATTCTGGAATCGGTGCATCATAGCTCAGAAGTCTGTGCAGCCTTAAAGTTACGGATTGCTAAAGCAACACAGAGGTTTTAAATCTGACCAAGTAAGTGCAAGTCCCTACCCTGCAAAGGAAAAACAGTTCAAGTTCAATCTGTTGCATGTTTCAGCTGGGTCAGAAGAATCCTGTCTGAATCCCTAGAGAGCCACTGTCAGTCAGGATAAAAAATACCGAGCTACATGATCCAAGTGTCTGCCTTGGTATAAAACATTCTCCTGGAAATGCAGCCATGCAGATCTATTTATGCTATTTAACACCGAATCAAAGAATTAAGGAGATGGAAAGGGCCTCATGGGCCATCAAGTCCAACCCCCTGCTCAATGCAGTAAATCCAGCTAGACCATCCCTAGCAGATAGCTGGCCAGCCTTTTTCTGAAGACGTCAAAAAAATATATCTCTCTAGGCAATTGGTTCCATTGTTGAACTGCTCTTATTATCAAGGAGTTCCTGCTAACATTAAATAGAGATCTAGCCTCCTGTCACTTAAAACCACTAGATCTGGTCCTATCGTCTGTGACAAAAGAGAACAAATTTGTTCTTTCCTTTCTGTGACATTGCTTTAGATATTGAAAAAAGTGCACACCATGCCTTGCCACTTACAATTTTTTTAAAAAAACAGAGCAAGAAAGAGAGGAATATACAAACCTCATTCATAAACACGGTCTAGCACCATGAATTTAACAAAAAATAAAAAATAAAAAAAAATCAGAGAAATTACTGCCTATACTGAGCATGACATAACACACCCTCCAAACATTCCAGAACCTCCACTGCTCACCAAGTAGCGACTGAGCCAGGTGGGTCTCCCTTGGGAGAATATTCCATATCTGCAATGCCATGATCCAAAAGGCCCTGTTCTTTATCTCCACATGTCTCCCTTCTGAAGGAACAGAGCTTCAGGTGCTCGCTTCATGCGCAGGACAATACAGTTTACAGATTTCCAAACAAAACTGATTGTCCTCCCCTTCGTAATCCAATATGTTAAAAAATTAGGTCCCTTTGAACAATACAATTGAGCCACGTGCCAAAACAAGGCTTATGGAGAAACTGTATGGGACTCTCCACAATCATTTCGTCCACCCGGCAATGCTTGGGATTAACTGTGGGCATCTCAAGAGGCTTCTGGTTAAAAACACCCTGAATTGTAGACTTCTCCTACACGTTCCTCAGAAGGTGATTGCTCACTTGTTGGTTTCTCTATCTGAGTCAATGTACTCAAAATAATCACCACTCTAGGAATGACATTAAAAGTATTTACCTGGCTGGAAAAAAATTGAGCAGAAGTGACTATTAAAATACTGTCGCATGAGATGATAGCAAGATTGCCTCCTCCCCCCAAAAAAACTTTCCAATAGCAATTTAAAACTTCAGCATTAACAAGCATAATGCTCTGTCAGCACCCATTTGCTTTATTCATCAGAAAGCTCATTTTCAGAAGCCTGTCTTTCAGCTGGTGGCCAATGCAGGTCAGCTGGCAAAGAGGATGGCAAACCAGCAGGCAGAGATTTATTTTTCTGACCTATATCCTGCCTTTCTCCCTTGAGTAGAACTCAGAGTGGCTCCCGAGTTGAAAAACAGGTACATATAAACAACACAAAAAGCTATAACGTTAAACCACAGTTAAAACAGATTATCAAGCTAGAGCAAGAAACCCGAATTGAAAATGAATGTGGAAGGGGAGGAAATACAGCAGCCCTGCCTCCATTAGAAGTTCTCTCTCCAGAAGCCGGCCTGAAGAAAAAGGATCTTTGCCTGCCAGTGGAAAGAGAAGAGGAAGGGGGCCAGCCTGGCCTTTTTCGGCAGGGAGTTCTCAGTCTGGGAGCAGCCAGCAACAAGGCCCCCTTGCCTTTCATGGCATTGGAGCACACTGCCTCTGCTTCATCTCTGAGCCACTGAAAAAGATTGCTCAGCTCATGGTGCCTCCTTGATTTATTTTTATTTCCCTCTCTTGTACTGGTACCCAATGCAGCTGCCCAATTATGGGGAGGCAGATTAGAATCATAGAAATCATAGAAATGTAGAGTTGGAAGAGACCCCAGGGGCCATCCAGTCCAACCCCCTTCTGCCATGCAGGAACACCCATCAAAGCACTCCCGACAGATGGCCATCCAGCCTCTGCCTAAAAACCTCCAAGGAAGGAGCAGACTCCACTACACTCCGAGGGAGCACGTTCCACTGCCGGACATTATTAATTATGTAGGGCCCAATCAGTGTACCTGGTACTTTCCAGGGAAATGGAAGCTTACTTTTGAAAAAGAAGCAACATTTTAAATACCAGAAGGAACTTACCTACCTGCAGGAGGTAATCTTTTTATATACTCTGTGTGTGTGAGCGTGTGTGCGCATGTCTGTCTATATGTGTGTGTGCGTGTATCTGTGTATATAGATATGTGTGTGTGTGTCTCATAAGGGTACAGTGGAGTTACATTTCAAAAGTAAAGAGTAGGAACAAAACACAGAGGTTTGTCTTCTGCTGTGATAGGACCTGAACAAATGGATTCAGACAAGACAGGAAATTTTGAGTAAGCCTTAGGAAGAACTTCCTGACTGCAAGAACTGCTCACAATCTGACGGACTGACTTTGAAGGTGGTGGACCCTCCTTTTATTGGAGATTTTTAAGCAGAAAGCTGGATGGCTGCCTCTTTGGGATGCTTTTGCTGGAGATTTCCAGCACTGGCAGGGGACTGGACTAAATGACCACTGGGATCTCTTTCAACTTGATGATAAATTAGTCTAATATGCATTATTTTTTAGTTCCTTATTTATTTCTTAAGGACCTTTGTTGAGACAGTGGGACACAGATTTTTCAAGTTTTATACCGTTTCCTCATCAACTGGGTCTTTTTCCAAAAAAAAAAAAGAGAGAGAGAGAGAGCAAGCACTAGTGTGACTGAAACTTTGGATTAAGGCTCCAGGAACCAGGGTCTGAATCTCCGCTCAGCCACGGAAACCCACAGGGCAGCACTGAACAAGTCACACTCTTTCAGCCTCAGATGAAGGCAATGCCAAACTCCCTCTGAACAGATCTTGCCAAGAAAACTCCACCATAAGTTGGAATCAACTTGAAAGCACACAACAATAACAAAGAAAAAAAAACAAGAAAATACAACACATAACATAAGCAGTTACTTTTTGAACACTACAAGTAATGACAATGAACTACTTTTCAACACTATAATAAGCAATAGGATAGGTTTTTTTTTTTAAAAAAAAGTAGGTTTCCAGGCCCCAAATTATACTCGCTTAGGTCAACATGTTAAAAAAAGATTTCTGCATTTCTCCTGCTACTAGGATTTATTCCCACACGTTAGCAGATCTTTCCTGCTTCTGCTGTTTTAGCATTCCCTCCCTTATTAAGATGCCCAAATTGAATCACAGGCCCATCCACGCTCTTCTTTGTTTAAACTTCACTCAACCAGGGCATCAGCCCCATGGAGAGGTGGCATCCACTTGTGTTTTCTCTTGAACATCCCCCATCCACCAAAACACCAGGTTTCATTTTGTGGCTGCATTCACTTCATCCTTTCCTGTTTGAAACTAAGGGCTCAAAATCTGAGGAAAGGAGTGAGAGAAAGGGAAAGGAGCAATCAATTAATCCTAGTGGTAGAAGGGCCAATAAATAAATAAAGATTAAACACGGGCAAGTAACAGAACAGATGCCCTTGCAGCTGCCTTTATTTTGAACCTGACCACTTTTTCCATCATATCTTCAACTACCCAAATTCGGCAGGAACACTCTTTCTTGCACCACTTTTTCAGCTCCTTCTGAAACGTCCCAGTTTCTTTCTCTTCCGCCCACGTTCCCCCATTGTCTGAACCAGAGGACCTGCCACATGTGATCTCCCTGGGAGGAACCAAACAGCGCAAAGGACCCTAGAATTGGGTCAAACATTAGCACAGCCAGGCAGTATAGCAAGACAACTGAACCAAGCTCCCTGTTAATGGTGTGCAAATGCAGGGCACGTCTTGGAAACCAGCATACACTGATCCGTCTGCTCTGACATTTCAAGAGGATGAGCCTCCTATTTTGATTAGCCACCAAGATCTACAAATGAGCACGATGGCTGGTCTGAGAGCAGACCTTGAATTCATTATGGCAGAAGGGGGACAATTCTGACACAGTACCATAAAGCCTCTCTGATGGACAGGAGCCTAATGCCTAGATCTCTGAAGAAACGCCAAAGCTCCCATTTCTTCTGACCCAGAATTGCATATCTCAGATTCAGACCTGAAGATTCTTTTATATAAACCTTTCTTCAACACTTATAATGGAATAACACACAGTCAAAGCAACAATGCGATGTCGATTCTCCATAAAAGATCAGCAGACATTGCAAAATTGACTTGGAACAGACACCACTTTTGGGCCCTTTCACACTATTCAAATACAGCACCACGATTCCACTTTAGCTGCCATGGCAGCACTCTGTGGAATTCTGGGATTTGCCCTTTAGGGAAGGACATTTTGGACAGAGAGATCAAATGCCCCAGGATCCCAAAGGATGAAACCATGACAGACAAAGTGGAATCATAGAGCTGTATCTGTGAATTGTGAAAGGGTCCAAAGGAAGCTTCCATTCTATTTGTGTGTGTGTGTGTGTGATTTAATTTCATCTGGTATGGGATGAAACATTGACTTACATCAACTTAAGTGGAGCAATGACTTCAAACTATAAGAAAAGAGATTCCACCTAAACATCAGGAAGAATGTGAGAACAATTTGACAGTGGAATAGGCAGGTGCCTCAATGGAGCATGGTGGAGTCTCCTTCTTGGGAGGTTTTTAAGGAGAGGCCAGATGGCCATCTGTTGGCAGGGCTTTGATCGTGTCTTCTTTCATGGCAAAAGAGGGTTAGACTGGATGTCCCTTGGGGTCTCTTCCAACTCTAGGATTCTATGAGTCACAGTAGAGGAAGGAGTACTAAATATAGTCAAAACCCATTTGAAAGAAAAGTTAAAAACCATTAAATCACAACAACTTAAAGCACATTAAAACACATTAAAAAGATAAAAGCATAACACATCCCATTACAAGATCCTTCTGCAACAATAAATTAAGAGCCAGAGACTTGGCTACACAAAATAGGTCTTTGTTAGCAGAAAGAGAATGCAGCGGGAGTCGTGGGGGTGGCAGGAACAAACTTATCGTAGGATAAATTCTGCAACTTGGGAGCAGCCACCACGAAGGCTCTCTCTCTCCCTCCTCACCAAAAACACCTTTGACCTTGGTGGGACTCAGAGAACACCTTCTCTCGTAGATCTTAAAAGTCAAGCAGCATCGCAGAGAGATGCTCACTGATCTCTTACAGAGAATCCAGGCAGTGCTGCTGCTTTGTTAAACCTTACTGATTGCAGCTAAGGGGATTTGGCAGTGAATAGCATCTTAGCTGCTTCTGTGTCCAAACCTTTAATTACAGGTTCACTACAATTTTTAAAAAAACAGAGAAATAACAATATTTCAATACTTAAAAAAATAAAGGAAACCAGCAATTAAGGTTTTTCCCTTCCTTCCAGCAAGAACGGAAAAGTGACACTGACTGAAGTAATTTTTTAAAAAAGCAATTAAAAAAGGCAACCCATCACTCAGATAAGGCCTTTGTTGAATGAGATTTACTTGGGAGGAAACATTACAGAAGGAGCTTGACAGTGAGCAAGGGTGGTCCTGGATAATGCAGGGCTGGATTTTACGGAGGCAGAACCTCTGGCTCTAATTCTGGTTAATTACGCAAAGAGATGCCTCAGCAGTACTCCCAGTCTCTAGTGTCGAAGCAAACCAAGTGTTTCAAACTATTATAAATGCCTCCTCTTTATGTCAGAAGAGCATCTTATTCCATGCTGCTCATTACAAAGTCATTGGAAATTCAAATCTCCCTCTTGATAGCAGCTGTTTCCCTTCTGCAAGCCAAATGGTTTCATTACTACAGAGCTGTGCTTATGGAAATGACACAACACTTTTTCTATACATATATAAGCAGGAAAATAGTGTTAAAAACACTGGTTGTTAACAGAGAACACTTCCCACCTGGTTGCTGTTCGTCTTGCAAAGCCAAACACTTTCATGTCTGCAAAGCTGTAACATTCTTTTCCCACTGCTGGAAGCCTCAAACTCAATGTGATGCTTTTCTTGATCTAGACCGGCTGTTCTTAGATTAAGAGAGATGGCCTCTTTCGTGAAGGCAGGTGCTTCTCCTCTCCCCAGACAGCCTTGCGGGCTTTGACCGGGACATAAGAACACCAGCTTATGCCAGAAAGGCTGATGCCTATGGTCAGCAACACTGGAACCACAACCAAGAGGCTCACACCTCATGTTGCCAGGACCAGATCAAGATGCTATGGTGCCTGAGACAGAAAATTTAAAAAATGCCCCTCTCACAGGACTAATGAGGGATATGATCTAGACATTCTCATACACATGCAGCATTGAAATTACTTAGACCTGTGTTGAAGCTTTCAGCTACATCAATTTTCATATGGGAAAAACTACATAGAAAGCAGTATGGAATCAATCCCTTTCGCCTTACACTCTATTTGGAATAAAAATGGTGAGAGGCCTGGAAGCCATGCCCTGTGAGGACAGACTTAGGGAGCTGGGTATGTTTAGTCTGCAGAAGAGAAGGTTAAGAGGGGACATGATAGTCATGTTTAAATATTTGAAGGGATGCCATGTAGAGGAAGGAGAGGGCTTGTTTTCTGCTGCTCCAGAGACCAGGACAAGGAGCAATGGATTCCAGCTGCAGGAAAGGAGATTCCACCTGAACCTCAGGAAGAACTTCCTGACAGTCAGGGCTGTCCGGCATAGGAATCTGCTGCCTCGGAGTGTAGTGGAGTCTCCTTCATTGGAGGTTTTTAAGCAGAGGCTAGATGGCCATCTGTCGGGAGAGCTTTGAGGGTGTTCCTGCATGGCAGGGGGTTGGACTGGATGGCCTGTGTGGTCTCTTCCAACTCTACATTCCTATGATTCTATGATTCTATGACCCCTGCTCCCATTTATCAGTGGCTTCCATGTCAGTGAATCCACTCTGGGTTTCAGTACAAACTTTAAAGCTGTTATCCAAGGTGCTGGACTTCTTTTGGACACAGAGGTCAGCACCTCTGCTGACTTCTGTGATGCAGACACAGAGGTCAGTTCCTTGGGAGTTTGGGGGAGACAGAGCAGCTTCACTGCCCACTCATACGGAAACTACCAGCTGGCAGTGTTTTTAGTGGATACCAGGCGGGACAGTTCAATTTTACCTTGGTAGAACACACCAAATTTGCAAAATCTGAACAAAGATGAAAGGAAAGATTTACTCATCCCTCGGGCTAGGTAAGCGGACTACAAAGACAATAAAGGAAATCCACACTGGCAGAATGGCCTCCCTGGAACTAGAACCCACAACTTGTGTTCCTACACTGCCTTGGTCCCTCCCATAACTGTCAATCACCAACAGCTCCTCCAGTTTTTAAGACCTCTCACGCAGCCTTGATTTTTCCCCCCCCCCCCGCCTCACCTCCATATAGAATCAACAGCATTGTGAGCTACTTCTAAGGTGACCCCACGTTAATGTATCTCAAGGATGTGCTGGAGGGCCCCTAACTTAAAGATTTCTTTACAAAACAATACAAAACAAAGTGGAACTTCTACACTATGAATAATCCAAGACCAAGTCCCACACTTTTGCTTCCCCAATTTCCAATGCTGCCCATCCACCCCTCATTTCAAGGCCCATCTGCTGTCATCCACATTTATTACTGACATGAATACCCAACAACCTCACCCATCATCCATGGGCCTTCAGTAGTTTTAGTTCTTTCTTATTAGCCTGCCTTAAGAGGCCACCTGAACATTTTGACTTCTTGTATTTCCCATTCTAGCCTCTGGGGAAAAGACCCATTAGAACAGACTCAATCAGAATTCTGCTTAAGACTGTTTACAAAATGGCCACACACCAGTGATTGCGCATGGTGAGACGTTTGTACTTCCTTCTAGTGTCTGTTGGGTTCTTTGCCTGGATTGACAAAAAGACATGGATTCCCCACACTCCCTAATTTCCAAGTAGGAAGCTTTAAGAGACTCTCCAGATCTTAAGTACAGGCTGGATGGTTATGCAGATGTTTATTGAACTCTGTCATTCAACACACTGAAACGCCAAGAGAGAAAAAATTAAAATTTGTTCTAGAGGTTGAGAGCCTCAGACCTGATGACAGATTCCACAGCCACTTCCTGGGAAGTTCAGGAGGAGGGCCACCTGAATGGCAGGCAAAGGCAAAATCCACGGCCTGACTGCTTCTGCCTCTCCCACCTGTCTTTTCCACTTTACTCAAGGCTGCCCTACTTTTAGTTTCTCCTCTTGCATCCTACTGGTTTTCATCTCTTAGCTCTCTCTTAGAGACAGTTTTACCAATCGACAGTTGTCACAATTCACTAGGAGCAAAAGGTAAGTACTGGCCTTGCTCATGCCTTCTCTCCTGCTTGCATTTCCCCATTTTCCTCCCGTGTTCTGCCTGGCCTAAATATCCCCAGAACAGGGGTGATCAAGGTACAACTTGATGCCCACATGTGGCCCATGAGCCCCACTTTTGCAGCCCCTGAAGCACCTCTGGCACAACCCCCAAAGCCCACCAACCCATAGTTGCATTTTCAAAACCGGCCCAACCAAATAAAATCCAGCTGCAAATAAGGCAGTTCACTCCTGCCACTCCTTAAAGCCTCCCAGCAAGGAAAACAACAACAAAAATTGCCAAAATGGCAGCCAGAAGTGAGAGGACATCCCTTCCCGCATGGCAAAGTGCAATGGTGCAGCCTGCTGGGGCGAACATGGGCTCTCACCCCTTTCAGTTACCCACCCCTGCCCCATGAGGTCTGACTGAGTCCTGACCCTTTTCATAGGTTGCAATGCGTGTGGCTGAGTGGGCCACAATTTGTGCAAGACTTTGATGGGACAAATATGTCTATGCAGGGATGGAAATTACATGGCCCTTCACGTACCATGGGACTGCAACCCCCAAAAGCCCTGACCAGTAGAGCTCGCAGTGATGAATCGTGGGAGTTGAGGTTCAGCAACAGCTGCAGGGCTGCATGATTACCAGTCTTGGTTTATAGCCTGCCACAACCACAGCATCATAGAATCTTAGAGTCGGAAGAGACTCTAAGGGCCATCCAGTCTCACCCCCTTTTGCCACTCAGAAACACAATCAAAGCACTCCCAACAGACGGCAAGTCTGCCTCTGTTTAAGAAGGGACTCCAGCACACTCCCATGCAGCTTATTCCATTGCCAAACACCTCTTACCATTAGGAAGTTCTTCCTAATGTTTCACAGCCATTTTGCAAAATATCGAGTGCACTCCAGATGGCTGGTTCGGATGACTATTTCCTACAAACTGCACGCAACGTGTAAGAGGCCAAGATAACAGCTATGACTATAGTAATAGCAACTCGTCCACCCCCTAAGTCATATGTACTGCAGAAAAATCAGAAGCAGTTTCAGTTCTCAGTCCAAAGAGACAAAGCATTCATATTGGAAATCAAAGTCAGTGAAGCACGGGTGGCAGAGCTTTCTTGTTGACAGAGAACTTGCCCTACTCCAAAACAATACAATACAAAAAGCCAAGATAGCCATGATGGCCTGAAGTCCTCCTGTGTCCTACAGGCCAGCTGGAAAAGTGATGACGCCCTGTATGCGAAATAAGAATAATTGAATTCACACTTGCTCCTCGTTTGTTAAGAATTGGATGTAACCATGGCAACTACTGGCAAGCTTCAACATTTTCCCCTGGGACTACTTTATAGATCTAGTGTTGCATAATCAAAATAGTTATTAAATTCTGATAGGAACATCAGAGCTAAATAGTTTGCTCTCCTCCCTTCCACACATACCCTTCCCTCTCCCCATGCCCTAAAGTGTAATTATTGGGAAATGTGTACAGTTTTTTTGAATTTTCTACTGGTTTATACCAATCAGCCACCTCCAGGCATCAGGAATTTGGATGTCAACTCAGTAAAGGAAACAAGCAGGTGTGCAGACTAAGGTAAATGCAGAACTATGAGTGACTCACGTTACTGTGAAAGATGGAGCAAAATTCCACCCCAGCTGAAGAAGCAGCTGCAGCAAACGCCAACTGCGGGAAAGAAAGGTCTACCCAGAAAAGCCCGCCAGCCAAGTCCCTCCCTCAGTGCTGGGGTCAAAATCAGGGATGGAGGGACAGGGGCTGCTATTGGCAAAAAGCAGTGAAATGTGTGAGCCAGCCATTCTATTTTTATTTTTATTTTATTTATTTATTTGTATCCCACCTCTCCATATGGATCGAGGCGGCGAACAACTTACAAATAGCATGTATTTCTATACATATTTCTATACATTCACAAATCACTGATCCCAAGTGTCATCTAGTCCAGCCCTAACAAACAGGAATCCACAGTCTGAACCCTACTGTTAGTTCTGACTAGAACAGACCACTGAACCAATGACACTAGCCAACAACTGGAGGAAGGAATAGAGGGCATGCTCATCAAAATTGCAGATGACACCAAATTGGGAGGGGTTGTTAATACGCCAGAGGACAGGATCAGAACTCAAAATGACCTGGATAGATTGGAGAGCTGGGCCAAAGCTAACAAAATGAATTTCAACAGAGAGAAATGTAAGGTCCTACACTTAGGAAGAAAAAACGGAATATAGGATGGGGGACATGTGGCTGCATAGCAGTACGTGTGAAAGGGATCTAGGAGTCTTCATAGACCACAAGCTGAACATGAGTCAGCAGTGTGATGCGGCAGCCAAGAAAGCAAATGCAATTCTCATCTGCATCAATAGGAGTATGGTGTCTAGATCGAGGGAGGTACTAGTACCACTCTACTCTGCTTTGGTTAGACCTCATCTTGAATACTGTGTCCAGTTCTGGGCACCCCAATTCAAGAAGGACATGGTCAAGCTGGAGCAAGTCCAGAAGAGGGCGACCAAAATGGTGAGAGGCCTGGAAGCCATGCCCTATGAGGATAGACTTAGAGAGCTGGGTATATTTAGTCTGCAGAAGAGAAGGTTAAGAGGGGACATGAGAGCCATGTTTAAATATTTGAAGGGATGCCACGTAGAGGAAGGAGAGGGCTTGTTTTCTTGTGCTCCAGAGACCAGGACAAGGAGCAATGGATTCAAGCTACAGGAAAGGAGATTCCACCTGAACCTCAGGAAGAACTTCCTGACAGTCAGGGCTGTCCGGCAGTGGAATCGGCTGCCTCGGAGTGCAGTGGAGTCTCCTTCCTTGGAGGTTTTTAAGCAGAGGCTGGATAGCCATCTGTCAGGAGTGCTTTGAGGGTGTTCCTGCATGGCAGGGGGTTGGACTGGATGGCCCCTGGGGTCTCTTCCAACTCTACATTTCTATGATTCTATGATTCTAACAACTGATTCAGTGGGTCTGCTCTAGTTAGGAGTAACTGATAGAGTTCAGGCCCACTTGTAAACAACCCCTGAGAGATGGCCTTGAAGCACACTTTACCAGCCTCCAGTGAACCTGACTGAAAAGCGTAGCATACGTGGATTAGACCCAGAGCAAAGAAATGCATCAGAATGAAAGGCTGTGACTGGGACTAATGCCATCCTGCTTGGATGGCATCCGGACCTGGATTTCTCTGCTCACTCAAGTCTTCTCCACTGGAAAGATACAGGCGAGACTCATCTGCACCCAGGCTTCATTCAGAAGACAACTGTATAGCTGCCACTGCCCAGGCATTCCCAAGTGCAGCTCTCAGCATTCCTCATTATTAGTGACGCTGGCAAGGGCTGCTGGGATGTGCAGTCCAGCAACAACCAGAGGTCCATACTTGGCCATCCCTCCCTCACTCTACGTGGTCTCTGTGTCTCAGGCAGTAGCTAGAAGGCTCTGTGCACGAACTTTGTTCCAGGAAATTCAGATCCCATTATTTCAAACCTGAGCTGTGTTATGATAAACCATCATTCAAGCACTGTGACAGCTTGGGTGGGTGGGTGAAGAGCATTATCTGTACTGGGGCTGCGAGCAGAGAGAGTTTGCTTCAACTCCAGCAGTTATCCAGCCCAAGAAAGTCTCAGAGGCGGAACTGATTGTTCTTAACTTGCTGCAATTATTCCAATTTCCTACCGATCTAGCGTTAAAAGAGGGGGGCAGAGAACAAACGCTCCCACAGAAGCCTACAGATTAGTGACAAATGCAAGTACTCGGGAAGGTAAGAGCTTGTGTAAATGGAATGGCAATGAAGCTGAGTGAGTTTCATCTGCCATGCATTCAGTCTCTTTATTCACTGATGAGAAAGACTCAAACTGTTCCAAAAGTATAGGGGTGTTAAGTGGTAGGGCAGTTTTTCTTCCAGATAATATCCAGAAAGAAAGCCTCCTTTACATGCCTGTGCTGAGCAAGTCTACCTGTGGCTTTACATGTGATCCAGTGACACACACAGTCCAGAGAACCAGCTTCACATCCTACAAATGAAACCCAAACAATTACTTGAATCCAAAATGATTAAACTGAGGTTGTTGTACTTTGGACATACCATGAGGCCACATGACCACTGGAAAAGGCAATATTGCTCAGTAAAGTAGAAGGCAGTAAGAAAGGAGGAAGACAGCATTACAGATGGACGGAGTCAATCAAGAAAACGGTGGTTGCCCTGAGCTTGAAAGACCTGAGCAAGGCTGTTAAGAGAAGAGTGTCTTTAAGGCTTCTTGTTCAGAGGGCTGCCAAAAAGTGAAGTTGACTTGATGGCACAGAACAACAACAGTAACAACAACATGACATGTAGGCGCTTGCATCAGATCTCTCTGGAAGCCAAAATGGCTAATCTGATGCTACTGTATTTTGGTTGCATCATGGATGACACGACTCATTGGAAAAATGCAATATTCAGTAAAGATGAAGGCAGTGGTGAAAGACAAAAAGTACAGTATGGGTGGATTGATTCTACCAGGGAAGCCATGGCTGCTCTAACTTTGCATGACTTGAACAGGGCTGTTTGTAAGAGCTTCTTCAGGTCACCATAAACCGAAGCTGCCTGATGGCAAATCACAACAAACAACAACAACAACAACTCTCAGTCTGCACCAAGATTGGAGGAGTGGCTCAAGCGTTTGAGTGGGAGAGGAGAGATACACATTCAAGGCTCCATTTAGCCGCAAAACTCCTCAGGTGGCCACAGGCCTCCTCTCCTGGCCCCATCTACCTCACAGAGTTGTTGAGAAGAGGGAAAAAGCCACACGTGCCACTTTGAACTAAAGTGAGTTACAAATGCTATTGAGAAATAAAATAAAAATATTAAGAACAGTTTCTGAGATTCGTGTACACTGCAACACCCACACGGTACACAACATCACGCACAGAGGCAGATCCCTTGGTTGATTCACCAAGGGCTGACACCCTGAGCAGCCCTTAGCTAATTAGGTAACTGTGTGCTCAAAGACCGGTAATACTTTTAAAGCATTGCAACATAGCATACCGGCAGCTCACAGTAATTTAATAGGGACTGTAACAGATTATAAATTAACTGCAAAAAAGAGGGGGATTACCACTCTGAACTGTAATACATCAGCTAACTTTAAGAGCAACACTCACATTTTAATAGTGACTCTGACACTGACTTAGCTCATGGATTTTATTTTGGTACGCTCCCCTAATGTTGGTAGACTGCAACTTCCAGCATTGGCTAGGCTGGCTAGGGCTGATGGGCCTTGTAGTCCAACAACATCCAGAGGGAAAACATTCTGCCAGTTCCTGCCCTACTAGATTGCAAACTTCTAGGAACCTGCTCAGATGGATGGACTTCTCTAAAGAGAGTGCGTCTGAGCTGCTGAAGTTCTTTGGGAATGTTTGGAGAAAACAAGTTTTCTAGAAATTATTCAGGATTTTGTTAGCATTACTGTTTCAAAAATATACGTATAGCCTCCTTGTTGAGGGAAGACAACCCAAGGTGGTAAGCAATATACAACATAAACAACAAACTAAAACAATTATGTGCTGCAGAACTAAACAAAAAGGGAAGCAGTTAAAACAGCAGGAGTTAGAGGCACATGCAGATGCAAACTCCCAGCCTCAATATAAGACAAAATCCAAAAATCCAAAAGCGGAAGCCAGATTTGATGGTTTAAGATCCTGGGGAGGAAAATCTGCATTTACCAAATTACAATGGCTTGGATGCAAAGATATGTTAGCCAAAGAAAGTTTTGGAGAAACTTTTCATTCTGAGTAATTCCCCACCCCTAATGATACATCTCTCATAGTTCAAAGTGCGTCTCCAACCTTCAATGAGGCTCTCTGAGTTGGTCACAATTTACACTATGGGAAGAAGTAAGTAGGAAATTTTCTTTATTTTCCTCAAGTAAACATATCTTGAGATATAAGCAAATCGGTTATCAGTAAGAGGTTGACCACAATGAAAGAACAAAAAGTCTTCAGGTGAGCATTGTTTTAATAGGAAACAGGCTCCTAACTCTCAATGTGGGGAGGGAATTAACATCGGATAGGCAACAGGAATTCTAAGATATCTTGTAGACATTCCAGACTGTTCTCGGTTGTGGATAAAGAGCTCTGCCTGTATGCTGGACTAACTTTATGTTGGCACACTGCACAGTGGACAAATGGTAAACTGCTTGTGGAAGGATCAACTTGATACCTCCTTATGTAAGTGTGTAAAAAGCATAACCACCTCCTTACGTAAGTGTGTAAAAAGCAAAATCACTGACTTATGTCAGCATAATGCCTCAACAGGACTCCAGCCTCGGTATAAGTGAGAAAGGAGCAAAATTTATATGGGACAGCTAAAAAAACAGTGTAATAGATTTTCCTGTCATTCAGTCTCTCCTTCTCACTAATATAGATATTTATTCTGTGAAGTAAATGTGGTTCAAATGTAACTATTAGTGCTGGATTACACTTTTCTTCTTTACCTATTTTGTGTGTATAAACATTATGATTTAAGTGAGAGATCATGTGGGTTTTATTCAGAATTTCTCCTTTATCCCACCTTTTCTAGTCTCCTCTCAAATATGGTGTTCTGGAGGTTCATCTACCAAGAGCAGCCCAGATTTAAAAAAAAATGCACAAGGAGCACAAAAAATATCCAACAATTACTTGGATAACTGCACTGCTTGTGGCAACATATGTCAAAAGGAGGTTCTGTATTGTTTCCTTGATAACATTTGAAAATAAGAAATACAGGATCTGGAGAGAGCCTGCCTTTAACTCTGAAGCCAAGCTCTTCTTGACTAAAACAAGTTACTCAGGCCTGTGTCATTCATGAGAGACTACCAGCATACAATGGTTATACACTGCTGTATACTGTCACATTCAAGTCCATGTGCATCTGGTAGGAAATGGTGCCTGGCTAAGGTTTGAGTATGCACTGAAAGCACAAGCCAATCACTATATCATTAAATGCAATGGAGTGCACCAAATCTGCTCAGAGTGCACACACTTAATGCATGCCCTGCAAAACAGTTATCAAAAGACAGTAGAAAAGAAGAGAGAAAAACTGCATTCAGTCTTTGTGCACCCATTTAGTGGGGCTGCATAAATGGTGAGGATGCAGAGCGCCTTCTGAAAAGCTCTTCAATCATATGCAACAAGTACACTGTGCCAATAGGTCACAGCAAGTAACTGCCTTTTATCTCATTCATCCAGCATCAGGTTGTGTGTTATTTATCTATTTTATGTATTCATACAAATACCTGTACATCCAGGAGTCCCCAAGCCTCCATGTCATATATGGAACATGTATCACAGAAAGAAACAACTGAAAACTACAAAAAGAGGACAGGTAGTCACGATTTCCAAGGCTCTATATTATTGTTTCTTTATAGTTAGGGGAAGTGGGGCAGCAGCTCAGTGACAGCACTTGCGGTTTTCATGGAAATGACCCACATCTAATCCTGGCATGGCCAGCTGAAAAGGCATCAGCAACAATGGTGAAGAAGACCTTAACTGGAATCTTTGTCTATAATCCCTGATGTTTATCAAGGTTTTTTTTTTCAAGATCTGACTTGATTTGATTTTATAGCACTAGAATTTGGAAAACTATAGGGAGGAGGCATTAATATTTTGCAATTGGTAAACCAAGGCTGAAAGACAGGAGTTTGTCTAAGATTCAAGTGATGGATGCTTGTGGCTGAGCAAGGATATAAATACAAAGCCAAGACAAATGCTCCGTCCACCAGACCATATGGGCTCTTTTAATATCCGATTCACTTTGTTGTTGTGTGTTTTCACGTCATTTCCAACTGAAGATATCCCTAAGCTGAACCTATCATGGTTTCTTCAAGCTCTGATTTCCCTGAGTACTAGTCCAATGTTCAAACCACTACACAAATCTGGCTCTTGAGCTAATTCACTATTAGCATATAATAAAAGTGGGAAGCATAAATCTTTAGTATGCAATATTTTCCATTCCAGAGAATCAGAACAAAGATTAATCGGAAATGAGTCTCATTAGTCATCAGGTCCACAAGTGAGTGGCTGGGCTTGAATTTCAAAGCTGAACTGGTAACCAGTCTGTTTCTGGGCACAATTCCAAGTGCTGGATTGTGAAATAAAATGCTTGATTCAGCTTAGGTCCAGGCTATCTGACATACCACATCTCTCCATGTCCCAGTTGTACTAGGTGACCAGTGTTTAACTGAACTCTCTATCAACAGCCCATATGCAATGGTCTGAGTTTTATGGAGGACTCCCAGAGACAGAAAAGTTAGTGGGAAAGTAGCACAACATTATAATCACATTAAAAAGCTAAACGCATACAATTTACATTCACTATGTTTATGCTGAAAGGTATGGGTGGGAGAGAGAAATTTAATTGTTAATTCTGACCTGGCATTTGACTTTACTGCACTGAAAATCTTACCAGCACTCAGATGAAACACCCCACCCATAATTTCACACTACTTCCCCCGTCCATGTTTTAAACTTGGGAGAGAAGGAAACTGCTCTGTGAATGTTGGAAAGAAACCTTTCTCTCTCACCCATTGAAAGGGAATGAATCAGGTTAGAAAGAAAGACACACACAAAGGAAGGATGCAAGAAAGAAAAACCTTTATTTATAAATGTGAGCTACAAGCCAGACTCAACTCGAACTCTCATGCTCATCAATAATGCTGCACAAAAACAATTCTTCTGGGGACATTGGCTGGGCTTACAGTTGGTCACTCTAACGTCCAACTTCCTAAATTTATCATCTGCTTCCTCTCTGGTGGCCCACTGCTGTCCTGAAGATGTTCCTATCCATGTATCTTTTCCCTTCTTCCTCCAGTGACACCCAGGATTTCTTTTAATTTTTCAGGATGTGCTTTCCAAAACACAAAAAGTGAAGCAAGGTCCTTCAAATTCACACTGTGTTCAAAATACCTAACAAATTTTCTGGGTTTCTGGAGCAACATCTACCTTCAAACATTGCTTCCCAATGAACGAATGAACAAATGTATACAGAGATTCTTGCTGAAGTGACGGTCTTTGGAATTTGATGGCAATTGCTGCATTTCACAAGGACATTTTCTCCTGCCTGGGCTATTAGGGTTACAGATGTTTCATACCTGTACCCACGTATTTTGCTTTTGAAGTGGATGGCTATGCACCCTTACACTCTTTCTTCATATTCTTCCTTCACAGCAATGACGTCTGCAAGAGCAGCAGCAGTAACAGTCCAGCCTGGAAGAAGACAGATAACCTAGTCAACTTTTCAATTTAAATCCATTTATTTCTAAAAAAATACCAAATCTTATCATGTACTAAAAAACAAACCAAGGTTCCTATATCTACTTATACTTATTAAAACATCTTATACTGAATTAAGCATGTACCCTTACATGTATGTATGATTTCTTGACAGGGTCTACAGTATTTTTAATCCCCATTTGTACAAAGTGGGCTATACTTGGAACAAACAATAATGTACTGAAATCCTCCTTAGGCCCTCCATACCAAAACCTTATCTAGCACTTCTACTCTTTAAGAGAAAAAAATAAATACTTTTCTTTTTAAGCTGTCTACACTGGCCATTTGTATCTGCAACTGGTTGAAACAGCAGTACTACAGTATTTTATATTTTGGGACAATATACACTTACTGAAATATTTAAAATTAATTACATGTTATTTATGAAAGGTGCCCTGATTTTATGGATCTTGTTACTTTTGGACCACCTTTGAATCTCCCTTCTCTCCCAGTCACCCCCCTCCTCTGCCCAGTTTCACCCCCTCCACCATTCTCTTACCTCTTTCAAATTCTTCTTTGTCTCCACTGACTCTTCTCTTGTTCATGATATCTCTTTGTCACTGATGCCCTTCTCCAGCACCATATGGGTGGTCTGTTCAAGGAGCAATGGATTCAAACTACAGAAAAAGAGATTCCACCTAAACCTCAGGAAGAACTTCCTGACAGTCAGAGATGTTCGGTAGTGGAATATGCTGCCTTGGAGTGTGGTGGGGTCTCCTTCTTTGGAGATTTCTAAGCAGAGGTTGGATGGCCATCTGTTGGGAGTGTTTTGATGTATGTTCCTGCATGGCCAAAGGGGGGTTAGACCGGCTGGCCCCACTGGTCTCTTCCAACTTCATGATTCTATGACTTCTTATCTCTCCGTTCTTAAGATCTCTTTCATGTTCTTGCTTCTTCCTGTGTCTTTCTCTTCAACTGTTCTGTTTTTCTTTTCTTTCTTCTTTCTTCTTCCATGGTGCCTCTCAAATATGATTCTCTCCCTCTGCTCTTCCTCCACTTGTCTCTCTTCCCCCATTTTCTCATCTCACCCATCATGCTTGTGAGTTCATTTCCCTCCCCTATTTTCTCCACATGCGCGTTTTCCTTTCTCACACACAGTTCTGTATCATGAGGCAGCACACCAGACTTCCTCTTCCTACACCTCCCTCCCACCCTCTTGTTCTTTGCCACTCATCATGTTCGCCACTCACTGCAGCAGGTGCCGCCTGCTCCCAAGTGAAAAACTCTGGCAGGGGAGGCAGCAAGGGAAAAAGTGACATAAAAAGCATAAACACACAAGCACATACATGCACGCACGCACACACACACCATTAACCAGATTTAAAAAAGGCTTCAAAATTATACAAAATTACATAAAGGGTACTTTATGCTCTGGCTCTTTTTCTACAATACAATTTAATATAATTAATAGTAATACACTGGTTCCAATCTCTGAGGACTCTAAATATCTATTCAGAGCAGACTCTTGGCCATCAGACTTTCCAGTTAATATCCCAAATTGACAGGTTTGTTGACTAAGTAGCTCGCTGTTCTTCCAAAAAGACACAGAAAGAAAAACGGGAGGAATCTTCTGGCTGCTCAGAGCTCTGGGACAGTTCAAAAAATTTAGCACAGGGCTTCTGCAGCAATCCCACTTTTCAATGCAGATTCTTCTTGTTGCTCCAGGACAGGCAATTAATTGACACCTTCCTTAACTTCAAATGCATCTCATTTATTTTTCACTGGAAAGGGTAAACAGATTAGACCCTGGGTACGCTAGATGTACCACAGGAGAGAAAACCGCTAACTAAATTGCAGCAGAGCATATCAGAGCATGCACATCCATCAGCATGGCACTTCCCACCATGTGTTGTGTACTCCAATGTGCAATCACATCCACATTTGACTCTTCAACCTGCCACACACAACTACATATGACCACAACTGGAATGCAGTGAACACTATATTATACATGTCTACATGTGCCTTCGAGCCACCTGTCGACTTATGGTGACCCCATGAACTTCATGGAGTTTTCTTATGCAATCATCAAAGATGGTTTTGCCAATTCCTTCCTCTGAAATTTAGCCTACAAGTAGGAGCACTAGTACATTAAAATTCACCTTCTCAGAAGCATGGGCCATTTCCACACTACACTGTTATAGTGCTATTATTCCACTTTCAACATCCTATGAAATCCTGGGGTTTGTAGTTTAGGGAAGGGCATCTTTGGCCTCAGTAAACTACAAACCCCAGAGTTCCACAGGATGTTGAAAATGGAATAATAGTACTATCACAACGTACTGCAGAAATGGCCATGGAGTCATCCGGCACTCCTAAGGAATGGGTATAACAGCAGCATTTCTGTGTATGTGCTTTCAAGTCTCCTGTTAACTTACAGAGTTTTTTAAGGCAAGGAATCCTCAGAGATGATGTAGACATTTATTTCCTGAAATATAACCACAGTGCCTGCTGGAGGCGGCAGTGTTGTTGTTGTTGTTGTTATTATTATATAATTGGCAATCTCCCACCCAAGTACTAACCAAGGCTCATCCTGCTTAGCTTCCAAGATTAGATGGGATCTGGTTGGTACCTTTAGGGTATTTAAGTCCTATATTTATCTCATGTATTATATTTCTAGAATGCAAATTATAAATACAGATTATATCAAATATTGTATTTCTAGAATACAAATTTCAAGAATACGAATAACCAAAACCAAACATTTTTGAGCCTACAGTTGGCACCTTCCAGGATGGCCTACTCAGGGTGGAAGGCACTGTAGAACTGAAGGATGCCTCTTCCTTATGCTCACAAAATGCTTGGCTGACAGCTGTAATTATTTTATTTTTATGTTTAAACAAATGTTTTTTTCCAGCTGGCTGGGAGCCCTCAAAGCAAAGCACTGGCTTCCAGCTGCCTCCTACCTTTATTCCAAAGGAGCATTTGTAGTAAGTAACTGTGGCAGACAGCTAGAAGCCAGGGATCCACTTGAATGATTCCAACCCCACTTTTTCTTCAGGTGCCCATGTCACACAAGTAAAATTCCAAATGCACCCACTAGCCCCAGATGCGGAGGCTCCTGGTCCGTGTTCAAGTGCTTGCTGATCCAATGGTGTTCTTCCTCTCCCCTCAACAGTGCATGTGCCTACCCACCGAAAGCAAAGCATCAAAACAGAACAGAAACTGTGGCACCAACACTACTGCTGCATTCTCATTGGTTAATGCTCAGTGTTAACAGCAGTGCGTGGACCTGTCCTTACACTGAGCGTCATTTTGTGCAACTATTCACCCTCCCTGCTCCATGACGGTGGAAACAGAGACCCTACAATGCTGCAGGGATTGTTCTAAAAGGAAGACCGCATGAACTTTCCACACCCAGAGATGGAGGCAAAGCATAAAATCCCATAGAAATAAAGGTTCTATAAAGAAACAGGTTTTGCACAACCCTTGTTACTGGAGTTGAGCACCCACTGGAATTGATCTACATCAAGCACTGTCTGCTAACAAAGTCCCAGGATCACTGGAAGAGCACTTGGGCGAGCAGGGAAGGCTGTATCAAACAAACAATCATGAATCATTGCAGGCAAGTCACACAGAGCCAGCAATAAGCTCCCTCTTTACTCCACATCCCAACAGGCCAACTGAAGCTGCTGCTACGCTTATGGGAACTCAAGAACCAGAACACTAATGAGAATGAAAAAAAAAAGCCATCTAACAAAGTATGCCATGAGAAACCACACCAAAAATATATAATCAATGCGCAACCGCTAACAGATGTGGGGAAGAACACAAATGCTGGAAAGGAATGCCTTTCTGTAGAGGTAGAAAGGGTGAAAAAGTGGTTCATCTTGTGCCCTTTGGGCAACCTTTGGATTCTTACATCTCTGCTGGAAGAGAAAAGGAAGTCAAACAGAAAAAGCACAAAATATGCTCACAGCATGGAAAATGAAGCAACGTACAAAAGCTCAAGGAACTGAGAGGAGACGGACTGGCTGTAGCTTAGGTTTCACACTGTCATGTTTTGGTAATTGTGAAAGTGACACAGAAAGGCAGTCACTCAGTGCAAACAGTAGGCATCCATTTGAGTTTCCAAACTGATACACGAGCACCAGCAACCCTAGGACCTCTCTACCAACAGTTTAAACGTAGTGCAGATTGCAAATCAAGAAAGCAGGGTCTCCTTTTTGCAGATATAACATGGCTCATTCAACAAATGATGGGCTTGGAGAGGATGAATTTGCAGAACTGATATCTTTAATGTTGGTCCAACAACCTGAATGCATGCTTGGAGTATGCGCAGAAGACCCCTTTCTCTCCCCACCATCACACTCACACACCCCAACCCCTACTTCGGTAGCACTACATGGCTAGAGGCATTCCACACTACCCGATCACAGACCGTATGAACCTAGTTTAAGTTGCCATAGTTTCCTGCAATATATTCTGATAACCGTCAGCTATTTAAGTTGCAAGGCTGGTGGGCATCGAGTGGATGTTTCTTCATGAGCAAATAAAAGTGATGGCTGCTAAATTGTCTCAAATGTGTCCTTTTCTAAGTGTTGACACACTTTTTTGATTTTGAATGTCAGTTTTTCAAAAAGTGCCAACGACCATACTCTGACAATCCATCTCTTGATAGGTAAGTCTTTCAAATCTTTCTACCTCTTAGAAAGTAAATTACATTAAATAAAGAAAACTCCCGTCTTGCAGTTCCTAGTAGCAATGCTATCAAATTCTTGCAAACGTTAATTTTGACTCTGAAAAACTGATAGTAACAATAATGGGTCTGACCTGGGGAAATCCTGGTTTGTTATTTGACTTAGAACATATAAGATTTGATTGCAAGATTCTGCAACCTTTGGCCAGCTGAGTCTGATACACAGCACTGCACCTTGTTTAAACTGAGAAACTGTTTTCACCGGGTAGCATTGACACACCCCTTTGGATCCAGAGTACCTACTGCTGGATGGATGCCTCACCAGTCCCAGACTTTAGAAGAGATTAGAGTATGTCTGTACTGGACGGCACACCTGGTACAGCCTCTCTGATATGCCAAATGTTCTCTATGTGATCATCTCTTCTATTAAATAAATATCAGATACATGCAGTTCATAGGACACACGAGATAAAGGTAGTTATCTTTTAAAAATGAAACAACTACAGCAACGGAAAATCACCTTTAAACGTTAAGGTACTCCTGTCACTCACACTGGGAAAGGTCTTCACCAACTGTTTTGACTGGGCAATAAAATGTATAAAGGGACAAAGCCAGGCAGATTTCCTAGAGACTGATTAGGTTGAGTTCCGTGATGGAGGTGAGGAGAGGCAGCAACACAATAATTAAACAGTTTCTCTCTTGGGTTGCCAAGCCCCCCAGGGAGAGAAAGCACCACAGGTAACAACAACTGCTTTGCAACTCTCACAGTTATTTAATCACCGAAAATAAGTGAAAGTAGAGCAAAGCCTGGCCTATCGATCGGAGGGATTGGAGACATAGATTTAGAGTGTTTCACACCATTCTTATCCCATTTCTGTCCAATAACCACTTCATCCAGCTCAGCATGTGGTTGCTCGATAGGCTGTGTTCTGGTAGAGTCCGCAGCCCCACGGCAACGAAGAAGGGCGCAGGCGCAACCCACGGCTTCTGTGATTGAAACGGATCTTGGACGGCGGCACTGAAACGGTTCTTGGACGGCGGCACTGAAACGGTTCTTGGACGGCGGCACTGAATGGCTGCCAATCAGAAACAACTATACCGGGCTTGAAGGACTGGTAAAAGACAAGCTTGTGTGGTGTTCAGAGCCAGCGAAGTCTCCACCTCTTGTGTCTCACTCACACATCATCACCATCATCATCTTCGTCGTCATCATCTCGCCTTTGCCCCAGTTTGGGACTCAAGGCAGCTCACAACACTTAAAATAGACACAGCTAAAATTTTAAAACACACAAAAGTTAAAAAGTAATTAAACCATCATAAAACTAAAAGCAATTAGAAACATAAACCATTAGAATAATGACAATCACCAAACAGCCACCTTGACATGGGTTTTAAAGGATAAGTTGTTTGATTTTTTTTAAAAAAAGACTGGAAACCATTTATGGACTTTTTGAGCAATAAGAACTCAAACAACGCTAATAATTTGTGGATATCGTTATTAGCTGTTAGTTTAGACCAATTTGTAATGGTACAATATTATTTTTCTGTTGTTTTTTCTTACGGTATTTCATCGTTCTCATTACAATTTGGATGGGGGGTAGTCAAGGCACTTTTGTGTTCCAGCATGCTAGTGTCTAGTCAATTAGTCAGTTAGTGTTCTACTGAGTTAGTGCTTAGCGCCTTTCTTTCAATTTTAGTTTAGTCAGAGTTTATGTGATTTTGTGTAAAAACTCAGTCACATTCTCTCTCTCACACATACACACACTAACACCTGTGACAACAACAAACAAAAGTCCAACACTTTATACAAGGCCCCTTTCTCTTTCAAAAAATAAATAAATCAATTTTCAAAATGCCTGCCAGAAGAAAAATGTACCTGTGAGTATAGTGGGACACAGAAAAGGGCCTTCTTAGAAGATGACAAAACACGGGCAGGTTCATACAGGAGAATATGGTCCACAAAACCATTCCAGCACATATCAGATAAGTGTCCCTGACTTAACCCCTGGCAATAGGGTGGGGGAGGCCTTGTACATCTTGTGGCTGGGAGGCATTGCACTCAATGGGTGCATCTGAACATGCAAAACTTTCACAGAGGTCTATGTACTTTGTGGGCTCTGGCAAAGCGTCAGGAAGGCCAGCCAACCAAAAATGACCTATCAGCTTCTGTGGGCAAAGCTCCATAGATGGACCAGAGGCTTCATACCTGTCCACCTTGGGACATAAAAAAGAGCTCCCAGAGCACTAAAGGTCAGTTGGCTTTAGATGGCTTTCAACCCTCTCTCTCTCTCACAGGCCACTTCCGCACTACACTCTTATAGCGCAATGATTCCACTTGCAACATCCTATGGAATCCTGGGGCTTGCAGTTTTGGGAGGGGCTGGCCAGCCCCTCCTGAAACTGCAAACCCCAGGATTCCATAGGATGTTGAAAGTGGAATAATTGCGCTGTAAGAGTGTAGTGCAGAAATGGCCTCAATCTCTCTAGTTGGCTCTTTGGGTTAGCGGTAATTTTAAAGGGTTGTACTCTTTTCTGCTGTTTCATACACATTTTAATCTTGATTTTTCATAATAATTTGGCAGTTTGAGCATGGGACTGGATCCAGTTGGGAGGAGACAGAGTCTGTGTGCTTCTCATAACCAGCTCAGGTCCCTTGTGGGACCCTGTGGGTAGAGGCAACCAGGGTCACATCCAGCTCGCGTGCGCCTGACTTTGCTTTACTTCCAGATGGCACAGGATGTACACCAAGGTGGAATCCCATGCTTCTTGTTCCAGGTCTATCCATCAAGTGAAGGGGTCAGGATCTGGCCCCATGCTGAGCCAAGCCTCTACAGCTGTATCCAACCTGTTAACAACTGGAACAAAGAGACGCCTGTTTTCATTTGGCCAAATGAAGCCCAACATCTTTTGCTGCTGGGCTCACCATGCTTTTTCCTCCCAGAACAGGTGTATGCCCTGTACTATTTTCTCAAAACCAAAAGGGAATTTGAGCCATTTCATCCACTAAACCATTATAACATTCAAAAGTTGATGCTGTGTGAACCTGAAGATGGGAATCCAAAAGTAGCTGGGCTTGACTTCACATTAAATGAAGAAGAAAAAGGCCAACTGAACATGTGCCATGGAAGAGGTGCACTTTTGAAAAAACAACTTTGCTAATTGAGGGTGGGGAGAAGCAAGCCAAAGGCCAGGATGAAGGAAGTCATGGGACTCATGCCTAGCCCACCAGCCACAGGAAGAAATGATCACTACACAGGACTAAAAATATTAAGGATATGGGTGTCACACAGAGGGTACCACCTCACTATATGATTGCTAGTAACGAATAGGGCAAACAACTATTGATCTGGACACATCCATCCAAGACTGCATTCTGCGTCACAACTGAGCAAGCCGAATGCAGAACTGAGCCTCCCTGCATTCACGTTAAACCACTGTACCACATGGCCCACGCCCACGATAAGGAATCATACCAGACTGCAGGCACTCATGGTTCCAAGTTTGAAATAATCAATGCCATAGTGCAGCGCTATCCAGGCGCACACTTCCCCCTGCATGCTGTGTAGCAACTGTGCTACACAGCTATTTGTGCCAATTCTCTTTTCCCGGCACGTGGAACTCTGTCAGAGACATGTTAGCATAACACAAGCCATACAGAATTCACTGTTTAACAGGGAGACCAGCCTATAATGTTTGTAAGCCATACTGTACTTTCCCAGACCAACAAAACACAACACTGACAACACATTACGTTCATGGCCCAAGTCCACCAAAGGCTGAAACACAACAGGATAACTTTCTTCTTCTCTTTTTCTCCCTCCTTTTGTGTTTTCAGAATGTGCATGTAGACTTTCAGAAATGTTCAGAATTTGGGGGTATAACAACAACAAATCAATTTCCACCAGTGGAAAAAAATCCCTTTCTATTGTATGATGGCTTGTTAGGGGAAAACAATTTGAAACAATTAACTTTTTCTGCTGCCTTTACAGCTTGTCAATGATTAGCAAACTGTTAAGCAATCGGCATTTTCTTCTCCATTTAAAGACGCCATCTCCACTCCACCGCACTTGCACACACCTGTGTGTCGTCTTCTGCGAGTCTGAGAGAATTCTTGCTAAGTATGACTAAAGTAAACATTTACACACTGATTTTCAAGGTCGCTGCTGCAAAACACAAGTTTTCACTTGCGAAGCATTACCTAAGAACTAGCCAGTCCAATAAAATATAAAAGACAATGAAAGAAAAAAGAGAGAAGATGGGGACTCAGGAAGAAGGAACGGAGAAACTGGCGACCAAAGTTCAGCTGGCAAGGGATGTGAGCTCCAACGCTGAAAGGTAAGCAAGCCTCTTGGCTGGAAAAATCTAGATGCTTTCTTGTAGCTGGACATAGCTTTTATTTGCCCTGTTACATAAACACAGATAACAAACACCAAAAGGGACCTCTTTTCCTATGTCCAGCCTTCCAGCCCCACGAAGGGTGCCAAGACACAAGAGAGATCTTTGGGGGTGGACACCAAGACTGAGAACAGCAAAGCGCAAGTTAAAAGCAGGAGGAAGCGAGGCTCAGTGTCCGAAACAGGCCTTGGGGTGGGAGGCAAAAGAGTGGTGAAAACCAATAAATAAAGCAGGGGCACTCTCCTTACCTGGGCAATCTCCAGCTACGCAAGCGTGCTCCCAAGTTGTGCAGCGACAACCTGATGACTAACATGCTGCCAAAGCGAGGGTCTCTCACCCACCCTCCTCTCCATGTGCTCCTGGTCGTTTGGAGCACATTTTGCGTGTGAATTCTCTTTTTCTGCACGCTGCTGCTGCCACCGCCACTCCCGTCGTCGCTGCTGCTGCGACAGGCAAAGGATTCAGCCGCCGAGCTGAGCTGCTGCTCGATTCCCACACCAGCTGACTGGATAATTAAACTCAACACATGCCGGCAGGCAGAGCCACTCCAACACAGCAACACTCCCAGCATCCCAGGGGCCACCTGACACGAGGGAATGGGGTCGAGATGGTGCCCGGAAAACACAGTTCAGGGGCACGGAGGCACAAGTGGAAAAGCAGCTAGGCAAGGCATTCCCCTCATGCCCCAATGCCACTGCGCCTGCACAAAGCAACCGGAGAACAGGCAAGGCAAATCCGTGCAATGCTCCTCTGATGCTTCAGGACACCAAGGAAGAAAGGGAAAGAATTTCACTGAAAAGGATGAAGCAAGCTTCAAGGGGCAGCAGCTACCCCTCCTCTCTTATGGGAGCTTAAAACATGTGCCTGCATGGCAGCTGCCCACATTTCTGCAGCGTACGGGAGCTCGTGAGCCACATGGCACCTGTGCCCAGGCTAGGCAAGCCCTTGGAGATAAAGGAGAACTCTCAGGTCAGCATAACTGAATCATCACCAGAGAAGCTGTTTTAACAAGTGGGCTTTGCTTAAGGTGCTTCAAGAACACTTAAAAAACAACAACACCTTGTAAACTGGTTTAAGAGCTCCGTTCTTGGATTTTAAGCAAGATAGAAACTTAATACTGAAATAAATAAATAAAAACATGCAGGCAAACTGGCAGAGGAGAAGATTTTCAGAATGGTACTAACAGCCACAGGTAAACGTGGCATGGCTGGTCAAACATCTTCTATGTATCATTATACTCAAATATAGGCGTATCTCACCTAACACAACCTCTGACAAAGACACTCTTTTTTTACAAAGTTTTTTATGTCCCGAGGTCCTGCTTTTCTTACTTATCCTCTGTCTAGTTGAACGGTGTGGGGTTTTTTTACTTATTATTTTTATATGCAAAATTATGACAACAAAGAGTAAACAAAACATAAACATTACAAAAACATCATAAACATTTAAGCATTACTAAAATTCACTAGCAATCTCATTCTCGTCTACTATCACCTTCTTCATACATTCAATTCCTTAACTCTCCACCCAGGCTTAATTTTTAAATTGATATTTTCTTCTAATGTACAAATCAGATTATCCCTGTCTAACATATAAGCCTACTGATTCTATATATCCCCTATTTATTTATTCAGTATACATTTTTAACAGCATTATCACTGGGAGAATGGTGAAGGAAGGCTTGTGAAACACAGACTTTATGGTTCAGTTTGCAGAAGTGTGTCTGCAGTGAACAAAGCAATGCACAAGCTGCAAAGAATGGGATTCTGCTCTAGTCGACCCCCCTGTTGCCTTGTGTACCTGCCCGCCACAGGCAAAAGGAATAGCAGCTGCCTCCAGAATCCCTCACTGAGCAAGTTCGGACAGCAAACCAGAGAGAAAAGGAGAAATCAGATAGGCTGCCTCATCAGCCACCCCCGGCACATTAAAGAAGGACAGATCTGTAAATGTAGCCACCAAAAATGGAAATCGAAAGAAAAATAGAGGCTGGTGAAGTTTTAAAATTCATCCTTGGATGACTGTGGAACAAACTTTCAAGTGATCTTTAGAAGGTTCAAAATGTTTTGCTTTACTTCTGCAAGGATTATCTAACTTGGTTGTTTCCTTTCATAGAAATCACAGAAATCATAGAAATGTAGAGTTGGAAGAGACCCCAGGGGCCATCCAGTCCAACTCATTCAGATAGAGTTAATCTGAATGAAAGCTTTACTGAAATATGTTGAACAGCTTTTTTATTGTGTGGTGTTCAAACTCATCCCCCTTCTTTCCATGTTATTTCTACCTCTGGTGTCAAATATTCTTCTTAAAAAAAATGCTCAGGAACACATCTACTACATTAACTGAGGTATACCTGTACCCTATTTTTAACACTCACAGGTAGGAGCACAGGATATCTCTATCAAGAAATAGAAAGCATTTCATACATTACAATAACTAATATTTAATTTGCTGTCACAAAGTGTGGAGACAGCTATCAGCCTCGCTGGCTTTAAAAGTTGATTAGGTAGATTCACAGCAATGAGGCCAGTCAACTCCTCCTCCTAGTTGTGACAGCTAAAGCGTTTGCACATGTTCAGAACCAGGGTTAAACCTGAACAGCATTTGGAGGGCGGCCTGTGAGGAAAGGCCTTCCCTCACGCCCTGCATAGAAACATCATGGAAATATCTCACTGGCCACACAACACCAGGACAGAGAGATCCTAACAATGTACGAGCAGCCGTTTTACATCAGAAACACACACACACAACTAGTCCACCATCCTTCTTCCACTAACAATGGCCAGCCAGATACTGCCAGGAAACCAAAGAACAAGACAGAAAGGTCGCATCGATCCCCATTCAAAGGTACACTGTCCCTGCATATGGAGGTTCACTGTCACGGAGAAGGGAGATCTGGCCACAGCCATTCGTTCCACGGGCAATGGCAATGGGTTCTCTGTGGAACTTCATAGGATGCAAAATGGTAGGCCAAGGTCTTGTCTTAGTAGAACTGGCGACCATTTTGTTGCTGGGCTCACTTCAGGATGCTGATGCTAACACTAAAGGAGCTGGGCACGTAATACTTTGAGGACCATTCAACCTGCACGAGTATATTTGAATGATCTGGGCAACAACTCAGGCCCTGGCTCTGTGTCCCAGGCTACACACCCTGCAGCTGGGCACAAGACACATGGATTTTTCAACCATGCCACAACATTATAGTTCAAGCTCAGTGGCCTTCCACGGTATGGCAGAAAACCCCATGTAGACATCCTTTCCAAGCACTAGCATTCTGTCTCCAGTAACATGTTGCTTTCTCATTAAAACAAATAAAATAAAATAAAGTTTGTCCACTAGTTGGTCCAACTGCCCCATCAAGCAGAAATAATACCCAGTAACAGTAAGAGGCAGAATGGTGTAGTGGTTTGAGGGCTGGACAATCATCCTGGAGATCACAATTTGATTCCCTGTTTGGCCACTGGAACCCGCTGAGTGACCTTGGGTGTGTCACATGCTCTCAGACTCAGAAAAACTCTGTGATAGGTTCACCTTAGGGTTGCCATAAGTCAGAAATAACTTGAAGGCACACAGCAACAGCAACAACATGATACCCAGCCCCCCAGTCCTGATACTGAGGGGGCTTCCCCTCTGGCTCTCATTGTTCATAGCCACCAAAAACCTTAACTTTCTACATATATGTGCATTTCTTTTTAAAGACATTTATAGCAGTTGCCATCACAACACCCCATGGTAACCGCTTTCCACAGGTTAATTATTCATTGCACCAAGGAGTACTTCCTTTGGCTTTAAATCTGCTACCAATCAATTCCAGTGGACAATCCTGAATAATTTTTTTTAATGGAAAAAGAAAATCATTCTCTCTACCCAGCACTTCAATTCACCCTCATCTCCAGAATTCCTGATATTATAAATCTCTATGATGTGTCCTGCAATTCATCTGTAACAGCCCAAAACAGACATGCTGGATTTTTTTATATCTGTCTAACCATCCATCCTGTTGGGACTGGGCTGCAACATTAGGGATGGCTGGTTGAACATTTCCCTCCCTGGACCACCTCCACAATTAAAAACAGGAGGAGGAGGGGAAGACAGACAATGCAAGTACCTGCCCTGCCTCCTCTTTCTGCAACCAACAGTAATTAGAAGGAAGATTTAACCTGGGGAAACAAGACAGACAGATGAGACTCTGAGACAGAGAATAAAAAGTCATTTTGCATCCCAGATATAAATATAAATAAAAAGCCTGAATCCAGTTGCTAATCCCAACAAGAGAGACTCACTGAATCAATGGGATTTACCTATCCGTTGAACCAGCGCTCAAGAATTGCTTTGAATCTACCAAAAGGATTCAGACCAAAAAATCACTGTTAGTCGTAACAGCAGTGTTCAACCCCCGTGTCCTCTGTTCTCTGGTCAGATTTCCTCCTCCTTCCCTCCAACAACCTGAAGGCAGTTTCCAAATGCTAAAAACAACAGTACCGACACCACCACAGGTTGTTCGCTTTCGCCCACGGGCACAATATTGCCAATCCCTCTTCTAAAAGAAGAAAGCCTCAGGTGTTCTAGGCTTGCTTCAGGAGACAGACATCCCCTTCCTGCATCTCCTTTTAATCATTCCACGGCATCACAACATTTACCCTGTAGCAGCCATATTACTTCACATGACCTTTCATTTGGCGGAAGGAACGTGACCCCTACACTCTGTTCTATCAGGCTCCAACAATTTATGATGTTTTGAACCAAAGGAAACAGCAGCATGGGGTACTGGGGCTGAGTAGTATTTTATTCTAGCAAATCCCAAGCTGAGTAGCCTGAAAGCTTATGAAAACGACCGACTTAATCACATAATGCATAATCTGTACAGAATTTTTTGCCACAAGACACACTGATGGCTCTAGCACGGAGAGACTTACAAGGCCATTATACAGACAAGGGAGAAGGAGAGTCTGCTACTGGTCATGGTGGCCCTATGAAATCTCCAGGTTCGGAGCTAGCATGTCTCCGAGTCCCAACTGCCAGGGAGTGGGGGAAAGGGGAAATAGAACCCTAGAGTTGGAAGAGACCCCAAGGGCCATCTAGTCCCGCCCCATTCTGCCAGGCAGGAAGACACAATCAAACCACTCCCTTTGACAGGTGACCATCCAGCCTCTGTTTAAAAGCTTCCAAAGAAGGAAGCTCTACCTCACTATCATACTAAAGTATGCGCAAATAGATTAACTGAACTAAAGTACTTAGCACTGTCATACTTTTGCTCTGAAGGACCACATGCTCCCATATGAGCCTGCCTGTGTTTTGAGATCTTCTGGGAAGGTCCTTCTCTCCAGCATAGCACCTTCAGAGTCTATCTGGTGGGAGCATGAGAGAGGGCCTTCTTGGTGGTTCCTCCCAATCTCTAGAACTCCCTCTCTAGAAAGGCTAGGCTGGTACCTTCCCTGATACCCTTCCAGTAACAGCCAAAGACCCTTTTGTTTCAACAGCCTTTTGAGAACTACTGATGGGAAAGGGGCTTTCAATAACTGCTGCATTACAGGATATTTGCTGTTCTCTTTGCTGTTTTTAGTAGATCTGCTTTAAAATTGCTTTTAATTTTATTTATAGTATAATTATATTTAACTTTTCTCTGTCTTAACAAATTTTATCTGTATGTGTTTTTCCTCTGGAAATTGTCTTGAGTCCCAGAGATGGGGAAAAGGTGGCACGCAAGTGAGTCATAAAAATAACAACAATTTGTTCATGATTGGATTGTCCATGTTCAACAACATTTAATATGGAATGAAGAAAGCAAATGGGGATAAGAAAGGGGATAAATAATGGAAGAAAAACTGTGCAATGAGAGATGGAGGTGTTTCTCTCTCAGTCAGTTGCACCAGTGGGTCTCCGTGTGCCTAACTTTGGGTTGGACTGGGGCTGCCGTTAGATTAACTTCTCATCCTTGTCCCCAAGACTTTTAGACCGCTCCTCTTTAAGAAACTAGAGCTTGGGAAACAAAAGGGCGACTAGTGTTCTGAATCCATCCTTCTTGTTGCCTTGGTGGCCACAGAAGGCCTGCCTACGTTACTCACCAAGACAGATGGACAGCCAACCTCCCAACCTCCTACCATAGTTATATGAGCAGTTGTTCTGACACCTTTGTTGTTCCCCCACACCTACGCCATTCATTTTTCTATGATGATAAGCAAGGCCAAGGAACTTGAGAAGAGATGCTGCTGCTGCATTCTATCAACCTCCACCCAGGAATCGGTGCGTGCAAAGGTGACGCTGTTTCTCTGAGCAATGGCCACCAGCAAAGAAGAAACTCTCAGTTAAAAGATTTGCATTATCCTGCTTCTCCAAGACCTGAGGAGGCTTACAAGCACGCGCACACACACACACACACATGCACACACACACAGACTGCTCCTTCCCTAAATTAAGATATCTTTTCCCTCCTCTCCCTGAAACACTTAAAAGAGAGTTAAATACTGCAGGCTTTGCAACCTAAAATAAAAAGAGCAGGGGGAGAGGGAGAGAGAACTGATGAAAGTACATAAAGTGAACTTGAGGAATGTGGCAAGACTGCTCTAAACAGTGAGCATTTGTTGCAAAAGGGAAAAATTTTGCCCCAAGCAAAGGCTACAGAGGCTCTTTGACTAGAGGAGGAAAGGCATTTCTTGCTGAAGTTGGACTTTCTGGAGACGGAGTATAATGAGCACTCTGCTCAGCTACACAGAGGACAGGCTCCTGGATTGTCACATCATCATCCACAAGGAATCACAGGGAATCTTAGTTCTAAACGACACTGTCCGTAACCCTCTGTGAAACTTTCCCCGACCTTTCCCACTCTTTCTTTGTTTGAACAACAAGATTCTGAGCCCCAGGGAACCCTAGCGATAGAACAGCCATTTCCTCCAGTTAGTCCCAACCTGATGTGTTTGTGTGTTGTTGGTTTTTTCCATCTCTGGACCTGGGAACTAATATGAGGTAAAACACTTGTATGAGATAAAAATGCTGCTATTTATGCATCCTCCTCCTATGATGAAAAAGCAAACCAAAAGCCTCCAGATGATCCAGGAGTTGACAGTGCTCCTTCACAGGAATGGAAAAAATATTTGAAAATATTCAAAAAATAGCTGAAAAATAGATTTCTCAGGCATCAGTAAAAATGGGTTTCTTGATTTTTTTGGAAACATGGAAAACAGGAATTGTAGATGGGCACAAATCTTTGCACACTGGGACAAATTTGGTGCAAAAATAAACTTTTTGGTAGAAAACAGCTTTTTTTTTTTGTGCACCGAAAACCACATTTCAGAGCAGAAAATAATTTTCCTCCATAGACAACAGCATTTTCTGCACAGGAAACAAATTTCTGCACAGACAGTGCTGTTATGAAGATTTGCATTCCCATGAAAGCTTCAACTGATTTCAACCTTGTTTAAGGGTATAAGCAGTTTAGTGACATAGGCAAGCAGCCAATGGCAAAATCTGAGCCAGAAGTTGGCTGTAATATTGAGAAGACGAATTCAAAGTGGTATAAAGGATGAGAACGTTGGACTTGGAGCCAAAATACATGCTGAATGCAGATTCCAGCATAGTCATGAAGTTCACTGGGTAACAGTGGGTGTGACATTTTCTCAGACCTGACTTCCAGTCTGTGGAGGAAGTTGGACGTAAATGGGCAACCTTCAAGCCTATCTCTCCAATGCTTCAAGATCACTTATTACATTGTCTTGACATCTCTGGTGTGTTCACCTCACAGAACAGGCTAAGAAACAAGAAAGTTCAAATGGCATGGCATGCTATAAGATCCACTTTTTGAGACTTGGCATTTATGCATATGCACGCACACATGCACGCGCACACACACAGAATGACCTTGAAATCAAAATACATCACTGCCCAAGTTATGACACTACATGCTTGCTGGATTGAGTGGGGTGTCTTTCAGTGGAACAAGTTACACAAATACAGACTTTCACTAGTACCGGATATACATATAATTTTACAGGGTCAGATCTCAAGAAATAACTTTACAGACAGCTATTTGAAAAAATGACTGAACAGATAGTCATCTAGCCACTGACTAGACTGGCAACAGTCACTCAGAGGACCTTCTCGTCGGCCACCCCTGGGCTGCGGAACGACCTGCCAGAAGAGATTTGACAGGAAAATATGTCGTTCAAATTCAAAAAAGTACCAAAAGACCTATATCTTCTGGCAGGCCTACCCAGTCTATTTTTAAATGTACTTTTACTTATACTTTTAATTGTACTTGTACTTTTAATTATGGGATATTTTAAGTACGGTATATTTGCATTTTAAACGGTTTGTGTTTCAATGTATTTTAACCATGATTTGTTTTTAGTTGTATCTATGCTGTACCCCACATCTAGCCTTGGGGAGAGGGGGGGTAACAAATAAAATTCTATCATCATCATCATCATCATCATCATCATCACCATCATCATCTTTCTCCTCCCATCCACACACTGCAATGGCTTCTCTTACAGATAAAAGACAAGCAACTACCAAAAGCATCTTTGCCATCTCTTTAGCAGCAGAGCATTTCACAACAGGAGAGGCCCCAGCTTGGCTTGTAATGCCAAATTCCAACTGTGGAATGCAGTGAAATGTTGCTCATCCACTTCTTTCATCACACCATGTAGGCTTATTCCCTGCCTTACATTTCCAAAACAAACAAACAAACAAACAAAACCCCACCACCACCTGCTTTCTGGTCTGCCTACTACAAGGTCTGCATAATTAGACCCCCCTCCTTTCCTGAATATCATTGATTATAAAATCAACGTATACACATGTACAGGGATACCTCAGTTAACAAAGTTTCTGACAAAGAAGCTCCTTTTTACAAAGTCTTTTTACACTCATGCACCCCGCTTTCTTCCTCCTCTGCCTAGTGGGATTTTTTAAGAAGCATCAGCTTTGAGAAGATGCTGAACAAGGGCTGAAGAAAGTGGAGTTCTGGTGTCAGGTTGCAGCAGTGCATCTGCAGTAAAAAGTACAATGAACAAAGCTTGAGCTGGGAAAGAATGGATATGATGATGATGATGATGGTGGTGGTGGTGGTGATGATGATGACGACGACGACGATATCATTTTTCCCCAATATTAAGACTTGAATTAGCCCACATTTTAAAAGAATACAATCAAAAAGTGAACTTTAAGTATATACAGTATTAAAACAAATCACACCTCAAGTTAAAAGAATAAAATGCAATTAAAAAGATAAAAAAGCTCTTAAAAACAGTTTCAGTGAAAACAACACAGCACCTCTAACCTGTTCTTTAAAAACACTGTTTTAAAGGCCTGTCTGAAAGAAAAAAGTTTTAGCCTCCTTGCAGAAGGAAAACAAGGGAGAAGGGACTTCCAGATTCTAGGGGCAGCCACTGAGAAGGCCCTCTCTCATGTCCCCACCAGCCATGTTTCCAATGGTGGCGCGACTGAAAGAAAGACCTCTTCTTGATGATCTTGGACCCCAGGTTGTCTCATAAAGGGAGACATGATTTATTCTAGATCAAATATTCTGTAAAAGAAAAAGTGTCCAGGAACACACCTACTTTGTCAACTGAGGCACACATGTATTAGGTTTTCATCCCAAACTCTTGAAATGCTTTTATATCTACCCTCCTGAAGCCCATTCCTGGATGGAGGTACCTTTTATGAATGCTTACAACAAATACACAGAAAAAAAAGGAGGAAAAAAAGAAGCCCTATTGCACCTTAAAGATTAGCTCATGTGTTTCAGCATAAGCGTCTGTTTTTTTTTCAGGAGCATGAATGGGCACGCCTCCAAAAACCCAGGAGGAAAGGGCACCTGTGCCAACTGCCCTGAAATAGGCACTGGGAGGAGGGCAGGAGCTGTGTATTTCAAGATCCTTCCTCTTGATTGTCCCAAGACCTGCAGCAATGAAAGTGGTTTCTTCTGACAAGAAAACTAAAAACCCTGAGGGTTCAGTACACAGCTAAGTAGTTTGTGGTGTGTGTGTGTGTGTGTGTGTGTGTGTGTCAGGACTGGAGCAGAAGGAAACACAGACACTCAGGTACCCAAGTTTCTCTCTCTCTCTCTCTTGTTCTGCTGGGCACTGTGATTAATTACCAGGGCTGGCAAATCCAATGAAACGGAAGGGAACAACGCCTCCCCCTACACCACTCCCTCCTTCTGCAGTGTCCCTTGTTCAAAGAAGGGCTTGCCTCCTCATCCATCACCCAGCCGGCTGAGGATGGCAAGCCAAGGAGGGGCTGCAGAGTGGAAGGTCGCCAAGGGGAAGTACTTCTGAAATGAACACAGCACTGCTGATGGGGCTTTTTTGAGAAGACAGGTTGACTGGGAGCAACAAAGGCAATGGTGGCAACACACACACACACACACACACACAAGCTTGCAATGAAATTGATTCCCTTAGGAATTCCATCCCTGGCTATGACAAACCTATATGCTCTTTACCCCCTAACCACAGGCATCAGGCCTTTCTCACATGCACATGCTGTGTGGCAGTCTCGCAACTAGAAGGCGACTTTCCCAAAACAGAAGGTGGGGAGATTTCTTAGATCCTTCAGCAAGCAGGGGTCGACTCAGCCATCCATCTTTCTTCAGGTCAGCAAAATGAATACCCAGCTTGTTGGGGCAATCAGCTAAAATACATGTAAACTGCTTCAGGAGTGCTTCACACTGATAAGCGGTGTAGAAATGTAACTGCTATTGCTATAAAGACACACAATATACAAATATTTGAAAGGTTTTGTGGGTAGTGTTAGTACTTGTGTTGCACTTAAGCCTTTGCATTCAAAACAGATTCTATGCTTAGCCCCAGACTAGTGCAACCTGGTACTTAGGGTTAACTATTACAGTAGCTTAAAAGTTCATGAAACCAAGAAGGGTACTTCCAGAAACAAAATCTTCTGCAGGATCTTTGAGCAGCTTTCTTGTCTCAAAAAAAAAAAAAAAAGTGTGTGGGGGGGAATCATAAGCTCATATAGCTGGAAGGTCTTCCAAGGGGCATCTAGTCCAAAATGCTGCTAATGCAACAATCTATCCCTAAAGCATTCTCATTAGGCAGCCATTCGACATTTTAAAAATTTAAATTTAAAAATTTAAAAATGTTCAGTGAAGAAGAACCCACTACCACTGAATAGCTCTTACCATTAGCAAGCTTCTCTCTTTCTTGTTTTTTGAATCTATTGATTCAGTTCTTTCCCTTTCGGAGCACAGAAACTCCAAAGCTTGTTCTATGTTCCATGTAGTCACTGCCCTTCAGATACCAGAAGATAGTTATCCTATCACTCTTAGCCCTCTCTGGGTTTCATATACCCACCTCCTGTAACTGTTCCTCACAGGACTTGGTTTCCAGATCTTCCATAACCATCTTTGTCATCCTCTTCTGGACTAGAAATAACTGCAAGATTATAAACTTGATTCCTAGCTCTTTCTTAAGAGAAGATGTTGGCAGTTTAACAGTTCTGAAAGCTTTTAAAATTATTTTTAATGGCAAAATGGTAAAAGTCTGGAAACTGTGCCCTATGAAGAGCTGTTCAGCCTGGCAAAGAAAAGATTAAGAGGTGACATGATAGCCATGCTTATGTATTTGAAAGGATGCCATATGGAAGATGGAGCAAGCTTTTTCTGCTGCTCCAGAGACTAGGAGACAGAGCAATGGCTTCAAACTACAGGAAAAGAGATTCCACCTAACATTAGGAAGAATATGCTGACAGTAAGAGCAGTTCAACAGTGGAGTACACTGCTGCCTTGGAGTGTGGCAGAGTCTCCTTCTTTGGAGGTTTTCAAACAGATGCTGGATGGCCATCTGTTGGGGATGTTTTGATTGTATATCCCTGCATGGTAGCATCAGGTTGGACTGTATGGCTTTGGGGGTCTCTTCCAACTCTATGATTCTATTAAATGTTGAAAGGAAGAGCACATCTATCTATAGCAACTACCCATGATCACTCACTCCCAAAGATTCATGAACCTCTGGTTATCAGCTGTGGGAAAAGAGAGGAAGAACAGGCTGGGACACATCCTCCCTTCTTGCTCTGAGGATGGAAACCTGTTAGATAGGATTCTGGTGGTTCTGTCTGTTTTCTTAGGTTCTCAACTTCTGAAGGCAGCAGGATTGGTTTAAGTTATCAAAATGCTGAACAGAGCCTCCTCTTTTAAATTGCCAACCCGGGCACCAAGGATATGCCAAGTCTAACCACTCAGAGAGTCTTCTAAACTTGAGATACCATTAAATCTCTCCTTTATCATTTGTGTGCACACTTTCTTTCTGAGCATAAGGAAACCATATTTTAAAAAAAAGAAAAGAAAGAAAATTAAGCATAGATTCTGATACGCTGCAGATACTGCTTCAGAATTACAGATATGGAAAATGCAAACACCAGTTTAACACCATGTGCTGAAATACCTGGAGACCAGAAAGCCTCGGTCAACAAGGGCTTCCCAGATGGAGAGGCAAGGTTGAGCTTTATTGCATCATCTGGCTCCTTTTAGTAATCATCATTACTCTGATGAATCAGCCTTTTCAATTGGGAAGAAAACAGTTTCTGTAGCTCACAGATTATGCATACCCAAAAACCTTCACCAGAACTGCTTTGAGGCATTATATTGAAGATTCAAGTATGCTTCCTAGCAAGGACAGTGGGAAGAGTGTCTCCAGAACCTCTTTCAAACCAGAATGGATGGAGATCATCTCAGAAAAGGCAATTGAAAACAAACCCCATTGGATGGAGGCTTGTGTCCTTGCTTAGACTGAAGATCAATTCCCCTTCACACTGGGCTAGTACATTCCTTGCATGTTATATTGGGGGGGTGTCTTCCCACCCTTCACCCCACCCCAGATAAAGGCTTCCTGACTAGCACTAGCAATTACAAATATGGAGACATAGCCTCCAAATTTTACATCCCAGTCTAAGAGTAAGACAGGAATATCCTATCTAATAAGAATATTGATCAATACGAACTGGCCTTACAGTAAGACTACACCCACACACAAGGTGTACCAGCTCTGCTAACTGGTGTGTGTGTGCGTGCGCGTGTGCGCGTGTGCGTGTGTGCATGTGATTATAGAATTATACACTATATAGACTACAGACATATAGATTATATGATTACAGACAATTATAGATTATAGAATACAACACACACCATCTTGACCAACAGCTTGTAGAGAGATTTGTTGGAAGGCAAATTGAGTGTGAAAGAAGAAATAAAAAATTTCATTTCCCAACTGAGGATGGCCAGCTTTCTGCTTACAGAGGTCACCAATGAGAAAATTCATGCACATACAGTTTTCCAGATACCGGGAAAACAGGCTCTGTGCGTGCACACACACAAACACACCTTTTCTTTTGCTTTTCAGACCTATTAGCCTTAAATCTGTGGGATGAGACAAAATCTTCAAGAATGTCTTATCTGTTTGCAGTGAAGAAGCAGACAACACTCCATAATGTATCATAAGAAGCAGAGCTGACTAGAATCAGATCCTCTGCTGTGGGGGACAAGAAATAAGGATGAGTTTTGCATCCCCAGGGGTCCATGTCTGTCTGAATGGTACCACATACTGCAGAAAACAGCTGCAGCCCAGGAGGAACAAAAACAGCAAGATGCATAAGAAACCACCCTTGCAACTCCACCCATCACACTTACAGGTTTACAGTGCTTTGATCTGGCCAATGGCCAGCGAAGAAGCGACTGCATTTGAAGAAAGCGGAGAAGTGTGCTGCAGCTAAACAATGATCTCATGTCTAGATCACACCAGGGCAACCCAACCCCAAACATTTGCAAATGCTACCGGCTTAGGTACAGCTGTGAGACACACCACGGCTGCCAGGGCCTTGGAGAAAAGACTGTCACTCCCCCGCCCAAGCCCGGCAAGCTGAAAAAAGAAACCCAGTGGCTTACCCAAGGTCAACTATTAAAAATCCTAGATATGTTTATCAGCATTTTCCAAGAATTTGGCAGTGAGCAAGCACCCTGGGAATATAACTTAAGGGTGGTATAAAATACTTATATAAATAAAAGAACAGGTTGCTTACCTGTAACTGTGGTTCTTCGAGTGGTCATCTGTGCCATCATACACTAGGAGCTTTAGCGCCTGCGCGGTAGCGTTCGGAAACTTCTAGAGCTTGTTCGCTTGGCGGGAACCCCTCCCCCACGCCGGTACTGCGCATGCTCCTCCCGCCGAGCAACGGTCTCTCCTCAGTTCTGTCGTCCGCCGTAGAACCTACAGGGACCTGAGAAAGAGGGGAGGAAGGGCGGGTGTGTATGATGGCACAGATGACCACTCGAAGAACCACAGTTACAGGTAAGCAACCTGTTCTTCTTCTTCGTGGTCTCTGTGCCTTCATACACTAGGAGACTGTGTAGCTTACCGGTCGGACGGCGGGTCAGGTCCTACAGCACGGAAGCCAACACCTCACGTCCAAACCGGGCATCTCTGCGCGACCGGCAGTCGAGCCTGTAGTGGCGCACGAAGGTCGATGGTTGGGACCAGGTCGCCACACGGCAGAGTTCATGCAGGTCAACTCCTCGCAGGAGGGCCGCAGAAGTAGCCACCGCTCTGGTGGAGTGGGCTCGAAGCAGGACTGGCGGAGGCTTCCTCGCGAGCTCATACACCAGTTGAATAGTCCTCACCACCCATTTGGAGAAGCGCTGGGTGGACACTTTGAGGCCCTTCCGACGTCGCCCATAGCAAACGAAGAGATGCGGCGTCTGTCGGAAGGAAGCAGTCCTGTCCATGTAGAAGGCCACGGCCCGACGCACGTCCAGGGAGTGGAGAGACCGCTCCAACGGTGTCGTCGGGTTCGGGAAGAAGGCAGGCAGGATGATGTCCTGGTTGAGATGGAAACTGGACACCACCTTAGGCAGGAACGAGATGTCAGGTCTCAGGACCACCTTGTCTCTGTGGAAGACCGTGAAGGGCTCATCGGATCGAAGAGCTGTGATCTCACCCGCTCGCCTCGCTGAGGTCACCGCTACCAAGAAGGCAGTTTTCATGGTCAGGAGCCTATCATCCGAGGTCGCCATCGGCTCGAAGGGCGGCTTTGTCAGCTGCGAGAGCACCAGCGAGAGGGACCACAGCGGTAGCGGCGGCGATACCGGCGGGTAGAGATGATGAAGTCCTTTCAGGAACCGCTTAACGGTATCGTTCCTGAAGAAGGCCGAGGCAGCCGACCGTGGCGGTTGGTATGCCACGATCGCGGAGAGATACACCTTCAGGGATGGAAACGCCAGCCCCTGTTGCCGGAGGTGCAGGAGGAAATGCAGGACGGTCGAGAGCCCCGCGGGCGATACCGGCTCACTCCTCTCGTTAGCGAAGGTCAGGAAGCGTCGCCACTTGTATTGATAGTTGCGACGGGTGGATTCCTTCCTGGCCGCGACGAGGACGGTACCGAGCACGGGATCGTCTAGTGCGATATCCTCCAGGCATGGAGGGCCAGGCGTGGCAGGTCCGGATGGAGGACTCGGCCGCCGGAGTGGGAGAGCAGGTCCGGTGTCGGTGGCAACCGGAGCAGGTCGTCTCGTGCGGCTTGTAGCAGGGGTGCGAACCAATGTTGCCTCGGCCAGTACGGGGCTACCAGGATCGCGTCGGCTCGGTCGGCGAGGATCTTCGATATCGTCCGGCCGAGCAGCGGGAACGGCGGGAACGCGTAGAGGAGTTCCCCGGTCCACGGAAACTGGAAAGCGTCCCCGATGGAGGCACGATCGTGGCCCGCTCGGGAACAGAATCGGCGACACTTCGCGTTTTCCCTGGTCGCGAAGAGGTCGATCGATGGTTCGCCCCAGCGGTCCCGAATCAGTCTGAACGCCTCTCTGGAGAGAGACCATTCGTGATGGGATGAGGTGTCCCTGCTGAGGGCGTCTGCCGTGGTGTTCTCCTGCCCGGCCAGGTGAACTGCCACGGGATGCGTATGCAGGCGAATTCACCATTCCCACAAGTCGAGTGCAATGCTGAGCAGGGTTGTGGAGTGAGTCCCTCCTTGTCTGTTGATGTAACAGACGGCGGTGGTATTGTCCGTCAGAACCAGGACCGTCCGCCCCGCTACGACGTGGCGGAACGCCCGTAGCGCTTTCAAGACGGCGAGCAGCTCCAGCGCGTTGATATGGAGAGCGGTCTCGTCGTCGGTCCATCTGTCGCGGACTCTGAGATCGCCGCAGTGGGCACCCCATCCATACAGGGAGGCGTCGGTCGTTACCGTCACCTTTGGTGTCGGCTGTTGGAAAGGCATCCCTGACATGAGATTGCGTCGCGACTGCCACCATCGGAGGGATGAGCGGACGTCTTCCGGCAGCTGCAGTCGGAGTGTCTGTTCGTCTCACAGGGGGTCGAATATGCGGACGAACCAGTGTTGAAGAGGTCTCGCTCTCAGCCTGGCGAGATATGTCACAGCGGTGGTCGCAGCCATGTAGCCCAAGAGCTGCTGGACGCTTCTCGCAGATAACGTCGGGGCCGTACGAGCGTGAGCGGCGGCCCGGATCAGGGTTTGGGCTCGAGACTCTGGTAGGTACGCCCTGGCGCAGGTCGAGTTGAGCGTCGCCCCGATGAAGTCCAAGATCCTCGCCGGCTCGAGGTGGGACTTCTTCGGATTCACCCGTAGACCAAGGCGGGTCAGGAGTGACAACGTCATGTGGACGTCGTGGTAAAGTCTCTGTTTGCAGGACGCCACCAACAGCCAATCGTCGAGGTAAGGGAAGACAGAAGCACCCTTCGTCCGCAGGAAGGATACCACCGGGGCCATGCACTTGGTGAAGACCCTTGGGGCAGTCGAGAGTCCGAACGGCAGCACCTTGTACTGGTAACAGGTGTCGTCGACTGCGAAGCGGAGGTACCGTCTGTGCTGCAGGCGAATGGCGATATGGAAGTATGCGTCTCGGAGATCGATGGAGGCGAACCAGTCCCCTTGATGTAGGAAGGGCAGGATCGACGGTATCGTGACCATCTTGAACCTTTTGGGGCGGATGTAGTAGTTCACCCCTCTGAGGTCCAGGATCGGCTGGAGGGTACCGTCGGCTTTCGGTACCGTGAAGTACCTGGAGAAGAAGCCGGTGGTCTTGGCCTCTTGCGGGAGCTGCTCGATCGCCCCTTTCTGGAGGAGGGATTGGATCTCTTCCAGGAGGGCCGGACTCGACGGCGTGGAATAGTAAACGCCTCGAGGAGGAATATCGAGAAACTCGATGGCGTAGCCAAGACGGACGATGGAAAGCACCCAAGAGTCCGTAGTGACACATTGCCACTCCGCGAGATGTCGAGCCAGAGTCGGTCGGTCTCCGAGCGCTGATGGTAGGCTGAAGAGTGGGTATTGGTAGGTCCTGCCAGGCACGTCAAAACCGAGACTTTGTCTCGGAGGAGGACTTCTTGGACGAAGCCGGGCGTCGTCTAATCGTGCGTCTGGCCGATGAGCCGGAGGACGGTCTCGACTGTCCAGACTGGGCCGAACGCTGGAACGACGAGGTGGAAGATCGTCGCCAGGATGGGCGGAAGGTGGAGGCCCTGCGGGCTTGCGTGGCCGGCTGTAGCCCGATCTTCTTGGCGGTCAGCCTCGCCTTAACGAGATTGTCCAAAGCTTCGTCTGTGGACGAGTTGAATAGGCCCTCACCGTCGAAGGGGAGATCTTCAATCTTCCTTCTGGTGTCCTCCTGGATGTCGGCCGGCCGCAGCCAAGCATGGCGGCGGAGGCCGATGGATCCCGCCATGACCCGGGAGGCAATCTCCACTGCGTGCCTGGAGGAGGCCATCTGCTGCCGAGTGATGGAGATGGCCTCGTTGAAGATCACGGAGGAGGCTTGGCGGATGTCCTCCGGTACCGCCTCCATCGCCGGTTGCAGGCGATCGAGCACCTTTTTCAGGTATGCCGCGAGGCAAGCCTGAGTGTTGGACAGCCTGATCTGCAAGGAGGCGGCGGAATAGAACCTTCTTGCATAGGCGTCCAACTTCCTGCCCTCTTTGTCCGGCGGGGTGGTGTGTTGCCTGCCGGAGCCTTTCGTCTGTGCCGACTCGACCACCACAGAGTTCGGTGCAGGGTGATTAAAGAGATAACCGGCGTTATCCTTCTGCACCCTGTAGAAGTGTTCCAACCGCTGCGGTATCGGCTGAGCCGAGGCCAGCCTATCCCAGGCGGCCTTCACCAGTCTGGATACCCGGGGCAGGAGAGGCAGCGGGGCCGTGGCAGGTTGCTTCCCTTCAAAGACGGAGAAGACTGGATCGTCGTCCTCCGGCTCCGCATCGGCGATCTTCAGGCCGAGGGTAGTGGCCATGCGGAGCAGCATCGCAGAGAACTGGTGGACGTCCTCTGGAGCAGAATCTGGGATCGGGTCCCCGAATCCCAGCGGAGGAGACTCCTGGGAGGCCGCCTCAGACACCTCTGATTCCGCACTCGAGTCGTACGACTCTGAGGTCGGTGAGTCCTCTCGCCGCTCGCTTGCCGGCTCCTTCGTAGTCGCCACAGGTGTTGCCTTCCTAGGCTTCTCTGCAGCCGGGGCGGTGGTAGTAGCAGCGTCCCGCTTGGGCTGGCTGACTACTGACTTCACCTTCTTAGTGGTGACAGGGGTAGTCTGGCAGGCTGACGTCGTCGTAGCCCGCTCAGTCACCACCGACTCCGTAGGGCGCGTCGCCGTTGCCGTGACCGTAGGAGGTGGCGATATCGCCCGATACCGAGGTGAAGGCTCCCTCGCCCTATGATATCGAGGAGAGGGAGAGCGGCTGAACGAGCGGCGGTCCGACGGAGATCGGCTTCGGCGTCGACGGTACCGAGCCTCGTCCCCTCTAGGCGAGCGCGATTCGCGCTGTCGACGAGGTGACCGGGATCTCCGGAAGGTCTCCCAGCGACTCGGGCCACGATGGTACCGATCCCGGTACGATGGCGAATGTGACCGATAAGAGGCCGGGCGCTCTCTCCATTCAGATTCCCTCGCGTACCTGGCCACGTAGGACGCCGAGGTGTATCTGGAGGCAGACGAGCGAGGTTGTTCCTCTCTTGTCTCCCTAGGAGGCGGCGAGGCCACCGGACGCTCGGAAGAGCGGGACCGGGACCGGAAGGAGGTCGAACGCCGCTCCGGAGAAGCAGAGGGCTCTCTCTGCTGCAGGTCAGCCGACCTGCGACGGTTAGGAGGGTGGTGGCGCTCCTCCACCAGGGTTGGAGGGTCTGTCACAGGCGAGTCCGGGCGCTGTTGGGGAACGTCCTCGATCTCATCCTCCGAGAGATCGACGGACTCGCCTCGCCCTTTGGAAGGCTGCTGAGTAGGAGGAGGAGTAGGAGGTTGAACGTCCCCAGCCGGGGAGCGCTTCTTCTCCTTCTTCTTCTCCTTGCCCTTGCCTCCGTCCGGAGCAGGGCGCTTTTTAGCAGGCGTCTCCGTCAGGGGAGCCTCAGCCTTCCTCACCGTCGAGGATCCTTTCGCTGACTTGGCAGCCGCCGACAGCTTCAGGATCCTCGGTAACGCCGAGATCGGCGTTTTCGCCGGTACCGAGCCCGATACCGACGAGGTGGACGGAACGGCAGCCGCCGATACCGTCGATGGCGTGGTCGTCTTCTTGTCGGCCATCTTGGAAGTGGAGGTCTCGTCTATCGCCCGCAGAGACTGTTCCCAACAATAAGACTTAAGTCTCGCGGACCGGTTGCGGATAGTTTGGGGAGTAAAATCCCGGCAAATTGGGCAAGTCCGAATGTTGTGGGACTCACCCAAACAGAAAAGACACTCCTTGTGGCCGTCGTTGAGGGCAACTTTGCGCCCGCAGGACACGCACTTCTTGAAGAGCGCGGACATAAGACGAAGAACGCCAAACTGCGAAATCCGAAAAGACCAAAAACCGAAGGGGGAGTCCGAAAGAGAGGTCAGAGACAGTCCAAAAGTCCGTAAAACCGTGAAAACAGCAAGCCAAGCACAAAAGTGAGAGGAACAAACCAAAGAACCTTCCGTACGCGACGGCGGACGAGAAAGAACTGAGGAGAGACCGTTGCTCGGCGGGAGGAGCATGCGCAGTACCGGCGTGGGGGAGGGGTTCCCGCCAAGCGAACAAGCTCTAGAAGTTTCCGAACGCTACCGCACAGGCGCTAAAGCTCCTAGTGTATGAAGGCACAGAGACCACGAAGAAGAACAGTTAAAAATTAACATGTGCAATAAAAACCAAAATGCCTATTTAAACACAAGTTTCTTTCTGCACGTCTGCTCAGTCCTATCAGAAAGTGCCAGCCCAAAAAAGAAAGCTCTCTTGCAGCCCTTCAAAAATATACACAGGGCCAGCCCTTGACCGCAAGCCATTTCTGGATGAGACTGTTATACCGCTATTATTCCACTTTCAACATCTTATGGAATCCTGGGGTTTGCAGTTTAGGGAGAGGCTGGCCAGCCCCTCTAAAAACTGCAAACCCCAGGATTCCATAGGATGTTGAAAGTAGAATAATACTACTATAAGTCTCATGTGGAAATGTCCTCAGTTAAAAGGGGCACCCAGAGATAGGAGCAGCCATCAGGAACTTCTCTCTTGTGGCATTGGTGGGACACAGAGGACAATAACCTCTGTGTCCAGGCCCTCCCAGGGGCAAGGAGGAGAGCATCTTGAGCAACAGGAACAAACTACTGGCCCTGTGTTCCTATTTGTGGGAGTCATCAATCCGGCCACTGGTGGGAACAGGGTCATGCTTTAAACAAGCCTTTGGTCTGATCCAGGATTAATCTTCCTAACAGTCTGCTAGGCTTCTACTTGTTACTGGTATTGTTGCTGTTGTTGTGGCTGCATGTTTTCAAGTTGTTTCTGATTTCTGGTGATCCAAAGGCAAACCGGCCACAGGATTTTCTGCGGCTGAGAGTGTGTCACTTGCCCAAGGTCACCCACCCAGAGGGTTTCCATGGCTGAGTGAGGAATTGAACTCTGACCACCAGGGTTGTAGTCCAATGCTCAGACCACTACACCATTCTGACAACGTCCTTAAATACAGAATTAACAAAGTAGTCACATGTCACCCTCCCTCAACTTGGTATCCTCCAGATGTGTTGGACTCCCATCATCCCCATCCAGGCCACTCACTGTACCCACTTGCTACGGATTCTGGGAACTGCATATATCTGGAGGGTCTCCTTGTTTGGGAAGGCTGCTAAAGGGCGAGACTCCATCATCTAGAATCAACAACAGAAGGAGAACCCTGATCAACTTATCTTACTTTGGGATCATCAAGACCAACAATACCATCTGGCAATGTCATCCGCACTAAAAACAGCGATAGCAGTGTGTGAGTGTGTGTGTGTACAACCATTACACAAAATCATGGAACTGCTTTCAGTGGAAGACTGCTAAGCCCCAAGCGTATTTCAGAAATACTGTACAATGGATTTCAGTTTGATTGAACTTGGAAATAGACGTTAAGCCAGCAAAAGGTAGAGACATTTGCAACTATTCTGATTTCACTGCTTTGTGCACATTTGAATCAAGATGTAATGATTTATTTTGTTGCCCTCTCACACAACACCTATGCTACCAAGATGGGTCTGGCAACTTTTTCAAAGAATAGATCTGAGCCATTTCATCAGTACTGTATCCAGCTTGGCTCTCAATCTATACATGGACCAAAGTTGAGAAAAGACAATTATGTATCGACTGATCGGTATCTAACCATACTGGAAGACAGACCCATTTGACCCATATTTGGTCACTGAACTGCTTCTGTGGATCTCTTATCAAATTTGGATGGGTGGTAAGACTATTTGCCACAAGTGGGTGCTACAGCTCCCACTACGACTGTATTTTTATTTTACATTTTTGTAAATGGCTGTTAAATTGGCTTTGATTTATGGTGAACTCATAAAGGAGAAACCTCCAAGAATTGGTGTTATCAACAGTTTGCTCAGCTCTAGCAGACTTGGGGAAGCTGGGGATTCCTTCATTAAATCTATTCACCTGTAATATAATCTTCCTCTTTTCCTACTGCCTTCTGTTTTCCCAAGCGTTATTGCCTTTTCCAATGAATCCTATTGTCTTATGATTTGTCCAAAGTAGGATAGCCCCAGTTTAGTCATTTTGGCTTCTAAGAAGAGCTCAGAATTTATTTGATCTCAGATACCATTTATTTGTCTTTTTTGGCAGTCAAAGGTGACCACAGAACTTTCCTCCAACATCACATTTTAAATGATTTGATTCTCTCTTCCTAGAAATTTTTTTTATCTGGGATGGGGTGGAGCTGTCCATCTTTCTCAACCATACACTAAGATGATCCTTGACCATGGTTGATCCTGACTTTGGTATTTAATGATATATCTACATTTGAGAATCTGATCTGTTTCCATCAGAGCTGCCTTTCCAAGTCTTAGCCTTCTTCTAATTTCTTGGCTGCAGTCTCAATTTTGATTTATGACTCAGCTAAGGTACAGGAAAACTTTCACTGTTCTGATGCCTTCATCATCCATTTTAAAGTTACATATATTTAAAGGTATGTACCCCATGACTGTATACCCCCTGCCACTAAGGTAAGTTACAATTAGCAAGGTGTTTTCAACCTCTAAGCATCCGCCCAACACAGATTCACACCAGTCTGCTACACACCCCCACCCTCCACTGATACATCTCATACAAAACTGGCAAGGTTCTTCCAGGATTTACTCTAGCTTTGTGGATGTTATTTTCCTTTCCCTGCTCAACCACATTTGTGTTGGAGTCAATTATGTGCTTCTTTAACCTTTGCTCAGCATAATTTTGCAGCGAGGCAGCAATGATGATCATTATTCTCATTAGCATGGAGAGTCCTCGGTGCCTCTCCAGCACATTGAAAACAAAACCATCTAGGCAGGAGTTGCCCGCCTTACACCAGCCCTTTCCCTGGTGAGGGATCAATATCTCACTGCCCTTATTATTTTAATTTTAATGCCTCGTGTGAGTTTTTACAAGAGAAATAATTATAAGCTAGCGATGAAAGCATCTTGCTTCTTGCAGGGCAAAGGAGACCTTGGGGTTCAATTAAATGACAAGAGATGGCAACCTGGGTTTTAGCTCCCTCCCAACAACACTTCTAACTTGTTATTCTTATCTAAGTCTAATAGCTTAGGTAACCATACTTAATTGTGACCCAGATGGTAAAGTGTGCCTCATATTAACAAGTCCAAAACAACATAAGAAAATCAAACTCGGCTAGATCAGACCAAAGGATGATTTCTGTTCCCACACTGGCCATCTGGACGTCTCTTCTGGGAAACCCACAAACAGGACATAAGTGCAATGGCACCTTGACCTCATATTCCTCTTTGACTTGTATTCACAGAATCACAGAGTTGGAAGAGACTGCAAAGGCCATCTAGTCCAACCTCACTCTGCCATGCAGGAAAACACAATTAAAGCACTCCTGAGAGAGGCTCATCCACCCTCTGTCTAAAAACTCCCAATAAAGGAGACCCCAACCACATTCCAAAGCAGCCCACTCCACTGTCCAGCAGCTTTTATAGTCAAGAAGTACTTCTTGATGTTCATCCAGAATCTCTTTTCCTGTAACTTGAATCCACTGGTTTGTGTTGCAGTCTCTGGGACAGCAGAAAATAAGCTTGCTCCATCTTCTACAAGAAATCTCTTCAGATGTTTAAAGATGGCTATATCATATCACCTTTCCATCTTCTCTTCTCCAAGCTAGACACAGCCAGCTCCCTAAATCATTCCTCAAAGGGCTCGTGTTTTCACACCTTTTTCCAACTTAACCATCCCCTTATTGAGGATTTCTGATCCTCTAGATCAGTGGTTCTCAACCTGGGGGTCGGGACCCCTTTGGGGGTCTCACGACCCTTTCACAGGGGTCGCCTGAGACCTCGCTTCAAGCCCTTCTCAGGTTGAGCTTCTGACGCTATGATAACGGTTGGGGGTCACCACAACATGAGCAACTGTATTAAAGGGTCACGGCATTAGGAAGGTTGAGAACCACTGATCTAGATGGTATAAAGCCATTCCTAACTGAAGCAGCAATGGACAGTCTTGGGCACCAAGAAGGAAGGAAGATTCAATTCCGCAACCATTCCTATATTTAGTGGCAGTGAATTCTGCAATTAGTTTCCGGACAAAGTACAAAGTGTTGGTTATTACCTTCAAAGCCCTACATGGTTTGGGTCCAAGTTACCTACAGGATCGTCTCCTCCCATGCAATCTGCCCTGTACACTCAGGTCCTCTGGGGGCCCTTTACTTAAACCAATCAGGACTAGATTGGCAATGGTTACCCAGAGGACCTTCTCATCGACCGCCCCTGGACTGTGGAATGGCTGCCTTGATGCCTTCTTATGGTTTGACCTTTATCATTAAGAATGAGGGTACTTCTCCCAAGGAAGCATTAGGCCATTTCCGCAGTAGACTGCTATAGCACTATTATTCCACTTGCAACATCCTATGGAATCCTGGGGTTCGCAGATGAGTAATATTACTTAGATGAGTAATATCCAAGTTCTTTCAAGCTAGCATAGAGAACAAGGACAGATGAAACAAGGAGAAGATGAGCAGCTTTTAGGGGCTCAAGAAAACCACATGATCCTGTTACTCCTCCAGTCACTGAGAAGATTTTGGGCTACCTTTGTAAAGCACCCTCTGTTGGGAAAACCTGACCAGTGGTGCCCAGCGTTAACTCCCACAAGAACCCGCTCATGTTGAGGATCCAACTTGGCATTCTTCTCTATTCCCACCCTCGCAGACCTCCAACTCCTAGGGCCCTCCCCCTCTTCCTCTCCCCATTACCCAGGTTTCGCCACGTTCACATCCCGTCACTTTTCAGTTTCCTTCCAACTTCTTTTCCATCCTCTTGCCCCTCTCCCTATCCTTTTGTCTATACCTTACATTCCTGTTTCAACACAACACCAGACATTGGCAGACCCAGCAGTGTTCACCCCAACAGTGAAGAAGTTTTAGATGTAGGTGGAAGCAATAATGCCAGCCCCATTATAAGCTTTAAAACTCAGGAATGAGAAGCAGCAATGAAGAAAGACCTGGGCAATCCTCATCCTAAACTCACTGTTGACAGGTGTGGCCCAGATTTATGAGCTCCCAACAAAAACAGGAGGAAAGATCACAGACTATAGCTTGGCTGGAAGGTGGAAACTGAGGAAGGAAATGGCTGTCAGACCATGGATTTTTATGCAATGTAGGCCCAGCTTATCCTGTGTATTGCTCTCTAATCAAGACCCATCACAAATTAACTACCAGCATTTCCAGGGGGGCCTGGTTAATATGTGGATGGGAGACCACCAAGGAATACCAGGTGCTGTAGGCTATATTTCGGAGGAAGGAACTGGCAAATCCACCTCTGAGGATTCCTTGCCTTAGAAAACCCTATGAAATTCACGGGGTTGCTGTAAGTCAACAGGCAACTTGAAGGCACATACAAATATACACATTTCCAGACAGAGGGATCCTCATTCCAGCAACCAGAAAGCACTCTGCAGCTATTCCATCTTCTTATTCCTTAACAGATTTTCCACATTAAGAAAAAAGTTGGAAATAGGGCCTTCTCAATGGCTGATCTGAGGCTGTGGAACTCTCATCCACAAAAAGCTAGGCTGGACCCCTCTCTTCTCTCCTCCTGCCAGCAGGCAGAGATTTTTTTGATTCAAATAGAATTTTAGACACTAATCGGATGCTGAAGAAGGGTCTTTTAATGGGGGCAGAGGCAGTTCTTTCTCATTTATTCTTATGTTTTTAAATGCTTCTGAACAGTTTTGAATTCAAACTGTGCTTGATTTAAATAGGCCAACACATTTAACTGCTCTTTAATAGTTTTAGCTGTATTTTGTTTTAATTTATGTCTTAAGCTACCATGAGTTTTCCACTGGGGAAAAGGCAGGATATAAATTAGATAAACAAACCACAAATCATAAAATAAAATTGAGTCTGGATAAACAAGGGAGGATGACAAGTGGAAGGCAAAGATTTGTGAAGCCGCTTGTAAATTCTAGAGAAGGTGGGAGGGAAATGGTGTGATAAAGGTCTCGTTCCAAAGCACTCTCGACTGTTCAAGTCCCTGCTACTGAAACTGAAAATCTGGACCCAGAACACAGAGTCCGACACAATGTCTCCCTAGTCAGAGGAAAATGCCTTTGAAGCAGAGTCAGCCTCTCAAACTGGTATAAATCAGAGATTATCTTCAGGATCTTCTGAAGCAGCTGTCCCACAAATGCTTGTTATAGAAAGACTAAAACTTCAGTCCTAATTATACTTACCAGAGCTAAATTCCGTGGAAAGAGCCAGCACAGGGCAGTGGTTTGTGTGATGCAGCAGGACGCTCCGAGGCTAGGGTTCGAATCCCTGGTTGGCCGTGGAAAACTACTGGGTGACCCTGGGCAAGTCACACTCTCTCAGCCTCAGAGGAAAGGAATGGCAAATTCCCTCGGAACAAATCTTTCCAAGAAGACCCCAGGACAGGGCCATCAACAGGAACTGCTTGCTACTAGCTTGACTCCTGGCGGTGTCTTATAGAGTGTTCTCATCTTGCACATGGATGTGCACATTAATGGAAATTACGTACCACCACTAGGCAACCAGCGTAATACAGCAGTTTGAGAGTTGGACTAGGCTTGAATCCTTGGTTGGTCACAGAAACTCACTGGGTGACCTTGGCCAAGTCACACTCTCTCTGCCTCAGAGAAAGGCAACAGCAAATCTTCTCTGAACAGATCTTGCAAACAAAATCCCACAACAGGTTTGCCTTACAATCACCAAACTTAGAAGATTTCCGCACTAGACGGTTATAGTGCTGTTATTCTGCTTTCAGCCTCCTATGGAATCCTGGGGTTTGCAGTTTCGGGAGGGGCCAGCCGGTCCCTCCCAAAACTGCAAACCCCAGGATTCCATAGGAGGCTGAAAGCGTAATAACAGCGCTATAACCGTCTAGTGCGGAAATGGCCTTAGAAACAACTTGAAGATATACAGCAACAATTCCATGGAACCAAGTAGGCTTTATTTCTGAATAAACAGGCTTAGGAGAGCACAGCTAGTCACTGTAACAGACCCAAAGCAGAGGGATTGAATTTTGAAAAGCTACTCCTGATTAGCTGGCCAGCGGTCCTTACACTAATCAATAGGGAAAAGAGAATAAGTGGTTAAAAATGTTTCAGACTGTATTGCAGGTTTAGGCTAGTGATCATAGTCACTGAACCTACGCAGAGTTTTGCTAACAAGCTGTTTAAGAATTTAACACGCAGATCAGACATATTCAGGCCTCAATCAGGGTACCCAGGAAAGTTGCAGACTAATTTAATTCCACCACAATCATGAATGGCTCTTCTTTCACAGCTGAAAAGAAAAGCAGTAACCATGGCTTTTCATGGTTTCCTACAGAACCCGCTGCTACTGAACCCAAACAGAATTAAACTAGAGACCAAACTACACCTCAGGTGAGAAATTCATGACTAGACATTCTGGCTTTCACTGAAAACATGCTAAAAGTAACAAGAATACTTTCCTTTTTTGAAACAAGAAGTGCCAACAGCATTATTTTCAATCTTTATAATGTCAACACCTTTTTTTATTTTAATTAACAAGTAATATTTACTTGTGTTTTTATAACTATGTCCTGGGTGAGCTTTTGAAGGAATTCTGGGGACATTTTTAAAACATTCTAATACAATTTTTAAAAGGCACGTGTTTGTAACGTATTACTTGCTGATGAGTACCAGCAAATGACCACAAACTACTCTGTGGGATTGTGTTAAGTAATGTTAATGCTTTTAAAGTTGCCAAGCTCTTCAAAAGCTTTGGTGACTCTAAACTGAATCAAGGTAACTGTACGAGGCGAAAGGAACTTAAACAAACATCCAGTCCAACCTCCTATGCATCCAGGAATGCACTGCTAAAGCATCTATGGCCACCTAAACTCTGTTTAAAAACCAATAAAGGGCAGCCCATCACATTTCAATTTAGCTTATCCCACTATTGAGCAGCTCTTACCATCAAGATAGTTCCCCCTAATGTTTTGATGAAATTGGTTTTCTTGGTCACAGAAACAGCAGTCGCGTAGGGACATGGGGGTTGAGGAAGTGATTTGCCCTGGGTGGCAATGTTTTTGGGGTGTCCCAACCCATGGCCATGCCCCTGTGCACTCCCACACTCTGGCCACGCCCCCCACAGTGGCCACATCCCTCGTGTCGTAGCCTCGCCTCCTCCTGCCCCCCCCGCACACTCCAAGCTCCGCCACTGAGAAACAGATGCTAATAGAAGGCAAAGTTTTGTCTCAGAACAACTCTCCCATTTGTGTGGATGTTTAATTCTCACCAAAGAATATGCACGCAGAATATAAACATATAATATGGCAGCACTCATACTTTTCTCGGAAGCAGACCTAATATGCAAAAAGTCTTTCCATGATGTCAATAATCTCACTTGCACTTTTTGTTAATTCACAAGTTGTCACTCTTACCTCATTATCGCTGCAGCCACTCTGTTCTATTAGCATGAGCAGCTGTGACTTCCTTGCTCAAGGCCATTCCTGGCTTCTCAAGGCCAAAAAACCTCAACAGGAGCCACTCCCTATTCCAAACTAATCCCAGTAAGAATTCAGAAAGAAACGTCCCTTGTCTAAACATGTTCAGCTTTAAACCTTAATGCAGGATATTTTTCTGGGAAGGGAGCACTTCTCATTTCATCATAGAAAACCACTGGGCGACCTTGCGTGCATCACACACCCTCAGCCCCAGAAAACCCTGTGATTAGGTTCACCTTAGGGCCGCCAAGTCAGAAACAATCCGCAGGAACACAACAACACAACAATATTTGATGCTATAACGATACTATATCCTTAATGTTATAAAGAATTCAGTAGTATTTTTGAGACTAACTGGTATATTACAGCGTAATAGTTGTATGAAGTGAAGCCTCTCTGACAGATGCACAAATTGGGGAGAGAAGAGAGAGAGAATATGAGTATAAAACGTAACGGAAATGCAAAACATGCTGGTGATAAGTGTTGCCTTAATGATGATTGCAAGGAGTAGCTAAAAGGGCAAAGGTGGGAGGCAAAGTTTGTACAGAAGCACAGCTAAACAGGTAGACACATGCATAGCAGAGAAAACCTTTGTAGGCTTTTTCTCCACTGTGCATAAATTTATCTACTTATCTATTCTTTTATGCAAAACGCGTCTCCCACCTTTGTCTTTTTAACTAGTCTTTACGATCATCATTATGGGGGTATTTATCATGACACTGACAAGTTTTGCATTTCTGTTACATTACACACACACACACACACACACAGAGTCTATACATTTATCTCCTTATACACACCTCAGGTTGTATATATGTCTGTCTGCTACACTCCACGCATATGATGAAGTAATCTGGAGTTTACAAAAGCAGATACTAGAACAAACCAGTTAGGCTCAAAGGTAGAGGCATTCCTTTGTGCCTTTTAATGCTAGCACAGACTAACATGGCTGTTTGAAACGTTTTAAAGTTTTAATCCCCTTCAGTTCTCATTCCAGTGGGAGAAAGGAGAGCTATATATACAGTTGGAGGATGAGGATTCTGATCATAACTACAGATCTTAAGGTGAAAATATATGCAGAGCAGTGATGTGGGTTTTGATATAAACTGCCTTCGGAATTTTTTTTTTGCTGGAAATATGAGAGACAAGGGGACAAAGTAAAGAAAAAACATGCAGGAATAACTGTACTTCTCCCTTGTTGCCATGTAGAGGAGAGAGTGGGCTTGTTTTCTGCTCTTCCAGAGACCAGGACAAGGAGCAATGGATTCCAGCTGCAGGAAAGGAGGTTCCACCTGAACCTCAGGAAGAACTTCCTGACAGTCAGGGCTGTTCGGCAGTGGAATTTGCTGCCTCGGAGTGTGGTGGAGTCTCCTTCCTTGGAGGTTTTTAAGCGGAGGCTGGATGGCCATCTGTCGGGAGTGCTTTGAGGGTGTTCCTGCATGGCAGAGGGTTGGACTGGATGGCCCCTGGGGTCTCTTCCAACTCTACCTTTCTATGATTGTATGATTCTTGTTTGCAGACCAAGCCAGGATTTTGCACATTTTCAACAGAGGTTATTTCTATATTGATGTAAAACCTCCTCTACAACATTAATACCAAAGACTCAGAACAACTAATAACTTGTTTTATTTCAAGTTTAGGTTTTAAATATAAAACCCACAGAATAAAACATCTGAGATATATGCCAGAGACTAGAAGCTAGAAGATGGTGCACAAATAGAAGCCAAATTCAGAAAAAAATGTAAGAGAAATGGGTGAGAAGACCTTGTGGCAGACATGACCATAATGGGTCTTTCTCCACTAATAGAGAACAAGTTTTTAAGGAAACACTCTTGACTTCTTGGATCTTGAATTTCTCATAAAAAAAATGCACCAGCCAGGGACATCTTTCACCATCTGAAATTAGTCCAGTGTGTTTAAATTTTCCTTGTCATTTTATGATGACCCTTAAGTCTTTGTACCTTGAACCTTGCTGCAGAGTTGCCCAGAAGTGTTCAACAATAAGTGTGCAACATGCAGGAGGAAATAATATGCTTATTTTGTATCTCTTGAGCTGGGCCATGGGATGCAACTTGCCAGTGATGATCCAGAAAGGCCTAAACAGCCTATTCCCAGAACAATGGGAATCCACAGTATTGTTGTCATTATGTTCCTTCAAATCATTTCCAACTTATTGTGATCTTAGGGCGAACCTATCACAGGGTTTTCTTGGCAAAATTTTTTTGGAGGAGGGTTTGCCTTTGCCCTCCTCTGAGGCTGAGAGAGTATGACTTCCCCAAGGTCACCCAATGGGTTTTCACATCCAACTGGGGATTCAAACCGTGATTTCCAGAGTTGTAGTCCAATGCTCAAACCACTAGACCATGCTGGCTTTCATACTACCCCAACGTTGCTGAGATGGGGTGATTTATACATTCAATAAATCAATAAGGAGTAAAATGATACAATGGAAATTCAAGACGAGGGGCCTGGAAGCCATGCCCTATGAGGATAGACTTAGAGAGCTGGGGATGTTTAGTCTGCAGAAGAGAAGGTTACGAGGGGACATGATAGCCATGTTTAAATATTTGAAGGGAGGCTGTGTAGGGGAAGGAGAGGGCTTGTTTTCTGCTGCTCCAGAGACCAGGACAAGGAGCAATGGATTCAAGCTGCAGGAAAGGAGATTCCACCTGAACCTCAGGAAGAACTTCCTGACAGTCAGGACTGTCCGGCAGTGGAAGATGCTGCCTCAGAGTGTAGTGGGGTCTCCTTCTTTGGAGGCTTTTAAACAGAGGCTGGATGACCATCTGTCAGGAGTGCTTTGAGGGTGTTCCTGCATGGCAGGGGGTTGGATTGGATGGCCCCTGGGGTCTCTTCCAACTCTACATTTGCATGATTCTATGATTCAAAAGAATTGAGCTGGTTGAACACTGGCTATTTTCAAAAACCAAGCCCCCTGCTGCCAAGAACAAGGGAGAGCAGCTCTTCACAGCAGCCAGGCAAAACAGAACAAGGAGTTAAAGGAGCAGTAAAGCTAATTTGGGCTAGATACTTGAAAAGATTATTTATTGAACACCTAGGACAATTAGTCATTGCACAAAATTGAAAAAAAAAATAAGGAACCAGGAGGAGAAACACATGGGCACATGGTGTAACTGAACAACACCTCCAGGCCTGCAGAATCATTTGATTAATGCATGGATGTCTCAAAATTTACAGACTAAAATCTGCCATCTAAAATTAACTGACAGGCCTGAGAAAAACCAAGAATGACTGGGACTTGCAGTGCCTAAATGATCCTTCTAAGCCCACAACTCTGACCACATGGAAGCACTCCTTCAACACTTTGAAAAAAGCCTGGAGAGACATTAAGCACATCTTGCCCTTTCTGCCTGTATGTAAAGCTTCCCAGTGGCTTGAAACTATAAATAAAGCTCAGGCATTTTCTTCCCACTTGGGAAAAGTGTCCCCTCCCCTTCCCAACAGCTTAAAAATTAATCAGGGAATACCTTGTCCCCCATAGTGGGTGTGTCAGTCATTGCAGTGACTTTGCTCATTGGCTAAAAACACTGAAAAGTGAGAACCTTGTGTTGTCATTCCTCAAACAAACTGGGCAGTATAGTGCACATGTTACATCATGTATCTGAGGTTAAGATACAGACCAGTGGTTTTACTAGGGGGAATCTGTTGTGCTAATGTATTTGCACTTATGATGGTTCTCAGATGTCACACACCTTCCATTTTGCCATGTTCCAGTATCACCAAGAAACATGGAATGAGAATCAGGCCACCCTCCAGATATTGTTAGACTGCAATGCCTAGCTTTCTTCACCGCTGGTCAGGGCTCACAGGACTTCAACATCAGCTGATGGGTTGTGCAATCCCAGCATCATAATGTGGATATATTAGCAAGACCTAACCAGCTTCTCCATGGCTGATCCTTTACTCTAGAATGTTTAGCACCCACCATCATGGTGTGTCAGGCTGGAATCCTTTACTTTCTCTTTTAAGACACAGTATGAAGCTGTCATGCTGGCAAGCTTCACCACTTCCAGACACTTGTCCCTCCCGCAGCAACAAATGGAAGGATGAGAAAGCAGAGCTAATTCTTTGTTCCTCCCCAGCCTTTAGAATGTCAGTAAGTGTAGTCCTCCAGACCTCACTGGACTTCAACTTCCATAAATCTTTATGACTGGCAATGCTGGCCAAGGGTACTGGGGGTTGCAGTTCACTGGTATCTGGAGGGCCACTTTGCCTATTCCTGCTTGAGAAGATGGTTAAGAATGGCTCCAACTTTATTAATGGGAATGTCTACAGATGATGGAGTAAGTCTTCCAGAAGTTTGGCCTTTATTGCTGTTGTTGCTGTATGCCTTCAAGTCCTTTCCAACTTATGGCGACCCTAGGGCAAACAAATCACAGGTTTCCTGGGGCTGAGAGTGTGTGACACACCCAAGGTCACCCAGTGGGTTTCCATGGTGTAGTGACGAATCAAATCCTGGTCTCCAGGGTCATAGCCCAGCGCTCAAACCACAACACCATGATGGCTCTCTGGCCTTCACTAGGCACTCATAATTCACTGGAAATATAAGCCACAGGTTTAATGGCATGTCATGCACAAACGGACATAGCACTACACTTAGCCCTCAGTATAAGGATAAAAATAATCCTGAAAAGAGTAATGACCAGAATATGTGGTACCAAAGCCAACTTGGCATTGTGCAGCACTTGAATACTAATAGGTTTATTGAGATATAAGCATAGGAGAAGCATGCCATCTGCAGCAAAAAGGCTACCAGTGGGACATATTGTGTTATCTCCCCTTCAGAAGGATTTAGAAAACAGACTTCCTATTAGTCACAGGAGCACAAGAAATTGGGCTTAAACAACCAGGAGGTCCATCTAAGCACAGGGGAAAGACCAAGTAGAAGACAGACCACAAACTTCTGGAAGATGGAGGATGTTACTCTGACAAGTAAGCAATTTCCCACAACTTGATACTCACACCAGAGATCTAATATGGCAGAAAAAAATCTGGAAGGAAGACACACTTGCTCCATGAGCCAATTCACTTCAGGTGTGGGGCTCATCAAGGCTACGGTGAGCACAGTATGGAGATTATTGCGATTAACAAGGATACCTCTTCCAAGTGATCTTTCCAAGCACAAGCTTTGCACAACAGAGATCAGCAATGCCACAGTGCTGAAGGCATTTTGCTCCTTGCAGCACAATTACCCAAGTCTGTAAACCCCCAGGCTCACTTTGAGTTGCCGTTTCCTTGTTGGGGAAGACTGGCACACATGACACGCTTTAAACTGCTAAAGGATATTTTGCTGCTACTGAAAGCTGAGGCCAGAGCCAGCAGTCACAGTGATTTCAGCATATAATTGAGAGGTTGTTAGATCTCTGTGTCAGGTGTCATGATCCCAGAGACGATAAGCTCGCGCTGCCAGCAAGCAAAGGGAATACCCTGATTCTTCTGCAAGAGAATGGGGTGGGGCAGAGAATCCGCCAGGGACGCAGCTGCAAACACTGAATCCAATTCATGGTTATTAATAGCGAGATGTTAGCATTCTAAGAGGCAGCAGGGAGATGTGAGTCTATAGGCGCTTAACCTTGATGTTCTAGCAGGAGGCTGAGCTTTCTAGTCCCAAAGAAAACCTCACACAAGAAAGAAGCCCCGGCCTTAACTCTTGGGCTTGAAAACCCCGATCAAACCTCCTGTGCCTCAACAGGGCTGGCCTGCCAGAGCCTTGCTAAGGAAGGCGCAAATAGATTCCCTCTTCTCTTCTCTTCGAATGGCTTGAACCTTTCCCAGCTGCTTTTCATGGCTGCTAGCATCCAGAACCTGGATCTTCTCCATATAACATAGGGATGGGGAGCCTCATGCTCCAGAACTGAATCCAGCCCTTCTGAGTCTCCCATATAAACACCTCTCTTCTCCATGACACTACCATTTGGTGCTTTGCTGGCTTTTATACAGTGGGCCCTCAGCATCCGACAGGGTTTGGTTCGAAGACCCCAAAATTTGTGGATGCTCAAGTCCCACTATGTACAATGGTACAGTAAAATGTCATCCCATATATAAAATGGATAAATAAAATGGATAAATCAAAGTTTGCTTTTTGGATTTATTTATTTATTTATTTTGGTTGGGGGGGATTTTTTCAAGGCATGGTTTGTTGAATCCATGGCTACAGAATCTGCAGACATGGAGGACCAGCTGTATGGAACTTTTCCCATCCTAATAGGTTGAAATGCCTTTCCTTGGTAGAGTTGCAAGGTTTTCAAAAGAGCAATAATAGACAGTTGACATTCATGATATGCGAGGTTGACAATTAGTAAGTAGGTTTTAACAATTTCATCATCCACTTAAATACCAAATGAAAGCATTGATTTCAATTAGCCCACCCAGGTATTTCTCTTTCAAATTAACATATTGTCCACACTCATAAATTATGTGATGCACATCTTTTTATTTCTATGAAGGGCTCATATCCAAAATGCAGAAATTTTGGCATTTTTGTTCAGTCTGTATAAAAGGAAGCGTTCTCCAACATTCAAATAGGGCACACCCCTCCTAATAAGACACACCTGTAAAGGACAAGTTTTCTGAACTGCAAATAAAGGACATCTGTTATTATAAAGGACACTTCATGACTCCTATGCCTAAGGCTTAGTAACTCGCAGTAAGAGTTTGAAGTTAAAATACACTGGTGCTTTAGGACCCACCCCTTTTGCCTTTGACCCCAAATTCTTCTCTGAAATTGAATTTGTTACAATACCATATTATAACCAGGGTAGGTATGCCAGCAACCTCTTGAGAATAGGGGCTTAGGACATGCAGCCCTCTGAGAAATGGGTAGCTGAATTAGATATGCGCAAGGGAAACCAGTGTTAATGTATCTTTTACATTTCTTCTACAGTATTACTAGATTGTGAATCTTCCCATCCCCGCCCACCTGGGGACGATGGACTGAGGTCTGTCTTTGTGCACTAAATATACAAATCTGAATATGATAAACCTATAAGTGGGCCACGTAATGCCTGCACACTGAAACCTGCACTTTGAGAATTTGCAATCTATTCACAGACTCGAAAAAAAAGTTCACAAAAATGCATACATTAAGGAAAAGTGCACACAAAAAGGAATACAGCAGGAAGAAAAACATTTTCCAAAAGTACACAATAGGAAAAGTGAGTTTAAAAAGTGTACGATAGGGAAATGAGCACAAAAATATGTACAAATTTTCACACTGACTTTTTCTGTCAAACATCTGCAAACAGATGCAAGCGTGAACCAAAACCCACGCACAGTCAGGGATATTCGAATAACTAAGAAGATACACTTTGAACTATGCTTTATACCCAACTACTCTGCCATCCTAGCTGAATTTGATTATGAAAATTTAGGCTGTGGAATTTCTCTTCCTAGCCCTGCTCCTCTCTCCTCTCACTATCAGGCAAACAACTTTTTATTACAACAGCCATTTAATGAGTAATTGGTTGCATTAAGTCATTTTTATCGGGGGGGTGTGCACGCTGTATTTTCAACTTTATTGTTACATTTTACACTTCTTAATGATTTTACACTTCTTAAAATTTAATGGCATTTTACCATGATAGCGTGTTTAATTGTGTTTTAACTTTTGATCTGTTTTTTATCTGTTTCTTGTTTTAGCACATGTTGGGCTAGGAATCGAGGAAACAGGAGTTTGAATCCCTACTCAGCCATGGAAACCCATCTGGTCACCTTGGACAATTCACACTCTCTCAGCTTCAGAGAAGGCAAAGACGAACTCCCTCTGAATGAATCTGCCAAGAAAACCCCATGATAGGCTCAGCTTTGGGTCACAGAAACAACCTGGAAGGCATACAACAACAACAATTCTGTCTTAAGTACCACTCTGGGAGAAAGGCAGGTGACAACATAAATAAATATTATTCAAGGTGACTGTTTCTCAATTGTAAGCTGTTTATTAAATTACATTTAAGTTTAGTTCAGGATCCTTCAGAAGACGCCTCTGTAGCAGCTTGCGTGTAATAATTTCTCAGTGGATTTTGCCATCTGACAGCTACAAAAAAATGTGGTGGCACCTGAGAAAGCTTTTGCTGGATTGCTAGCTGGAAACTGCAAAAATCCACTCAATACAACATCTATACTATCAGCACTACTTCATTTTCAGTTTTCTCACTCTCAATTGTACACAAAAGCGTAGACTATTAGTCTAAAAGTTTTGCTAACCATGTGAACAGGGAGGGCTCCCAGGCACACGCCGCAACAAGCAGTGCTGTAGTTTTGTGAGTCCTTTAGGCATGCCCAATCTCGGCATTTATTTCACATTACAGATTTTATCCCGTATTATTTAAGGGGGGAAAATTACAAGATGGCTCACTATTGTATAAAATAATTAAAACAGTCAAAATGAAACAGACAGATAACAGAACTACTTAAAAAATGAGTCAGTAGACAACAACAAAATTAACCACGGTCCTTTTAAAGATCTTCAAACTGCATCTAAAGCCCAACAAGATGAGGGCTGCTGGATTTGCCCAGGAGGAAAATTTCCACAAACTTGGTGCTGCTTAGACATGTAAACGTTGCGGGGGGGGGGACAATTTGATGCAAAAATTATTTCTCCTGGCTTCTTCCCCCAAAATGTTTTTTCCTCTGGGGAAAAAAAAAAAAAAAAGGACTGTAGAATATCTTCCTTTGGAATAATGAATAAAAGGTTGAAGACAAAGTGTACTCCAAAATAATTTGTAAAAACTTTGTAAGAGGATCATTTTCATGGAAAACTATCTACAGCTTCAGAACAATATATTCCTGAACATATATAAATATATATAAAATATATAAAATATATATAAATATATAAAATATATATTTTATATATATATAAAATATATATATAAATATATTTATATATTTAAATATTTATATATTTAAATATATATATAAATATATTCTGTTTTTACTGGGGAAGGGGTGTTGCTCACTCCCTCCACTGGCAAAACCAATGTTGTTTCTTCTTCTTCCTCCCTGCCCTGAGGCTTGCAATCTAAAGACAGGACTCCCAAGGAAAGGGGATGGCAGTGGGGGATGAGATTAAGGCCATTTCTGCACTACACTGTTATAGTGCTATTATTCCACTTTCAACATGCTATGGGATCCTGGGGTTTGCAGTTTTGGGAGGAGCCACCCAGCCCCTCCCTAAACTGCAAACCCCAGGATTCCATAGGATGCTGAAAGTGGAATAATAGCGCTATAATAGTCTAGTGCAGAAATTGCTTAATACTGCAAATACTGCGTTTTCTTTTCTCCCTCCAAAGCCAGGACAGTGGCAGTTGGGATTGGAGGAATTCCTTTCGTAGCAAAAAATATGTTTTTAAAATGTTCAGTTTGTATTTATACTTTGAATAAACTGTGCTATTATCAATATTATCAAATATGATCATTTTAAATTAAAGCAACTTTGTTGTTAAGTGCTGTCAGGCTAGCTGACTTCAATTTATGGCAGATCTATGATGAAAGACCACCAAGTTTTCAACAACCCTGCTTTGGTCTTGCAAACACAGGCCCGGGACTTCCTTAACTGAGTCTATCTATCTGTACAGTGGAATTCCTCTTGTCCTACTGCCTTCTACCTTACCAAGCATTATTGTCTTTACTGTCTTGTCACGATATGGCCAAAATACGACATAATCATCGTGGCTTTTAGAGAAAGTTCAAGCTTTACAAAGTTATATACAATGAATGTCACGTACCTAAAGAAACAAAATGACTTTCAATTTGTAAAAGTAGTGGTTGATGCTGCATTTTTCAGTTTTTCTGAAATGTGTCTGTCTTTTTATTTTATTTATTTATTTATTTATTTATTTATTTATTTATTTATTTATTTGTATCCCGCCTCTCCATATGGATCGAGGCGGCGAACAACTTACAAATAGCATGTATTTCGAAACATTTCTATACATGCCCCCAACAAGCTGGGTACTCATTTTACCGACCTGCGAAAGGATGGAAGGCTGAGTCAACCTTGGAGCCAGGCAGGATCGAACTCACAACCTTGTGGCTTGTGGCTTGCAGTACTGGCATTTAACCACTGCGCCACCAGGGCCCCTTTTTTCCTCAGAAAAAAGAATGAGAGTTTTTATTCAAAATTTTACTCTTAAATAAATTTCACCGATTTAGTGTTGCTGCAAGAAAGCCCTTGTTCTTGTGTCTGCCTTTGGTCTTGAAGCCAATCAGAACTCCAGCCTAATAAAAGTGCATTGAGTTATGTGATAAGCTGAAAACAATTCTGTAACACCTTCAAATCTCTTTTTTAAAATTCAATTTGAAACACACCCATCCCTTTCCTAAATATTAAATGCCAACTAATTTTTCAGTTATGTTCTGGATACAGTTCAAGCTGTGTGTAGAAGCCAGAAAGATCTCACAGCTACTGACAGTGTTTGCTATCCCTCTATTAAGGCTGGTATTTCATCCTGGAGAAGGGAGGGGTCCTTCATGCTCAGTTTGGCATTTGACTGACAGCGTGCAAACGCTGCCAAGAGACTGACGTGCCAGCATCGCACCAGTCAGTTACAGACTCTCAATGTTCAGGTGCCATTCTAACTTCGATTCAATGGGTTGATTTACACAAAATCAGGCAGCCCTCTAATTAACTACTTAGGTCTGGTCACCGTATCTGACACTGTTGCAGAGAGACTGGCAGAAGCAACCATCTTTCCAGCAAAATGACAGCAAAGGAGATGCTGTTTGGAGAAAAAGAATGAGGAATAATCAATACGGCACCTTCAAATGCACTTCCCTCAGAGAAGCGGGTGATGCAAGAGTTGTTTAAGTTCCATTCTGTAGCAGCCCATGAGAAAAGGCAATTGCTGAAGGGTGGAAGGATGCATTAGGATAGAGAAAAAAGGGAGAACAAAGGAAAGACTACTTTGCTTTGCCCTATCAGCCCCCTCTCACCAAACTTCTCCCCTCACCAAACCTCTCCAGCATCAGGAAATGGTACATTAAGCAAGTGGAGGTTTAAAACCACGTGCTGGTCCCAAATGGAGCACATGTACTGAGTCAAAGGCAAGCCAACATTTAGGTAGGTCCTACTGATTCAGTGTTAAGACTAAGAATTAGATTTAAGCCGTAACATTTTAAAACGTGAAAACTCAAGACTATTTCACACTATATAGTTACAGCATTATGATTCCAGCTTAATTGCCATGGCAACATCCTATGGAATCTTGACATTTGCCATTCAGGGAGCAACATTTAGAAACTAAGCAGGGTCAGCTCTGGTTAGAACTTAGAATCATAGAATCATAGAATCATAGAAATGTGGAGTTGGAAGAGACCCCAGGGGCCATCCAGTCCAACCCCCTGCCATGCAGGAACACCGTCAAATCAATCCCGACAGATGGCCATCAAGCCTCTGCTTAAAAACCTCCAAGGAAGGAGACTCCACTACACTCCGAGGCAGCAGATTCCACTGCCGGACAGCCCTGACCGTCAGGAAGTTCTTCCTGAGGTTCAGGTGGAATCTCCTTTCCTGCAGCTTGAATCCATTGCTCCTTGTCCTGGTCTCTGGAGCAGCAGAAAACAAGTCCCCTCCTTTCTCTACGTGGCATCCCTTCAAATATTTAAACATGGCTATCATGTCCCCTCTTAACCTCCTCTTCTGCAGACTAAACATACCCAGCTCTCTAAGTCTATCCTCATAGGGCTTGGCTTCCAGGCCTCTCACCATTTTGGTCGCCCTCGTCTGGACTTGCTCCAGCTTGTCAATATCCTTCTTGAATTGGGGTGCCCAGAACTGGACACAGTATTCAAGATGGGGTATAACCAAAGCAGAGTAGAGTGGTACCAGTACCTCCCTCGATCTAGACACCATACTCCTATTGATGCAGCCAAGAATTGCATTGGCTTTCTTGGCTGCCACATCACACTGCTGACTCATGTTCAGCTTGTGGTCTATGAAGACTCCTAGATCCCTTTCACACGTACTGCTATCCAGCCACATGTCCCCCATCCTATATTTGTGGATTCCATTATTTCTGCCTAAGTGTAGGACCTTACATTTCTCTCTGTTGAATTTCATTTTGTTCGCCCTGGCCCAGCTCTCCAATCTATCCAGGTCATTTTGAATTTTGATCCTGTCCTCTGGCGTATTAGCAACCCCTCCCAATTTGGTGTCATCTGCAAATTTGATGAGCATGCCCTCTATTCCTTCAACCAAGTCATTGATAAAAATATTGAACAGCACTGGGCCTAGGACAGAACCCTGTGGCACCCCGCTAGTCACTTCTCTCCAGGACGAAAAGCAGCCATTCGTGATCACCCTTTGGGTTCTGTCAGTCAACCAATTACAAATCCAACTAACAGCAGCCCTGTCCAGCCCACATTTTACTAGCTTCGTTGCAAGAATGTCATGGGGAACTTTGTCAAAGGCCTTACTGAAATCGAGATATGCTACATCCACAGCATTCCCTTCATCTATCAAGCTAGTAACTCTATCATAAAAAGAGATAAGATTAGTCTGGCATGACTTATTTTTGAGAAATCCATGTTGACTTCTCGTGATTACCGCGTTGCTTTCTAAATGATTAGAAACTGACTGCTTAATGATCTGCTCCAGGATCTTTCCGGGTACTGATGTCAGGCTGACTGGGCGATAATTATTTGGGTCCTCTTTTTTTCCCTTCTTGAAGATGGGGATAACATTTGCTCTCCTCCAATCTGCTGGAACTTCTCCTGTCCTCCAAGATTTCTCAAAAATTATAGCAAGCGGTTCCGAAATGACCTCTGCCAGCTCTTTTAATATCCTAGGATGCAATTCATCTGGCCCTGGAGACTTGAATTCATCCAATGCGGCCAGGTATTCCTGTACCACCTCTCTACTTATTATGTGCCTCATTTCCTCTGCTTCCTCCCCTGCTCCCCAACCGCCAGGTTGAGTGCTTGTATCCTTCTGGGAAAATACGGAGGCAAAGAAGGTGTTAAGTAGCTCTGCCTTTTCTCTCCCCCCTGTGAGTAATTCGCCATCTTCTCTGCGTAGCGACCCTACTGTCTCCTTCTTTTTCCTTTTGCTGCGGACATATTTAAAAAAACCCTTTTATTGTTTTTAATGTCTCTGGCCAGCCTAAGCTCGTTCTGTGCTTTAGCCTTTCTGACTTCCTCCCTACATCTCCTGGCTACTTGCTTAAATTCTTCTTTGGTGGTTTCCCCCTTCTTCCATTTCCTATACATGTTTCTCTTAACTCTTAGCTCAGCTGAGAGTTCTTTAGTCAACCATGCTGGTTTCTTCAGATGCCTTCCATTTTTCCTCCTTAATGGCACTGTTTTAGACTGTGCCTTCAGTATCTCCTTTTTAAGGAACTCCCATGCCTCCTGAACTCCTTTCCCTTTCACTATTCCTGACCATGGAATTCCAGCCAGCAGCTCCCTAAGTTTACAGAAGTCCGCTTTTTTAAAATCTAAGATGAGTGTCTGGCTACCCTTATCTTCTCCTTCCCACTGAATGCTAAATTCCAACAGGGCATGGTCACTCCCCCCTAAAGATCCAACCACTTCTACCTCATTCACAAGGTCATCCCTGTTGGTCAAGACCAGATCTAGAATATTTGATCCCCTTGTGGCCTCTTCCACCTTCTGGACCATGAAGTTGTCTGCAAGACAAGCAAGAAACTTGCTGGACCTTGCAGTCTTGGCAGAGTTTGACTGCCAGCATATATCCATTTGATGGGAGATCACCAATAAATACTGTAGGCTATATATTTCAGAGGAAGGAACAGGCAAAACCACCTCTGAGGATTCCTTGCCTAAGAAAACCCTATGAAGCACACGGGATCAGAGGCCATTTCCGCACTAGACTGTTATAATGCTATTATGCCACTTTCAACATCCTATGGAATCCTGGAGTTTGCAGTTTAACCCCAGGATTCCATAGGATGTCGAAAGTGGAAAAATAGCACTATAACAGTCTGGTGTGGAAATGGCCACAATAAGTTGGCAGGTGACTGGAAGGCACATACATGCACACACACATTTAGAATTCTAAGCCAAAGTGCTCCAATGCCTCATCAGGCTGCAAATCTCAGTTACCTAGAGGAAGCAGCCTTGATAGTTAACCTGGAATCATACCACTATCAGTGTGTGTCAATGTGTAATGTGAAAGGGCCCTCAGATTCCTAGAGAAAAGCACACAGGCCCACTCACAAAAAGCCAATTCTACCAGATGGTAATAAACTCCAAATTCTTAAGAACAAAATATTCCCTCTTTTTTTAAAAAAAGGAACCAGTTCCTGCTATTTCCTACCTATATCCCCCTGTTACAATCAGGAAAAAAAATCCTTGAAAATAGTTCTAAGATATGTAGCATTTCACTTGACGTCACTGCTTCTCATCTTTCCATCTGTGATTGTTAGCTGGACAGTCTCTTATCTAACTTTTCAAACCACAGCGAAATGCTGCCTTTGAACTTAAAAGCATGTACCAAGGCTACGAAGGGCCCTCTTTAAGGTTCAAGTCCTCAGAGAGTTGCTGTGACTCAGAGGAGACAATTCCAGGATGAATTGGTTAGTGGTTTGATGCAACATAAGGCAGCTTCCCATTGCTCTATGGAAAGGTAGTCTGCAGACACTGGCCATACCTTTAGGATGAGACTCAATTATTTCCTTTCCGCACAACACACAAACAGAATCCTAGAGGCAGAAGAGACCACAAGGGCCATCAAGTCCAACCCCATTCTGCCATGCCGGAAGACACCATCAAAGAATTCCTGACAGATGGCCATCCAGCCTCTGTTTAAAAACCTCCAAAGAGATTCCACTACCCTCCAAAGCAGTACATTCCACTATCAAACTGCTCTTACCACCAGGAAGTTCTTCCTAATGTTTAGGTAGAATCTCTTTTCCTGTAGTTTGAATCCACTGCTCCATGTCCCAATCTCAAGCAACAGAAAACAGGCTTGCTCCATCATCCATACACCATTCTTTCAAATATTTAAACATGGCTATCATGCCACCTCTTAACCTTCTCTTCTTTGGGCTAAACATGCCCAGCTTCCTAAGCCGCTTCCCACAGGGCATGGTTTCCATGGTCTTATATTCTTCAGAACCCTTTATAAGGCTGACCGGTAAATAAAGTAAAAAAAAAAAGGGGAAGGACATAACACTGAAGCTGTGGCGCCTGCATTCAGTCACAGTTTCAAAGAGGAAAATGGGAGAGAGCTGCAGACACTGAAATCAGGCTATACCATGCACTGTGATGGTTTGTGGCCTGAAACCATCACAGTGCATGGTATAGCAATGTCACCACTATGACCATGACGATGCAGACACTGAAATCAGGCTATACCATGCACTGTGATGGTTTCAGGCCACAGTGAGCAATGTCACCACTATGACTATGACGATGAAAAAACAAGCAGTAGCCAATAGGGAAATATAAAATCCAGGTGTTCCTTGGAATTGGATGCATCCTTCAGTCAAACAGGCAGCTTAGTTGGATTAGGAAAGGTTGAACCCTAATATGGATTCTGGAATTTATACAGAATAGTCTTTTAAGCCTGCCATTAAGTCCTCTGTCATCTTTTCTCTCTGTACAAGATTATCATCAATGCCACTGAAATTCACAGCAGACATCCCAGCCGAATGCTGAACTATTTTCAGCAACATGCAGTAATTGCTAAATTGCTACTTGCTTTGTGCCAAAACACCAGGCTGAACAGCTGGCTTTGGCCAAGCCAGCATTTGATTTAATGTAGTTGCATACCCTTATGTAACAAGTCTAGGGTGGCTGCTCTTGGTTCTAAACATATAATCAATTATATTTCTGTTGGGTACATTCTGAAACATCAAGAGCCTGTGTTCCAATTAAGTAGCTTGTTTTTGCCAGTCCCTAAAGTTACAGTGCAGAATTATGTGATAAAACTACATACATTTTAATGCTGTAATTAACATCCCCTCTACAAAAGTATAGCTTCATCCTCAAGACAGGAAATGGATGTCTATTGATCAGCCAATCAAGATGGCATGAGACAGGGTGAGGGTGCTAAAATAATGGGAATTTTTTTTTTAATCAGCATGGCTTCCTGGGGTATATAGCATGGCCAGAGTATTAAAGATCACTCTTAGAAGAGAGGGAAAATTCCTGTTTATTCCTATGTAAAGCAGTCTTCTCTCAATATGACACCCTACTGAACTAGAACTGTCATAATCTCCAGCCAGGATGGCGAATACCATGCTGTCCAGGGACAATGGGAATTGCAGTCTAACACTTCTGTGGAGTGGAGCACCAAACTGGAGAAGGCAGCTTTATATTCTTCATCTCATTTGTCCACAGAGTGTGGCCTGGTGGCAATTATTCCTCGTGGCATAATAAGGAAGCTGAGATATTAAGCAGTCCAACCAAGGTCATTCCTGTGAAATTCTGGATTAAACTTTCCTGCAAATGAAACTCCAGAGAAATGCTGTGGTTCAACTTTTATTTCTCAATATCTGTAGGGATCTGGGAGGGTGGGATATTCAGAAGAGTACTCTGACCCAAATTGCTTTGAACAAGAATAAATAATAGTTAGACATAATCAATGTATCATAAATCTAAGCCAATCTTGGAAAAACAGGAATTCTTGGTAGAAGAAAAGCAAAACCTCACAACAGCCCTTTGCAAACTACTGAGTGAGCCAAGTAACACTTTCATTGATTCAGGACTTTTAAAATTTAATTTTTAAATTTATTTATATACCGCAATTTCTCCCAAGGTAAAATGAAAGGGGAGAAGGGGTGTCTCTCCTCTGAATGCAAACTAACATAGAATCATAGAGTCAGAAGGGGCCACAAACCCATTTGTTTTAAGACCTCCAACAAGGGGAAGTCCGTCACCCTTCTTGGCAGTCTTGTCCACTGTCAAACAGTTCACATGGGCCATTTCCACACTAGACTGTTATAGTGCTGTTATTCCACTTTCAACACCCTAGGATTCCATAGAAAATGTTGAAAGTGGAATAATAGCACTATGACAGTTTAGTGGAGAAACGGTTACAGTCAAGAAGCTCTTCCCAATGCTCTTCTAATTTGAATCCACTGGCTCCTGTTCTAGTCTCTGGAGCAGCAGCAAATACCTTTGTTCCATCTTCTACATGATATCCCTTCAGGTATTTAAATATTGCTATCATAAACTCTCTCAATTTTCTCTTCTTCCTGAGAAATAGCCATTTCCTACAGAATTTAAAAGAGTGGGGGACAGCCCCATCGATGAGAGGACCGCACTGCTAAGGATAATTTAGTTTACTCAGGTGAGTTACTGCTTTTTTACTTTCAGGCTTAGCAAGAAGCTTTGTGCAACTCCTTTTTTGTTTGTGATGGGAATATTAAGCTGTAGTCCTCTTGCTTAGATTTGACGGCAAGCGAACTATACCAGGACCTCTGCCAAACATTTCTTTTTGCCTTCCACCTAAATGTATTGACCCAGCTCACGTTGCATCATCCACAAAGATCAAAACACCCCCGGAGCCCCCCTCGCCAGTGCAAACTGGCCAGGCTGCTGCTTAGTGTAAACAGGGCATCAATATTCCAGAGCAAACATCATTTGCGAGCACGCTGATGCTCGCCTGGCAATTCTCACAGGCTTTGCATGGCGCAGCAACAGCCACAGCATTGGACCACACTGCTATTCTTGGCCTGTTGTGCAAACCTCATCCTCTGAATCCAACCAGTTTGGGGGGAAGGGGAAGGACAATCCTTGGTTTAAGAAGCAGAGTCCGTGAAGTTCGTTAGCATACAAATGAGGCCAGTTGGCCTGATCTGCAGTTGCCAGGTAGCCTTTCTGGTAACTATGAGATCTGAGGATTAAATATAATAAAGGAAACCACAATTCTGCAGGAGACAGAGATCAGCATCACAAGGAGAATGGCCGAAAGCAAAGCCTAGCTGACCACATGGGGATTGTCATGTTAGCAGAGTACTGCTCATTCAAGCCTATGATACCTACCTCTGGTTTAGTATAGTAATCTCCCCTTATATGTGGGGGGTATGTTCTAAGACATTCCCCCATCAATGCCCGAAACCTGCAGATAGTATTGTCACCTCTAGTTCTGCAGGGACCATAGAGAGGTTTCATACTACCAGATAGCATGAAATCTCTCTATGGTCCATGGGAAACTAGGGCCATTTCTGCAATAGACTGTTTACAGTGCCATTACTCCCCTTTCCACATCCTACGGAATCCTGGGGTTTGCAGTTTAGGGGGGGGGCTTCGCATTGAAAAATAACTTTTTCTGAAAGAACCTTTTTCTTACGATTCCCATTTTGGTTGCCAGACTTACAGATCCATGTTTCTTTACCTGCTAGAGGTTGTTTGTACGGTGGCCTTATTTGCTTTCCCTTTTTCTCTCTGTTTTGCTGTTCGCACACACTCAGTAAGGGATTCTGGAGGCAGCTGCCGTTCACCTTGCCTGTTGGAAGCAGGCACCCATAGCTACAGTAGCAAAATCTTCAAACTCAGCCCCCTGGGAAAAGCAGGGTTGCAGGGCCTGGGCCCTCTTTCTCATCCTCACATTGAGGGGGAGGATCTCAGGGCAAGAACATGCCTTGAAAAGCATGCATATGTGTGTGTGTGTTATCGTTTATTGATTTTTTTTTTTTTTGAAAAATGAAAGGTGCAGTTTGTGTAACTGCTCAATGCTCTTTCTGTAATGCTTAATGACATCACTAGAGGCTCCCCCACATCTAGGACTGTCAAATCGAAACTGGGGGGTGGGCAAGGACCCAGAGCAGGCCACGTGGGTGCTGTTGCCTGGACACAAGGGGACAGATTGGGGCCGAGGATGGGACAGAGGAAAGTGAGTCTGGGAGGGAAGAGGATCACGTGGATAACTCAAAGCACAGAAAACAAAGCTGGAGAAGGTGGGGGAACTATTTCACTGACACTAAGGAATCCTACCGACTAGCCAACCAGATGCAGTCTGGGTTGATTTTATGCTGTGTGAATGCCTAAGTTAATTCCTTGGCCGCCCCAAGACAACCAGTGGCTGTTTTAATCACTGTTTGTGGATACCAAGAAGTTTGGCACTTTTGGGAATCACAGGTGCCGTACAAAGCAATTCTATTGGTAGTAAAAAGACGGGTACCTGAGCTCTCCTCTCTAGCACCATAATAAACAGTAGAGAGGAGCATGCAACTGCTCAGATGTTCACTGGAGACTGGTGCTGTGCCTCCTTCTGAGATACCAGGAGGGCAGGAGTGTTTGGGAAGGACCTCAGCCCACCTGCCTCTCAGCTGGAGCTGCCCCAGCTGTCCTACTGAACAGTCAGCCTCTCCAGACAAGGCAGGCAAGCAAACCCCCTTCAGATGCTGCGAGCAAGGTCTGTCACTCTGAATGAAAGAGACCCAAAGCAGCCAGGAGACTGCCTTGTTTTCTCACAACTTGTAAGTGGACGTTGTCTACTCTTCTGCCTGTCCCTTTGCTTTGTTTTTCTTGGCTACAGACTGATTCCTCAGTTTCTTGACCTCTGGACTGTTAATTGCCCACATGGCTTCTCTCTCTCCTCAGAATGAATTACAACCACCAGATATCAACGTCACTATTTTTGAGGGATTTGGAACTATATCGACATTTTTCAAAGGACCTTTCCGGACACAGCTTTCTCCATTATGAAGAATTCTCTTACAGTCACACATTCAGCCAAATCTCCCACTTTATTTCTTTCCAGCCTGTGTATCTGTATTCTTTACCTCCCCCAGTCTTTTTGTTTCGTCCTCCCTTTGCATTCTGTATGACCTATTTTGCTTTCTGTGCACTAATACAAGAACTGAGTTGGCAAGCAGCCCTTGGAACGTCTTCTTTTCATTTCACTTTTCCCTTTCCAATTTCACTTTGGCTTACAGTTTCCATTGAAGGCAACTGGCATTCAAAGGCAACCTGAAAGAAGTCTCTTCACTCAAAATATGGCCTCCAGCAAACAGGTTCTGCAGGCTTCTGTACTGTCCTCCAAAGTGTTAAAACCTGTTTTTCCAGAAGTGAGAGTGGAACACAAAAATAAGCATGCCTTCCTTTGACAAGTGCAGTGAGCTAGGAATGCTCAAAGTGTTTTAATAGCCACTGTCAAAATGGCTGCAGCATTGCCTCCGCTCACTGACTGGTGATCTGCTTTCTCCCTGTTGGCTGGGTGGCTGACCTTCAGCCCCGACATTTATTCCTGTTGCCAGCAGAACCGGTTGCCCAACAGTTACCTGAGAGAGGACACAGCTGCATGGCTTGCACCTTTGGCGCTAGGCTGCAGGGCCCTTCTCTCTTCTCCCTGGAATACCTGCCCCAGACGAGTCCTGCCACCATTGCCTCCTACTGCTCATCTCGGGAGGAAACGGTCACAGGAATGATGCAGAGAGAGCCAGTGGAGGAAAGCAGGCACCTGCAGCCACAGGTACGCTCAAAGGAGGCTCCTTCTACTGTCAACAAACCTTGAGCTGTTCCTATATTTCTTCTGTATACTACTTCTTTAAAAATGATTGCTTCCTTGTGCAGCACCATCCTAGGAATGCATACCAACAGAGGTCGGTAGAATGCAACTCCTAGCATTCCTCTCTATTAACTACACCGGCCAGGGCTGCTAGGACTTGCAGTCCAACAGGACTGCATGATTCTAACTTCAATGTATACTGAGGATACTTGCCACATTCAGTTCAACAGAACTTGCTCATTTGTGTGCGTTATGTGCCTTTGTGTCACCTGCTGACTTATGGCAATGCCATGAATTTCAGAGGGTTTTCTTAGGCAAAGAATCCACAGAGGTGATTTGTGAGTTTCTTCCTCTGAAATGCAGCCTTCAGCACCTGATATTCATGAGTGGCCTCCCATCCAAGCACAACCTGGCCCTGATTAGCTTCCGAGATCAAATGGGGTTTGGTGCTCTTAGAGTATTTAGGCCAGGTTGTTCAGTGTGCTTGGAATTGTGTCTTCAGTTCTATTTGGCAGCGGAGGAAGGAGAAATGGACTGGCTCCCTGTCAATTCAGACCGGCCTGCCTCCTCCTAGAATGAGAGAGGATTATATTCATGATGTCACAAAGATTCTTCATGCCTCCAATCCACAAAAGTGCACTTTCATGCCATCACCTTTTGATCCTTCGAAGTACCATGAAGATTCTAGTTTTTCCCTCTCAAAAACTGAGTGCTACACTAGATGAATCTTAAGCTAATCCAGCATGACAATTCTCACATTTTTATTAAACCTGCAACATATCTGATTTCTAAACACAACTGCCACTCATTCATTCTTAGTACAAAACCACAAATTCTTTTGAAGAAGTGTGCAAACTTAGTACGCTCATGCCATGCACAACTCTGCTGATGTTGCATTGTTTGCATAAAGAATCTGAGTATCTGTAGGAACAGAACACAAGCGGCTTTCTTCAATCCACTACTTGAACTTACTGGGAAACATGCAAAGACTTTCCACAGTGACAGAAGAGAGAGGGTTACTCAGCACTTGCTTATTGGATGTTGACTAACACTTTTCCAACCTTACTTGCTCCCGTGATTCTAGTGGAACATTCCCTGGATTATCTGCTTGTCTGTAATAGAGATGGCCTTTACACCAGCTGCCCGCCTCGGTCACCAAAAATGGCCTGAGCTAGCCACAGTTTTGTAGAAGCTAGAAAAGCAGACTTTCATTTTCTTGCCAACATCTTATTTGACATGGTTGTTTAAAAAGGAAAAAAAAAACCTAGCTCACATTACACAGAAAGGTGTATTTTCCCTCAGTTTTAATTTCAAAAGGTATTATTTAAAATTTGCATTAAATCACATAGATTAGCATGCATTAATTACATTAATTATCAGTATCCTCCCCTTCAATCTGGGACTGTTAGCAAGCTGTGTGAGTGAATGTGTGTGTGAGAGAGAGGGTAGGATGTTGCCATACAACTGTAGTTTTCAAAGCAGACCCCACAACCTGCAAATCTGAGCTGTTTTTCTTCCCCAGCTCATGCATTTTAATTTGCTCTCTTCTTTCTAGGCACTTTTTACAGAAAAAGGAAGGGGGGAAAAAACCCCACAACTCTTGTCCTCAAGACAGATTATCTGGACACAAAATGCAACCCAGCCAACCTCTAAGGGATTTCAGCAGACAGGAAGGGCACTCCTTCCCCAACCACCTGTGCCCCTCCAGTACTCTAACAAGAAAACAAAGTAATGTAGAAAGTCCACATCTTCTTCAAGAGTAAAAGTCGTCCAGTTGTACACTGTTGAGGACAGCAGATACTACACTTGACCTTGGGCAAAAAGCTGAGAAATGATACTGAGAGCTACATCAGAAAGAGTCAAAGGGATAGCTAAAAGTTGCCACCTTGCTTTAATTTGGGGGTGCACACAGTGCCATCTGCAGGCTTCCTATTTATTTATTTATTTGTTTGTTTGTTTGTATCCTGCCTCTCCATATGGATCGAGGCGGCGAACAACTTACAAATAGCATATATTTCGAAACATTTCTATACATGTCCCCAACAAGCTGGGTACTCATTTTACCGACCTGCGAAAGGATGGAAGGCTGAGTCAACCTTGGAGCCAGGCAGGATCGAACTCACAACCTTGCGGCTTGCAGTACTGGCATTTAACCACTGCACCACCACAGCTTCCTTGTGGTCTGTGAAGTCCCACACCAGTCCACTGATTTATTTTAGGGAATCACAGAAAGCCCCTCAAACAAACAAAAATGTCACACCTCCACAATCACTTCAGAACCCCATGTTATGCCTAAATACCTCTGTTTTCTTCTGCTGTCCTTCTCAAAATGGTGGCAGGAAGTGATGCAACATCACTATTGTCACTACTGTCACTATTGTCACTGTCACCCATTTTGAGAAGAACTGGAAAACAGAGGCATGTGGGCTTGCTGTGGGGAGTGTGGCACCTACACAACTGCCCCGGTCCTATATAATTACCTGCCCCTGCATTAATCAAATTTATTTTGCAACATATATAAATACAACCTCACACATGAATAGCCCTGCCTCGGAGGTTTTTTCCAGTCCCATCTTTCAGCCCCTTATCGAAGCTGTCAAGGGAGGGCGGAAGTTGGCATCCACCTTCTCCAAAATATAAATGCTTCTGTATCTCTCTCGGCAACATGAATATGGGAATACAAAGAGCTGCCTTACAGTGAGTCACCCAGTCCAATATTGTCATCTCGGCAGCCACCCCAAGTTGTGGAACTCCCCTTTCTCACCAGGTCCAGCTGGCTCCCTCCTTCCTGCCTTTCCATAGAAAGTAAAGACATTTTTAAAAATTATTTAAGGAGGCATTTGGTTTTTAATAAATGCGGCAGATGGATTTTACTGGAGAATGTTGTGTTTCTATTATGTTGTAAATGTGTTTTTAAAATTGCTCTTAACTTGCATTTTTAATTTGCATGTTTTAAATACAAGTTCAGTTTAATTGTGTTTTAGGTTTTGTACTAAGAGTTTTCTAGTACTGTGTTTTTAAAAGGCAGTAATCTGCCTTGGATTCCATGCTGGGGGAAAGGTGAGATATAAATTAAAAGAAGGAAGGAAGGAAGGAAGGAAGGAATGAATGAATCAGCCAATCTCTGGCCAGCATCAAGGACTTTCTCTCCAGGGTTTCAAGGCAGATTTCAGGTCAGATTCTCTCCTAGTAGTCAGCGTGGTATATTGGTTAGAGCAGGGCTTTCCCAATGGGGTGCCATGACACATTAGTGTGTTGCCTGAAGTGTGTAGGTGCATCGCCTACAATTTTGGAAATGTAATGTTATTATTTACAAATCACATATCTTTAAAAATATATGAAAGGTTTTCATGAGATATGTTGCGTCCCCATACATTTTGTTATTACAATTTATGTATGTGTCTGTATCTCTTATAATGGGGTTAGTTTAACCTCTGGTTTGCTAGTAAAACTGAATTACTGTGTCACGAAATGATGCATGTCTAAAAAAGTGTGTCACCAACATTAAAAGTTTGGAAAGCTCTGGGTTAGAGCATTGGACTACCATCCTGGAGGCTACAGTTAGATTTCTGCTCACCCATAGAAACCCACTGGATGACCTTGGACATATCACACACTGTCAGCCCAGAAAACCCTTTGATAGGTTCGCTTTAGAGTCGCTGTAAGTCGGAAATGACTTGAAGGCACACAACGAGAAGTCTCCCATCCAAGGATCAAGAAAGCACAACATTGCTGAGCTTCTGAAATCCAAAGAGATCCATTTTGTTCAGGGTGGTATGGTAGTATAAGAGAGATCAGTGCACACGAACTGGGAAAACAAGAAGCCACCTTGTGCCAGGCCAACTTATCTCTTCATTTACTCCAGTGCTGGCTGCTCTGAGTGGGAGAAAGAGTCAGTCCCATCACCAGCTTCATGATCCTTCTATAAGTAGAGATACTTTGGTGCTGCTAATGGAGCTGGACATTTTCTTACCTAGTTTTTACTATTTTTTTTCTGAGTCTCCATATGGCTAAGAAGGGATGGGGCTTCTACCTGCATCAACCCTCCATCAGGCCCACCTGAAGCAGCATCTTCTGGAAACGTTTCAAACAAGATTGCTGTTGTTGCTGTTGTGTGCCTCCAGGTCTTTTCAGACTTATGGTGATCCTAAGGTGACTCTATCATGAGGTTTTCTGGGGCGGAGAGTGTGTGATGCTCCATGGCTGAGCAGGGAATTGAATGGTGGTCTCCAGGGTTGTAGTCCCATGTTCAAACCACTACACGAGGCTGGCTCTCTCAAACAAGTTGCTGGCTCTCTCAAACAAGTTGCAGGCCTTATTTTTAACAGGTTACTCTTATAAAGAAGCTTTGAAAAGTTGTATGATGTGCTTTGTGCCCTTGAGTTGGCCTAATAGGGGTGTCACCACAACATGTGTTTTGGGTGTTGCTATATTTTGCTGTACAGCCAACATGATTTGCCCAAAAAGATACAATTTTTGGAGAGCCCAGCCACTGAACCTGGGACCTTCTATGTATCAAGTAGATCCTCTGCCACCAGCCAACAGAAACGGCACGGTAAATGGAGTAGGGGAAGGGATTTTTAAAGAGAGCAAAGGAGACTGAGAACATCTCCTGCCATGGCCGTACATCGCCTCCCACCTGAGGAACTCTGAGTAGGGAGAGGATGAGCCTCTAAGCTGTGATACCAGAAATTATTGGCTCCAACAGCCTTCTGGCCTTACAGTTCCATTTTAGAAGGAAAACCTGCTACAACAGGAGATTCTCCTTCCTCCATCACTACACATCATCCTGAGTCCTCACACTTACATGAGATTAAGTATCTTTGAATTGTTTCAGCCTGTGAGAAGTTCTACTGTTTTGACATCAGGTTTCCAATAGTGCCATCACAGCAAAAAAAAAATTTTTTTAGGGGACATTACAATAAAATTGATGGTACATATATGCATATGTGGTGGAATTGCAACAAGATAAAGGAATTTTGGCAAAAGGTTTTTAAAGAGATAAAAGAGATTATAGGATTAGAAATACCAGTATGTCCAAATATAGCGTTGTTGTCCATATATAATAAGGTAGAGAGTACTCAGGCAAAGAAAGAATTAATAACAAATTTGTTAACTGCAGCGAGATTAATAATAGCAAAAAAATGGAAGACAAATGAAAAATTTCAAATAGAAGAATGGTATAAAGAAGTGTGGAAAATTGCAATTAATGATAAACTAACATGTAGAATTAGGTTTATGAAAGGTTTGGTAAAAACAAATGATTTTGAAGAAATTTGGAAAATATTTTTAGAAAAAGTTCTGAAAAGAGATGGTAATGCTACCCTGTTAAAAGAAGAATGGCAATTTTGGAAAGTGGATTAAATAAAAATTTGGCTCTGGGGGGTGGGTTTTTTTGTTTATTATTACTTTTATCTTTTATTTTGTATTTTTATATTGTTTATTATCTGTGTGTGTTAAACTTGTGATTTATAGATGTAATTTGATATGTGATGTTCAATGTTTAAAAGGGGGGAAAAAAAGTTAAAAGGTAATTGGTTTTAGAGAGAGGTTATTATTAGAGATATTAAGTAATAAGTTTATAATTAATAATAGTAAGAGATTAAATGGGAGTGAAAAATATTGAATTAAGAGTGAAAGTATAATAATAAAAATGAATATAATGAAAATAAGAATTGAAGATACGTAACAAAAATGTATAAGTTGTATGAATGGAACAAGCTGAACAAGTTTATGATTTTAGGGGAAGGGAAAAACAATAATATAAGTTTGCATTGTTTAAAAGAAGGAAAAAATTTTTTGTTTTGTTTTGTTTGTTTGTTTGTTTTTTTAATTCACTATTATGTATAACACATGGTGTTTTATTTTTCGTTTGTTTTTGTGTTATAGTTTAATAAAATTAAAAAAAAAGTATAAAAAAAAAACAATAAAATTGAATTGGAAAGGTTAAATAAAAACCTGAAGCTAACCTAAATTTAAGAACTACAAGCCTGACACTAGCCTAAGAAGTTAGTTTAAGGGTCACAACAAAAAGCAATAAAAGAACTCTGACAGAGGTGAAGAAGAAACAGGATATATATAAAAGTTTATCTGGCATGGAGAATGTATAGAACGCTTCTCAGTAATGCAGAAAATGTGACTATATAAACTGTTTATGGTCATGGAGGATGACCATAACAGGCAAAAGGACTTAAAGCAAGAAGAAGGGTACTCTTCCTTCTTCTAACTGCAGGATTTTTTCACTCATTTCCCATGTGAAAATCAACATGGCTGGCAGGGTTTCCAGATGTCAGGGACTGTACCTTCTTCTGAGGGCGAGAGTGCTGCATTTAAACGTATGAATGTATGTTTTCCTCACTTGTTAAGACTTGGGCCCTTTTCACACTAGATTGTTATAGTGCTATTATTCCACTTTCAACATACTATGGAATCCTGGGATTCCATAGGATGTTGAAAGTGGAATAATAGCACTATAACAGCCTAGTGTAGAAATGGCCTCCATTTATATCCTGGCCCTTTTCCAATACTGGGACTAAGGCAGCTTACATTTTCTTTTAAAAAAATACTGATTAAAATACATACAAAGATAGCTATCAGTAAAAAAACAAAAAACATACAAGTTATTTATATATACAAAGGCCCTTCCCTAAACTACAAACCCCAGGATTCCATAGGATGCTGAAAGCAGAGTAACAGCACAATAACAGCCTAGTGCAGAAATGGTTTTGGTGTTTTTTATTTGAATGGCTCTGACTCTGAGCAGCTGTGCTTGATGTGCAATGTACCAGGCTCAATTATATCACCTCCCTGGACTTTGCAAAAGAATCACCCTGTCGGTCTCGGGTTCTGGTCCTGAAATCCCAGGGCCCAGGATGGGACAGTCCTGACCTGGCAACCCCAATGGCAACCAAGATCAAAAGAATCATGAGGACCAATTAAACAAAAGGATTTTCTGAATTGCAAAATATGTTCAAAAAACGGTACTACCTATCTTAACATCTGGAAGATGGGAGCACATGAGAGGAGCTGGAATCCCCACTTCCTTTGCCAAATGGACATAGTGATTTTTTTGCTTATGTATTGATTTATTTTTGCAAACATAGGAACTGCCATGTACTCTCTGCAGACTGTCCAAAAGCAGCTAGCAATCCAGATCCAGGACTAGTCTTCACATTATTCCTTACCATGTATCTTACTGGAGCAAATAGAGAGAAAGAGGTTTCCAGCTTGTTGGTAGAGCATACAATCTGAATAAAGTCTCAGGTTGCATGCTGAGGATTTCTACTTAAAAAGGGTCTTAGCTAGGATGCCAAGGAAACATCCAAAGGAACTGCTGCCTTAAGGAAGTCATTATTCTTTAGCCTCAGTTCTGCATCTGGAAAGTGGGAACTGCAGGAACAATTTCACAAAGCGGATGAAGAAATTAATGAGATAAGAAATTGTGAAATGTTAAGGTCCTATGTTAAATATTCCTTTCAAATCCTTAGCAGAGAGTTTTGGAATCTGCCAAAAATGGTTTTAAACACATACTTCAGAAGTATGCTATTTCAGTTCTTAATTGGACATCATCTTGCCTGATAATTAGCAGTATACTGAACTACAGATGGCATCTTTTTTTCCTTTTAGGAGAAATCACAGGAGCTTCGATATGTTGGCTTGTCAAGGTTCCCATTCTTTAATGAGATCACATGCTCCCAAATCCTTAATTCCTCCTCTGTCGCCAATATTACCACCCTTAGTATTCAGCTAGTATTTCCAACACTTCAGTTCCATGCCAGTATACTTGACCTCAACAAAGCTCAACTGGTTTGAAACAACATTCCTAATTGGTTTTTGGTTATAAAGATTATTTGATAGAAGAACTCATGCAGGGTATTTGCATAATATGTACTACACAGAGCAAGTAGAGATCTACCACCCTGATATGAAATGCCAGAATATCTGCTAGCTACACTGTATTTTGCAATACTTTCTTGAACCATGAGAAGAAGCAGCTCTATATGGCAGACCATCACTGATTCAGCTAGGCCAGTACTGTCTGTTCTGGCTGGCAGCTACTCTGATTACCTGAAATGCTTTGAAATGGAGAAGCCCACAACTAGACACACTTCCCTGCTACGCAAATGTGTGGCAGCTGGCGTAGGGGTCCTTAGCAAATTACACACTGGCAGAGTGAGTCTCACTATTTGGCCTAGAAGACCAACTCCACCAAGAACCACCCAACCATCAACGGAAAAGAGATGAGAAAGGCATGCAGGAGTGCTGAGAACTGTTGCCTTTAGGCCAACAGCAGCCCTGTTGAGAGGTAAGGTGAGGCTACTGCCTCAGGGAGAGCATTTCCTCTGCCACGGAAGGAAGCAGATGGAGACAAAAGGGTGCTGCGTGCTCTCTTATTCGCCTATCCACGTGTTCCAGAAGTGAAATATTCTTGTGGAGTGCCTCTTCAAGTCAATGTGAATCACGGGAGCGTTTCAGCAGGCTGCAATCCATGGTGGGAAATAACTTGTCGCTTGTCTGCCTCGATCACCAAAAAAGTGTGGGCTGGTCACAGCTCAGCCTATGCTCTCATAGCAGACTGGCTGATGCCATGGAGAAGAAGTCACAGGGAAAAGGGCTTGGGAATGGGAAAGCCAGCAGCACTCCACCTCCACCTAGCTCCTAAGACTCCATTACCACCAGCCTAGATTCTTTATAACTAACATCTCTTTCACTATAGCACTTTGATCCCACTTTAACTGCCATGGCTAGATCCCATGGAATCCTAGATTTGTAGTTTGGGGAGGCACCTTAGCTGCCTGGCACAGAATTCTAAATACTTAATGAAACTATAAGTCACAAGATTGCATAGAAGGAAGTCAAAGTATTTAAGGAGGTATCGAAATGCTATAATTGTGTCATGTGAGAGAGACCCTCCAAAATGTATAGCTCATATATGAGGTGTTTCTGACACGTGAGCACTATTTTTCTTTTTAAATCTTGTGCATTACTTCAACAATGGCTTGCCTTTTGACTCAAGCTACATTACAGAGCCTTTTTAGAGGCAGAACATATATATATATATTTATACCTGTGCCTTCCACACCCAACGGCCACACCGGCTCAGGCTGACTCGCACCACTGGTTTGAGAGCATGAAATGGTTAATCACACATATGACTGCTCCATCTTATGGCCTATCTATCTATCTATCTATCTATCTATCTATCTATCTATCCATCCATCTATCTATTTGGAATTTGAAGTAGTGATGTCACTTTTCCAGGCTCTCTTTTGTGATGAAACTTCACTCAACCACAAACTGGAAAAGTCACAAGTCTGCTCTGACATGCCATCAGCTGTAAGATGCTCACAGACACCATGGATTTGCACTGGATTTGCCGAGAGCAATCTCTGGATTGGGGAGGATGGCCAAAGTCCAAACCCTGAATCTTCGTAAAGCTCAGTAGGCAGGCACTGAGCAAGTTGCTCATACTAACTGTGAACAAGGGAGGAAAGATCAGAGTGCTAATTGCTAAGACTATTATGTTCTGTAGAGGTTGTGTATTGAGCTGGATGATTTGAATTCTATAGCAACAGCACTGAGTTAAGACAACTGGGTTATGACCACTGGCAACCAGGATATGACCAGGCCCTGTCCAAACTACCCACATGGCTGCTGTGAGGAGAAACTGAATAAAAATCTCAGCTCATCAGCCTTAATCCTTTCCTCCTAGGGCCTGAGTAGGTGTTGCTCATGGGAAGGCAATAGCTGAACAGGGATGCCAAAGGATGTCCACCTACTGAGTAGACCAAGGCCAAGCATAGGAAACTCTCACACAGTGATGCTTGAATCACAGATTTAATTCATTTAACAATTTCCATTAACGCAAAAGGCCACTACACCAATTTATTTATATCCCAACTTTTTCTCAGTTTTGGACTCAAGGCAGCTTAAACTTGTTAGTTAGAACAAACATAGTTAAAAATTAGCAGCGTACAAAACTTAAAAAGCAATTAAACAATCATAAAATCGAAAACCAGTTAAAACAAGTAAAACAGTAACAACAACATATAAAAGTCTAGCACATTATAAAAGGCCTGTTTCCCCTGAAAAAATCACTTCTCAAAGGCTTGCTGGAATAAAAAGGTCTTCACTTGATGGGGAAATATAGTAAGGAGGGTGCCATCGTAGCCTCTCTAGGAAAAGAGTTCCAGAGCCTGGGAGAAGCAATTGAGAAAGGTCTCTCCCATGGCCCCACTAAATGTACCTGTGAGGCTGGTAGGACAGAGAATTCACAGAACAGCTCAAAACACAAGCAGGTGCAACCCTTGGATGACTTGAGGTCCTACTGGGATCAGTCACCTTGCACCATAACTTTGGGAGAAAGATGGGGCATTAAAGTTATTTATATAATTACCTATATTTGTGGTTATATAGTTATATAAATATAATAAATGGAGGAAAGAGTAGACAATAGAACTGTCACACATAAATATACAATTGTGTTGAAAAGTGAAGCTCTACCAGTAGCTAGGATGCAAGACCTTCCAGGGAACAGAGAGAACTCATCACTGAGTCCTTTGGGGAGTCAGCATGGTATATAAAGTCATACAGATATATAGATATATAGATACACACACAATTATTAGATCACTTCTCCAGCACTTTTTGACTTACCTGGTGCTATAAGTCAAATAAGTGCTGGAGAAGTTATCTAATAGTCGTAATCTTTCCAATAGGAAACATAATTAGGTTGCAGCCTTTACGCAAACACTCCAATTCAAGAGGGAATGCAGCATGCCATTTTCCAACATTTTAATGATGTTTGAGCAGAGAGCAATTAGAACAGTGCTTTCAAGAGAAAACACTACAGAGGATGAAAGGTCAGTGCCAACTGATTAAAACAACAAAGGACTGGGAGAAACTTAAACTGCAGCACACATATTTTAAACAGAGTGATATTTTATTCCCAGGCAAAGAATCCTAAAGTCAAGACCTGCTTACCCAACAGCATCTTACTTTGAAACATGGTGGGCAAGAAGGGCTGTGCGAGCAGTCTAGCATGCCAGACCTCCACCAGGAACACACATTCCATCTAAGCATCTGGACTATCTTATCAAGTACTCTAGAAGCAGGAGAAATCTGCAAGTCTAATTACACCTTGGGATTACTAACACGGCATGCTCTAATAAATACTCCCCACAGCATCTGCTGATCTAATAACTGGCACCAGAAAATAGCACATGCTTATCTATGTGGCTATTAGCTCTCACTGATTAAGAGCCTGGCAAGGCAGTGGGCTGTGTCAGGCGTAACGGAGGGAAAGGGATGAGGAAAGATTAGGAAAGACAATGAAGAAAGTACCAGTATCACCAGCTACCTATTCCTTCTCTATACCAGCACGATCTAAGATTGCTTCTGTAGTTTGACTTGCTTTCTTTTGGTTTGCATGGTTTACAGCACGAGACTGACGTGGGATTCTTCTCTTACTCCTATGTTTGAAGCCCTACTGAACAGATGGGCTTTTTTGGGGGAGGGAACACTTGAGCTGTCCTTAGAGTGGACGGAGCAGCCATCTTACAAGGCTTCTGCAGTCCCTGCCTCTTTTATTTCTTAAAGGTTTGGAGACAGGTGACTTTGGGTAGAAAAAGTCAGAATGTTCTTAAACCAGGAAAAGAGAAGAATCCAGATTTTCAGACAGTTTTGCTTCATGATTCCTGTGCCAAGCTTTCCCCCGTCCGCTGTTTAGTCTGGACAATGTAGACTTTGAGCTGATGGGAGCTACAGTTCACAAATACTTGGAAGATCACACTTGGTCCATCTCTGATTTAGAAGTCTGAAGGCATGCAAGAGTTCCGGGAAAAGAAAATCACCACCAGTTTGCACATACAGTAACTCCCCACTATGAGCATATGTTCCTGGACTTACCATAACAAAAATAACAAAAAATGTGGATAATGGGAATGCTATTTTTTCCAGTGAGATGAACAATGTAGGTATTGAGATGATACGCAGCTTCAAGAAGAGGTCCTGAAACTTGACATAACTGTAGAATCTAAGAGAGATCATTTGCAGTCCAAAGCCAGTGTACAACTGATAAAAACAAAAATTAACATCACCATGTGGTCCAAAAAGAGATGGGAACAAAATGTTTTCAGACTGCATTTCAGCATGGATAAGTGAAACTGTGGATAACAGTCATGTGGATATGGGGAACCTACTGTATTTATTTTTCCTGAGGTTCCCTTTCAGCCCTTCAGCATTTTAGACTTTGGGGAATTTAAATAGTAAACTCCCAAACCAATTGTGAGAGAGGTGGCATGTGCATGTTGTGTGCATATGACACAACCGTGTTTTTAATCTTCCCTCTGCAACTGCTACAGCTGGAGCTTTGCCATGTCCAGGTTCCAAGGCCAGTTTCAAACCAGGCCATTATAGTAGCACTTTGATCCCACTGACATGTCTGAGTCCTGGGATTTCTACTTTCATTGAGTCACTTGGGCTCTCTAGCACAGAATCCTGAATACCTCATAAAATACAGACCCCAGGATTCCATAGAATGAAACCGTAGTAATTGAAGTGGCATCAGACTGCTGGAACGGTGTGTGCCGTGTGAAAGAGACCTATGTCTGGGATGTATGACCCCTTTACCTATCACAGACAGAAAACAAGAAGCAATCACAACAGAAATGGTACAGGGGATCCCTAGTCAACCTCCTGGCTAGGGTGCACGACTTTGTCCCCATTTTTCTTCCCTTCCTGTAGCTGAACTGAGAGCTGCCATGTGGGTTTTCCAAGGTAGCTGCCAGTTTTGGCAAGTTTTGCTCAGGCAGAAAGTAGGCTGGTAGGCTGTTAAAACATAAGAGCTAAATGACATACATCACAGCAAACCTTTTCTGACATTTTCAGCTTAAACACTTGTATTTACAAAACGAACAATCCCTGGAGAGACTATTCAGCTGGACAAGATTCTGAGAGAGTCAGTTCTTAGCAAAAGTGTTGCAAAAGCTGCCGCTGCCATCTCAATGCCAAAATGGAAGGAAGAATGCAAGGAAGGCTCCAGAAGATACAGCTCTTCAGGGCTGAGAAAGGAAAACACATCCAAACTATCATTACCAAAGCTGGAAAGGGAGAAGCCGCATTCATTCATTAAATGGCATCCACAAATGAATCCTTGTCGATTCCATTTCTGCCCACAAAGAAATTATTTTAAATGAAATATTGGTGTGCTTTTGAAACAATAGCTAGCTTAAAATTTATAAATAATAGCCTTCCTTCAAAACTAAGGCAGGTAACAACAATTTCAAAAAGCATCACAATTACTATGTTTCAACTGCAGTCCTAAAATTTTAACCTGGGCGGTACAGATTGTGAGCTAACAAATGCACCCTGCCAGGGATGAACTGCATTCCACAAAGTACTTGACCTTCATCCTCTTCTCCCCTTTTTGAAGATGGGGACAATATTTGCCCTCCTCCAGTCTGCTTCTGTTCTACAGGAATTCTCAAATAGGACTTCTACAGGAATTCTCAAAAACTACTGCCAGTGGTTCTGAAATTACTTCTGCCAGTTCTTTTATTACCCTTGGATGTAGTTCATCTGGCCCTGAAGACCTGAATTCATTTCGAGTAGCCTGATATTCCTGTACTACCTCTTTACCTACACTTTGCTGCATTTCCCATACCACATCTTCTGTTCCATTCCGCAGGTTGAACTGTAGTCCAAGAAGTAACTTTTCCAGCCTCTAGCGAAGGTGGAAGGCATGTACCTAAAGCAATCACACAGTAGATAACTTGAAAAACCAAGGAGAGTCAGAAACTTGGAGGGAGCACTCCAGTTCAACGCTACTCAAAATGGTTGTCCATTGAACCATCAGCTACTTTGCTTTGGTTAGACCCCATCTTGAATACTGTGTCCAGTTCTGGGCACCCCAATTCAAGAGGGATATTGACAAGCTGGAGCAAGTCCAGAGGAGAGCAACCAAAATGGTGAGAAGCCTGGAAACCATGCCCTATGGGGATAGACTTAGAGAGCTGGGGATGTTTAGTTTGCAGAAGAGAAGGTTAAGAGGGGACATGATAGCCATGTTTAAGTATTTGAAGGGATGCCATGTAGAAGAAGGAGAGGGTTTGTTTTCTGCTGCTCCAGAGATCAGGACAAGGAGCAATGGATTCAAGCTGCAGGAAAGGAGATTCCACCTGAATCTCAGGAAGAATTTCCTGACAGTCAGGGCTGTCCAGCAGTGGAATCCGCTGCCTCAATCGAGTGTAGTGGAGTCTCCTTCCTTGGAGGTTTTTAAGCAGAGGCTTGATGGTCATCTGTCGGGAGTGCTTTGAGGGTGTTCCTGCATGGCAGGGGGTTGGACTGGATGGCCCCTGTGGTCTCTTCCAACTCTACATTTCTATGATTCTATGATTCTACTGGTCCCCGGAGAATTTCCAGGAAAGAAAGAAACAACAGTAGTCAATAGGCTCAAACATGGTACCAATCTCGGCCATATGGGGGAAAGGCTGCCAGGCCTCCACAGCAGTCTGCTTAAGACGCGTGCCTCTAGTTGATCTGTTTGTTCAAAGTTGCCTACTTCTGTTAACTACCATTCAGGAAACAGCGCAGTGAAACTGGAGCTCTGATGCACCTCAATATTAAATAGGGAGAGAAAATCAAATGTCACTATGCAACAAGTTACTCCTGTAGCAATGAAACTGGCAAGAGTGACATTCTACTCCAGTTCTGTGCTTGTAACAACAACCCAAGGATTGTGAAACAGCACCAGTTCCTTAATGGCTATCAAAAAGATTATTATAGGAACTCCAACACGGCAATGCCCTGGGGACTACAGAAAGCCACAAAGAGGAAAGTCACATGTGTTGCCCTTTCAACACACAAAGGAAGGCACACAGAACAGAAAGAAAGTGGGAGAGGGGGCCAAACTACTGCAGAAATAACCAGTGAGAATAAAATGTGTGACCTGTTCCCATGAACAAACTTCAGATGCTCACATTGCTGATTTCACTGTCACCTGCTACTTGCTTCACAAGCACAGGAAAACAAAGGGAAAGAATGAGAGTCAAGAGGCTGAGTCGAGCTTTGCAAATTCAGCAAAATCAGTCAGTCTTCCTGGGCTGCTCCATTTTAGACTGTGGGCTGGGAAACTGCATTTGTGAAGACATTTTAAAAGGCTTCCGGCACAGAGACAGCTAGGATATTATTGGCGGGGGGTGGTGGTAGAGAGGAGGCAGAGAGCTGCAGTAAAAAAAAAAGGAACTTTTCCAAGCTCCAGTTACAGGCTTATGTGGGAAATGCACAGATTCATTAGGCACACCTCAATTCACATGTTCCAAAAGTGAGTTAAGCCTCAGATGGTCTCCCGTTGCAGAGACAGCTCACCACAGCAACCAAGACTGGACCCTGTGAGTTCATCTTTTATGAGCTGCCTTTGAAAGTGAGAGAGAAGCAGGACATCGGCCAGCGGAGCAAGGCTGAGGATGTGCAATGGGAATCCAAGGCAACTGAAAGGGGATATATTTTACTTTCCCCTTAATGGCAGGTGATGCGGAATCCATATTGTTCTTGGAAGAGGAGAGAAATATCTAGCCTCCTGTACTTTGGCAGACCTGCATCCACACAGACAAAGCAAGGCCGTTGGCTCAAGAGCCCTATTGTCTCAGCCTGGGGGCGTTGTTTGGTTAAGATCGAAATATGATGGAACTGTTTGAGTATGAAGGGGAAAGGCCGTGGCTATTATGAAAAACTTGCATTTTACGTATCAATTGGTCTGATTTACACAAACCAGTATTTATTCTGTCTTTCTGTGCTGGGGGAGGCAGAAAGGGAAGAGAAGCAGTAAGAAGAAGAAAAAATATTATTTTAGAAGAAATCTTACAACGTCTGTGCTAGTTTAACTCACTCTTTGCACTTCCCAGTTTTGGGGAAAGAGAGACAGAGGGATAGAGAGAGAGAGAAAGAACTCAGCCAGTAAAAATATCTTTTGCACTGTACGACATTCATTTGACAAACTTAGTTGCGGTTATGGAATCAGTGAGACCTCTCTTAGGTAGAACTGAGAAGCTAATGTCTTTGAGCCCATCTGTCAGCCAAACAGGGAGGGCCTTACAATGCCAACTGTGCAGCATTTCTTCTGCCTGTTACTAATTTTGCCTTCCTAATTTAACACCATCGAGCAATATTTTAGCTACTAAATCAGCAATCATTCACTGAACTGTGGGGAAAATGTGGAACTTTAAGAGCAGTGATAACACCTGTAACAACAGACAGAACGAGATGCAGGATTAAACAGGATGAGAACAACTGAGAAGTGTTCATGGGGGGGTGACTATTTGGATCTATTTTAGATTTTAAAAGGCTGCAAAATAATTCACCCAGTTGTTAGCACCTACCTATCTTAGCTTCATGTTGTTCTGTGCAAGTATGTGTATGTACACACACACACACAACATCAAAGGCAGATTTGGACAGTTTAGCATTTCAGATCCTCCACAGAGAAAAGAACAGTGCAAACCGAAAAACACAGAATAAGCAGATCTGCATAAGCATTTGAGTTCCGCTGCTGCTGTTGCGGTTGTTGTGTTCTGTCAATTTGGCTCTGACTGATGGAGACTGTATAAACACAAACTCTTTACAAGCCTGGCCACCAAAGGCTTCCTTGACTGAGTCAACCCACCTGTGCTGTGAGCTTCCTCTTTATCATCTCTTCCAATGAGTCCTATCATTTCAGGATATGTCCAAAGTATGATAGCCTCAATTTATTCATTTTGGTTTCTAGGGAGAGTTCAGCCTTTATTTTTTCCTGAGACCTTTTATTTTTTTCCCCAGCTATATACCCTAAATATGATGCTTGGGAACTTTAGAAAACAGAGACTGAACTTTAAATGCAGGTGACTGAACTGTACTCACTGGCTCAACAACTGAAGATGTAAGAAAAGGCCTGTAAGATCAGGGGGAAAATAAATCACATCCTGCTTCTTAGAGTCGTCTTTGAGAAGCCTGAAAGCACTTCCAGCTATTGCTTCTGGAGGTCTCACGGAGTCTGCATAATCAAGAGCTCTAGATCTCTTTTCTGTGAGTCTATCTAATCCCTTTCTAAAGTCATCTAGGCTGGCAGCCGCCCCCGCAACTTGGTTAACAAAATCTCATAAATTAATTACATGTGTGGGAAGAATTGCTTCCTTTGATGTTTCCTACTAATCAGTTTTCAAAGGATGGCCCAAGTTCTAGGATTAGAAGAAAGGGAGAAAAGTTGCCATCTACCAATTCAGACAAAATCATGCATCTTTTTATTGCTCTTCATCATGATCTCTGTCTGCTTGGCAGCCTCTTCCTGCATGCAGAGTATACTTCGCAGCCCCCAGTGTTGCAAGCATTCCTTGGAAGGGAGCTACCCTTTGCTAATTTTGGTTGTTTTTTTCTCCACTTTTTCCAGATCTGCAATATCCTTAAGACCTGGCAACCAATACTGTACATACAATATTCCAAACGTGGCCACACCATATATTTGCAATCAGACATTACAATACTGGCAGTTTTATTTTCAGTGATTTCCTTAATAATTCCTGGCACGTAATTGACTTTTTCACAGCCCTTGGACATTAAGTTGTTTCCTTTCGTTTTCATTCTTCTATTTGTCATGAGCCAAATATCTCTTTCCTCTTTAGTCATTGCCACCTCAGATAACATCAGCCTATATTAATTTATTATTTATTTATTATCCTAACATGCATCATTTAAACATATTCCCAACATGCTAGATTATATTACTCATCATTTCCTACCAACAGGTTCAACAGAAATGATAGCTCTGTTGATGGGAATTGTCATCCAACCATCTAGATGCCAAGAAGTTACTCTGTCACAGACCTTGAGTGAGGGATTTTGTCAAATCACACTTTTCTGAAATAGAAATAAATAATGTATAGCAATACTATAAAACCTGGATATTCTAATTTTCAGAAAATTAAAAACCAAGATTGAAGAGAAAATGCATCCTTGTGATGCTTCCAGAAAGTTTTTAATCCAACAGCTGTCCTACCTCATTCATGGAATTCCACAGTGGATCCAAGCAACAATTTCCTCCATTTTTAACTATCCCCTATTCCACTTTTTCCCACTCACAACAGAAAGACAGAAGAGAAATACAATGCTTGTTGACTAAGAGGGCTGAGTTGTCTGTCTAGAAGCAAAAGAGAAAGTGAAATGCTACCACTGAAGTGCTGTCAAACTGTGTTTGCTTGCAATGCAGAGTGTTACACGCACATACATTTTGCATTTGAGTACTGCACACTCTCACTGTCACTAAAAGACTTGCATTTCAAAGCTGGAAATATACAGATATTAATTATTGTTCAATGGACAGAAAATCTTACTGCTTTAGTGACTCATGAGCTACTTCACATAAAAAACAGTTTTTAAAGAAATTGCTTTTAGGAATATGACTAGCTTATGTGAATGCATATGGCTAACCTATGCGCTTGCTCCCTTAGCTTTTTTTTTTTAATTTCCCTTTCCTTATAACCATATTTTTTAGAAATCAGGTATTTTTTTAAAAAATGAACACTATGAATGAGATAAGATAGATAGATGATTGATAGATAGATAGATAGATAGATAGATAGATAGATAGATAGATAGATAGATAGATAGATAGATGTTAAGATAAAGAGGGAACCAGATAGAGCACTGAACTCTCTCTCTCTTTTAATATCCACCAACAGACACAGGTCTCCACCCCATTTAATAGCTGTATGTCTGAACCTTGATCCTAATTCTTCTCTGCAGAAATATTATTTCCTGTACAGAAAAGGCTGTTTTAGTCCAAAAACAAAATAAAGTAAAGTAAAAATAAAAAGTAAAAAAACATGAGCCAATTTTGTGCAGACTAAGTCCTGAACTGCGAAGATTTTCATCAGTGTAGGATTCTTCTTGTTGGATTTCCAGACACTATGTTTCAAATATGTTCCAATATTTTTTCTGTCCCTACCATGTACACTGCTTATACTTCATCTGTCTCACATTCTTCATCCTGCCCCTCAGCTCTGTATACAAGCTTAACTTAACCTAGTATATTCTTTCCTTTGCATCTCACTCCCATGGCACCTTCCAACCCGTTGCCCACGACTGGCTCAGTCCCTCCACTTCGCCTGTCCTGAACACCTGTTCAATACTGTTGGCTAACATAAATCCTTCTGCCATCTTCCTTCCAAAAAATTCTCCTCTTTGTGAAACCATGTCTTCAGCTTTAGCTTTACATTCCCAACAAATGCAAGGCCTAGTATTTATTTATCTCTTTAATACATTAAATCCCACTTTTTTTCTGCAACCGAGACTTAAGACAGCTCACAGCAATTAAAACAAGTACAAATAAGAACATAAGTAGATAAATACACATCTCAAAATAATTTTTTAAAAATGTAGTTTTGAAATTTACAGAGCTGAAGCCATTTAAAATATATACACTAAGAGGCAAGGATGAAAACAATAAAGCAGCACATTACTAAAAGATTAGCAGAAATAAACAGTCATAAGGAAGAAGACTCACTCCTCGAAAGGTGAGTCTAATAAAGTTGAGGAAATATAAGTGTGAAAAATAAAGGTGTTTTGCTAGTGGCAACTAAGAATGCCGTAATCACTAAAAGTCAGCACGGATTTCTCAGAAATAAGTCCTTTATGATAGAGTTACAACCTTGACAGACGAAGGGAATGCTGTCGATGTGGCATATCTTGATTTCAGGAAGGCCTTTGACAAAGTTCCCCATGACATTCTTGCAAAGAAACTAGTAAAATGTGGACTGGACAGGGATACTGTTAGGTGGATTTGTAATTGGTTGACCAACTGAGCCCAAATAGTGCTCCTCACCAATGGCTGCTTTTCATCCTGGAAAGAAGTGACTGGTGGGGTGTCACAGAGTTCTCGCCTAAGCCCAGTGCTATTCAACATCTTCATCAATACTTTGGATGAAGGAGTAGAGGGAATGCTGATCAAATCTGGAAATGACACCAAATTGAGAGGGGTTGCTAATACGCCAGAGGACAGGATCAAACTTCAAAATGACGTTGGCAGATTGGAGAGCTGGGCCAAAGCTAACAAAATGAATTTCAACAGAGAGAAACGTAAGGTCCCACACTTAGGCAGAAAAAATGGAATGTACAAATATGGGATGGGGGACACGTGGCTGGATAATAGTACCTGTGAAAGAGATCTAGGAGTCTTGGAAGATCACAAGCTGAACGTGAGTCAGCAGTGTGATGCGGCAGCCAAGAAAGCCAGTGCAATTCTTGGTTGCATCAATAGGAGTATGGCATCTAGATCGAGGGAGGTAATGGTACTACTCTATTCTGCATTGTTTAGACCTCATCTAGAATAATACCGTGTCCAGTTCTGGGCACCTCATTTCAAGAAGGATATCAGCAATCTGGAGTGTGTCCAGAGGAGGGCGATTAAAATGGTGAAGGGTCTGGAAGCCATGAAGCCCTATGAGGAGTGGCTTAGGGAGCTGTGGATGTTTAGTCTGCAGAAGAGAGGAGGGGACATGATAGCCATGTTTAAATATTTCAAGAGATGTCATGTTGAGGAGGAAATGGGCTTGTTTTCTGCTGCTCCAGAGATTAGGACAAAGAGCGATGGATTCAAGCTGCAGGAAAGGAGATTCCACCTGAGCCTCAAGAAGAACTTCCCAACGGTCAGAGCTCTTTGGCAGTGGAATCTGCTGCCTCAGTGGAGTGTGGTGGAGTCTTCTTCTTTGGAAGTTTTTAAGCAGAAACTGGATGGCCATCTGTCAAAAAGATTAATTTGATGTATGTGCCTGTATGCCAGGGGGTTGGATTCAATGGCCCCTGTCATCTCTTCCAACTTTATGATTCTACGAAGCAAGAGAGCTGCCTAAATATCCTAAAGGCACCAGATCCCATCTGATCTTGGATTCTAAGCAGGGTCAGCCCTGGTTAGTGCTTGGATGGCAGACTGCCAACAAATACCAGAACTGCAAACTATATTTCAGAGGAAAGAACTGGCAAAGCTACCTCTAAGGATTCCTTGCCTAAGAAAACCCTATGAAATTCATGGGATCATCGTAAGGCCACAGGCACACACTCACCCACACAACTAAGCAGGAGACTGGGCCTGTTGGGTGTTCTGACACCACCACATTTCCCCATCTAAACTCAACCCCTCTGTGGGAGCCAAACACTGCAATTGACTGTTTCAAAGAAATCTGAACGAGCCACCATTTCTCAGACACCACCAGCATCTTTTGGGGGAGGGAAGGGCTCTCTTACCCCTTTAACTTCTGTGAGTTGCCTCCTTCTTCTAACTTGGGTGAAAACTTTTCAGGTTAAGCTTTACTGTAGCCTCATCTATTCATTTATATGCAGGAAATTTCTCTCCCCTTGAGCCAGATCATTAAGGGAATTGCAGTAGATCTCCTTCTCCCTGGAACTAAATTACAAATGCTTTTAAAATAAACCCGGGCAGTCTTAGGATATGTCCAGACACCCTTAAATATCAGCCTCCTGTGCCTCCATCTTTACCAGCCCCCTCTACCCCTGTCACTGCTGCCCGAAAGTTAAACACAGCAACAGACCCCCCCCATCCCTCCCTTGGCCATTTGGAAGAGGCAAACACCAAGCCACGGCCATCTCAAAGCCATTGGTATGGCTCCTTTATTCCACTTTAAAAGGACTGTAACTGCAAAGTAAGATAAGAAAGAGACAATGCAGGGTGCATAGCTAGATTAGAAACCCCATCTCTCTCGTTCTCATTGGTTTCACCTACTAGGCTTGTAGGATGAGTAGCTACATTGCTACATAGGTTAGTGGTGTGGGTCTTCATCAGTGAGCAACTGAAAATCCAAATTACAAGGCAAATTACAAGGCAAATGCCAAAGTCGGAGTCATCCATGCTACAGTAGTTCCAGCTGCTATGTATGGCTGTAAAAGTTGGACAGTGATGAAAGTAGGACAGTGGAGAAAGCTAACAGTAAGAGAATTGACTCACTGGGAATTTAATGCTGGAGAAGAGTTCTGCAGATGCAATGGATTGCCCAAAACACGACTGAGAAGTCCAAGAGCAAATATGGTCTAGACTGTCATTAGAAGCCAAAATGACTAAACCAAGGCTGTTGTACTTTGGACGTTATCATGAGATGACGTGACTCATCAGCAAAGATAATGATGTGCTCTAAAGATAAAGGCAATAAGATGAAGACTATGTTACCGGCGGATTAACTCAATTAAGGAAGCCACAGCTGCCCTGAGTTTGCAAGACCTGAGCAGGGATGTTAATAATAGGGTATGTTGCAGATCTTGTATTCAAAGGGTCTCCAAAAGTCAAAGCTGACTTGACAGTTCATAACCACAACTCCAGATACCAACGGACACAGCAAAACCTTTGTGGAAATGGAAACCCTGATACATGCCATTTACTGTCATTATCCCCAGAAAACATTTGATCTGTTGGTTTATTTGTATAACCTTAAATTCAATTTAGATTTGCCTACATAGAGCTGATGTGGCATGTGGGCGAAGAAAACAACCTTTGAGGTAGAAAATCTCTACTTTTAGTCTTACCTCAACCAAGAACATATCTGGTGGCTCTTGGCCAGTCAGCATGCCTTCCACTTCAATCCACCTAACAAAAAGGGAACAAAATGACTGGCCTACCATACAGGGTTGTTTCCAAGGTCTACTGAGATAAAGTATCTGCATTAACAGTACAAAGGTGAGTCCAAGCCTACCTAGAAAAGTGCCATGCTCACTCTGTAACTGCAGGTACCACACCTGACTGGCTGAATTTAGGATTTGGGAAGTACACATGAAATGGCTGGCAAACAGATGGCTGACCCCCTTTGCTAGCAAGCGATAAATTGGCAAGCTCTGCCTCAATTCCAGGCAATCACCATGGCCTTTCCAGCCACCACTTGGGTTCAGGCCAAAGCAGAGAAGTGGTTTATCAGAAGATGGCCCAAATCACGAACTTCAGAGTCCCCTGGAATGTTTTGCCTCTAGAGACTGAGGGAGAGAAAAACAAGGACAACTGCACTGGATTAAGGCATGCCGTGATGCAAGTGGGGCTTGCTTCCTCACACTGGAAAAGGCTTCCTCTGATGAATGTCTGTTAAAGGCAAGCCTTTCTACCTGTCCCAAGACAGATCAGCAACAACGCTGTTCTCTGTTCACTAAAATGATGTGTGTGTTTTAAGAGCATCTAAAGGTGAACCTGAAATATAATTACAATCAGATCTTTATTTAGAATTTTGAATTAAATGCTAAACATACATTTTTGATGTTAAGTCAGCATAAATTACTTCTCAGTGGATATTTTTAAGATGACAGTGCTTACATGCAACAGAAAAGGGTTTGTTTGTCTGGGAAGGTTTCTCCTAGGGACCGTGGGGAGGGGTGGTCCCCTGAGATTTTACTTGGCCCCATCTGAGCTCGTCTGTCAACATTTTGTGGTTCCATCCACATACGTGAAGCACTCTGAACACTTACAGTGTACCTCTACAAATGCCAATTGTTATCACAGAAGCAATCAAGGACACAAGTTCTTTTAAAAAATGAAATGACTCTTAATCAATGAACACTTTATAGCAATATGATTATTATCTCAGATGGATGGAGTTAACAATTCAGTGAAGAAATGAATTTATCTGTGAATGACTCAAGATCAGCCTTTCCAAACCTCAGGCTTTCCAGGTTTACTAGACTACAAGTACACTTGGCCCTTCCCATTTGGAGGTCTGGTTTTCACAGATTTCATATCCCTCCCCCTAGTTTCTCCAACCCCTGCCCCGCCACCTCAGGGTCTTATTTTCCTGGGGAATCTTCCCTCTCAGTGGCTCCTATCAGGCCATGCAGCCCTTTAAAGATCTGCCTCTGGTCATCCTACTCTTCTACCAGCTGCTGCCTTGCCAGCAAGGATGGCTCACAGCCCACTTTCTCAGCACCACAAACTCTCTCCTGATGCCCCCCTCCCGCCAGCAACACACACCCAAGGAAGGAGATGAGTGAGAGAGGAAGCATAGGGCCAGCATGGAAACACCCCCCCCCCACTTTTCCTGACCTTGTTTGGACTCTGGATGCCTGCTCTCCCCAACATGGCTTGGCTCCCTTCCCACAGGCACACATTTTGGTATCTGTGATTTTTTCCCACTTTTGCAAGGGTCCCATGCCCCTAAACCTATTGAATATGGAAGACCAAGGTACTGCAGTTCCAGACATTGGGAAGGCTATGCGGGATCAGTAAGTGATTGTGCCCAAAATATTATGAAACTGATTGCTTCCATCACAGGAAGCCCTTCTTAGTATCAGAACAGAAAGTTAAACATCTTTCATTCTTGATCATTAAGCAATGCTGATAGTAATAAAGCCACTATTTCGCAGATCACCAAGTTTCACAAGCTCAGGTTTTCAGAATATACTTTTAATGTTTCTAAAACCACCGCATTTAGCAGAACAGAAATAAAATTACTAATTTCCAATTTGTAAACTATTGTTCAAGTTCTTTAAGCAGAAAAATACCACTGAAATGTTTTAAGTAAAATGAAACAAATAAAAACAGGACTCCCAGATTTATAGCAGGTACAACTCCAGCCCAGACAGAAATGTGAAACTTGCAGATCTTATAGTAACACAGAAGAAAAAGCTGGTAACTATCCCAATTAGAAAATACTATTTACACTCTTTATTTAATGTATAGCTTGCCTTTCTCCAAACACAGGCCCTACAGTGGTTCATGCTGTAGAATAAAACAAAAGACAGTTCTAAATTAATTATGATAAAAAAGGTTGAAAATAAATAAACACCCTATTAAACATGGCACTACTTTAAAAATGTTTAAAAGCATTTAAAACACAGCAATGGGAATAAAACTATATAGAATCATAGAGCTGGAAGAGAACACAAGGGCAATCAACACAAACAAAGCACTACAACACGCACACCCATTAAAAGACCCTTTTACAGCAACTAGTTAATAGTCAAAAGCTTGTCTAAATAAAAAGAGCTTTGCCTGCCAATGGAAGGAGACTAGAGACAGGGCTAGTCTGGCCTCCTGTGTGAAGGCGTTCCACAGCCTGGGGGCAGCCACTGGGAAGACCCTGTCCCATACGCTCAGCAGATGTGCCCAAGAGCAGTGGAAAAATAGAAAGCAGAGAGATTCTCTGTCTTCTGTTGTTGTTAGGCTGTTTAAACACGCCCCCCCCTCGGTCTCCCACTCCTAACATAAGAGACAACAGCATCATAATGCTGCATGCATTTTAGCTCTTAGCTGTTTGCAAAATGTAAGTTTCAAGCACCTGTTTCAAGTATAATTTCTGTGTGCGTGTTTCCTTGAGAGAGAGAGCGTAAGAGAGAGAGGACCGATGTTGTATTTTAAAAAAAATGTAATAGTTATCATGGTTTTCATTCAGTCCTAATAGGATACCATTTGGACATCTGTTGCTATGGCTCTACGCCTTGGCATGGGGCAAGCTACACTAATGCAGGTCCCGGTGAGATCACAAGACAAAACACAAGCTCAGGGGCTCCAGTCACAAAGAGGAAAAGCAAATCAGGACTCTAGACAGAGCTACCTTTGCATTCTGGAGTCGCTGTCAAAGGGCCATCCTGCAGAGGAGCACTTTCCACCAGTTCAAGTTCTCTTTGGCCAAAGCTTACCTACCTTCTGCCTCAGTCCTGCCTTTGCAACTGGCCTCCGTGATCCATTTGAGGCATACGGAAAAAGCAAAGGGGGATTTCTCAGGAGAAGAGTGTTTTGGTTGCTATGTGTTCTCCAGAAACATTTTGCTGCAATGCCTTGGAGAAAAGGGGATGCCGCATGATTGCAGCAAACCCCAGAGAGAGAGAGAGATTGAGATTTTTCTACCACTCCCTCTACCCAGGCTGCTCCCCTCAAAAGAAGTGGATGGAGGCAAAGAAAAAGGGAAGAAAAAAGAAGTGAAAGCACGCTGCTTCACAAAAGCCTCTCAAGAACACACAGAACGTGCTGATACCAAAGGGGATTTAAATAAATAAATAAATAAATAAAACTTTCACTGTGGGTATAAAAAAAAACATCACAGGCTTGTGACTTCAGAAAGTCAGGTGAGAAAAATGCCAGAAATGGAGCACGTTTCTGTCACCCACACAAGAGACCCAAAACCTCCCATGTTCCTTCAGATCAGGTGATCCTTCCATGTGGTTAAAGATTTTAAAGTAAAGCTAAAGATTTTAAGTAATTACCTTCTGCCTTGAAAACAAATATTCTGAGTATGCAGAAGTGTCAGTGGACTTCCTCAGGAATAAAAGGGGTTTTTTTGAGATGCGGGACGTTGTTAGAACAATAACAAAGATCTTTTTCTTTGCTGTTACTGTTATCAGTGGAAGAAAAAAAATGAAAGTGCAAGTTTATACAGTCATACAGAAAGCCATAAATATAAGATTTTCTGATAAATGAGCTGCAGACATTTGGACAGCAGTATAGCCCACGTTAAATCAACTCTCCTATTTATTTTATTTTATTTTTTTTAAAGGAGCATCAAATGTTTTACTTCACAGGTTAGCAAGACGGATTCAGACAGTTCCACTCACAACTCCTCTCCATCCATGGGACAATCAGGAAGGAAACAGAGGCTTCAATCCAGCTTCCCCTCAGCAAAGCATTAATATCCATTTGTAGACTTGCACTACATTGAGCCATATGCTCTTCCCTGACTTCCTTGCACGGCTTTTCCGTGCTCCACAGCAAGCAGGCAGGATCAGAGAAGCGGCTGGCTACCTCCTCATAGCTAGACAGAACCATAATTACAGCAGCTCTGAGACCTTCAATCGATCCCAGTAATGATGTCATCCGTTTGCACCTGGCTACAGGGGAGGTAGCCAGATGATTCTCCAATTTTGCCTGCTTGCTGTGAAGCATGGAAAGGCCTTTCAAACCAGCCTTGAAGCTTTACAGGAAGCTGGGGGGGGAGTTTTGGGTGCTGCAGAGGGAGAAAATGAATACCAACCCCACAATCCCCCAAAAGTACATCTGCATGCCTAAGGAATAGTTATGCATGCATACAGGCTTCCTCCACTTATCAGATGGGTCAGAGATTGGAACACTGTCAGAAAACAGAATTGGTCCAACCCTTCACTCAGGGTGGGAAACATGAGGGAGTTATGGAGGCTTGCTTGGGACTGACTGCCCACACAGACATGTGCTGCTTGCAAAGTCTGCAAAGTCTCTCAGTCAGCCTGGTGTCTTTTTTAACCTCTCAGTTTGCTTTGTAAGTAGCATGCACAAGCAGTTCGAAATGAGCCTTCATAGGCAACAAGAACTGACCCAAGTTGCCTGTTTCAGCTATTGCAGATTAGAGGCAAGTGCCATTAATTTGACAAGGGGTCTGCTCCTTTTGTAGGCAAGACTTTGGACTGCAGGCATGTGCATGCACTCCCAAGGGAGCTTCAGTAGGCAAGAAGCACTGATGAAAGAACGGACCCCCTCATCGAATCGATGGAACTTGTATGCAATTTGCAAGCGTTCAAGCAGAAATTGTCAAAAAAATTAGTCAATGAAAAGTGGGGTATGCTGTTTATCCCTAACTGAATTATGGCCAATGTGTGCAAAACTAGATGCTTAAATGAACATGGGGATGGGGGGCAGATCTTCCAGTGGAGAAAGTCACCTTCTGTCAATTTCTGCTCCTCACTCTAATCCCTGGCTTAACACCTAGTAATATCCCATGCCCCTGTATTATTACAGTACCTTTTCCACTGCAAACTATAAGCTGTGGATGTAGATTACAGGGATGTAAACATTTGATGATTTTGTCCTCCTATGTGACAATGAATAACTTCAGCCTTTTTTTAAACTCCCAGTGATGGACAAAACAAACACTTCTATGCAGTTCTTGCCTGGTATTCACACATCTCAAAGTGTTTTGGGAAATTATTCTGCACATGTGGGCTTTTGTACAAAACTGTTAGGGTTTTTGTGCAGAGACGTAGTTTTTCTGCAAAACATATGTGTCCACACACACACACACACACACAGAGCATTTTCAGATAGCGTCATGGTGCGAGGTGAGGGAAAAGATAGATTGTTGTTGCTGTGAGGGGAAAACAGTAATTTTGTACCAAACAATAACTATATGGCATCTTTATATGAAAAATAAGTATTTTTTTGCATAGAACTCTGACAATTTTCATGCAAAAAACAAACACCCAATCTGTGTTTCTACACAGAATAATTTCTGGTATCATTGTGGGATCTGCAAATACCAGGCAAAAATGGCACAAAATTCTTCCAACTGTTATTCTTCTTCTTGAGCCTATTTCTAGAGCATCAGGAAACTCATTTTTCAGTCAGAAAAAAGAGTAATAGTGAATATCCCTTCCTTCCCGCAAATAAAATGCCCTGTACCCAGACCCTCAGACCCTGTGTATGACCCACGCTATACAGTGGGACCTTGGTATCCACTAGGGTTTAGATCCGGGACCCCCCATGGAGACCAGAATCCATGGATGCTCAAGTCCCATTATGTACAATATTGTAGTAAAATGACACCCCTTATATAAAATGGCAAAACCAAAGTTTGCTTTTTTTAAAAAAATATATTTCAAGTTGTGGCTGTTTGAATCAGTGGATACAGAATCCACAGATATGAAGGGCTAATTGTACAAATGGCCCTGCAAGACTGTATCTGTGCAATTCACCATCTTGTTTCACACACAAGAGTTTCTGAAAATCACTCCCCACCAAAGCAAACAATCCTGGCCAAGACAGATCCACGATGTGGTTCAGCAAAAGCTGGATATGCTTAGCCTGAAGGGGGAATTAAGTACTTGAAGGGCTGCCATGTAGAGTCGAAAGAGACTTTGGGGAGGCGGCGGCTACAGAGCACACAATCAATAACAGGTCTAATTACAAGAAAGAGGATTTCACTAAACGTTCAGACGAATTTCCTGATATCTGCAAGTTGTTCTGGAGCAAGTTCCCTTGGAAGGACATGGGCCTTCTTTCAATACAGGTTTTTAAGCAGAGGGTGGATGACCATTTGTCACAGCATCTATAGCAAAGGATTTCCTGCACAAGTGCCACCCACTCCAGCAGGAGCAGAGAGGAACTTGAGATAAAACATCTTCCTGGTTTTGGAATGCCTCCCTTCATGCACACACATGTACTAGTGACTTCTTTTGATTCTGCCAGGAAAAGAATGTGTGAAGGTATCCTTTTTACCAGGTGTCAAGTTGGTGAGAAATGGAACAAACTTCCCAAAGAAACTGTAGATCTTCTCATCGGCTGATCTAAGAAAAGGTTAGAGCAACCTTTGCTAAATCTAAGTGACTGTAAGTCTAAGACGATTCATAACTCCAAGTACCTGAAAGGGAGGAGTGCCTGATGCAAATGGACAGGGTGAACATAATAGCAAGACTTCTTTACAGTCCTGCTCTGGTCCAGTTCAAAATATATGCTAGCCCAGATTATTACAAAAGATCATTTAAAAAAAAATTCCACCCAGACCCTGCTTGTCATTCCATGCATTCCTGAAGTAATTGCCACTAAGAGGAAGGTCTGAATAAAGGCAGGCAGACTTGCCAAATCTTTACTTCATGCAGATTTTGTGGAATGCACCGTCTAGTTCAAAACCTAATTAAGGAAGGCAATGCAAGCAAGGACAACCCCAGAGACTGGAGCCAAGGCTTCAGGACAACTATCTAATAGGTGCTTCTTGAGATAACACCCTTGGCTACAGAAAAGGTTATGCAATATTACTTTTGCTTCGCTTTCCACGCTTCCCAAAATCTATCAAGGTGCTTAATGTAGTGCTTCATTTACAGACAAGGGGCAATAGACTTGTTCCAAAGCTATCCAAGTTTTAGGTAGGAGAAGAAACAAACTTGGCAAGCCAACAAAATTTCAAGACAAAAATTATGAACAGGAGGAAGGGAGGGGGAGCAAAAAGAAATGTGGTAGTACCTTTAAGATTAGCTAGTTTTTATTTTAGCATAACTTCTTTGAAAACAGACAAAAACCAATTCCTCATTACAGCCTTAACCAGGTGCCCGCAAAAAGCTTGTCAATACAATTACATTTCAGAGGCTGCTGGGCCAAGGTTGCTACCATGAAATTACAACCGACCTAAATAAACGCAGTATAGTTTGAACAACGGTACTTATTTATAGTTTATTTAACTATATCTACACAAAAAATATTGTGTCTATAACTGTACAATTATCCAACTACATCTAATTATGTGGGAAGACATGGGTAAGGGCCTTTTGTTCTATGGCACCTCAGTTATGGAACAGCCTCCCCTTAGCAACCTGATGAGCACCAAGACTGGTGTCCCTGTGCCTCCAAGAAAGAGCACAGATTTTTAGTAAAGCCTTTGGGGTATAATCAAATCCATCAAACTTTGCACATGGTTTCAAATTGTTTTAACCTTTTAAAACTGCTTTTGAACTGATTGTCATGTATCAATTTGTTTAATATGCTTTGAGTCTTTATTTTGTAATAAATAGTTTTAGGTTGGTTATTTTTCACTACTCCAAGATGTCGCAGTTCATGATGGGATGTAAATATTTCAATAAAAATAATAACAGTAATTTTAATAATTATAACTTGAGTCATACAAACAATAGGGCTTGCAACATCTTTGACCACACACATTATTTATGTGAAATCCACACATTATTGCTTTTCCAACCCTGTTCTGTAAGTAGTCACCTGACGTGTCCTTTTCAGACATTATAGCAAGGGCAAGGAAGTGGTTATGCTATCATCCCACACTTCATTTCAAGACCTGGAAGAGTGATCCAAAAAAGCAATAACTGCAGAGAGGAGTGCTTGGTGGGGCCTGTGGACATAATGTCACCAACAGCATGGGATCAACCTGAAACTGAAAGGGCTCTCAACCACTGACATAATATACAAAAGATTACCTTGTTTTTGTTCAGTTTTCAACTACAATGCTGCAAACTCAGTCCTTTGACTTCTGATCTGTTTACAGGTTCGAGAGGTGACCTGGAGGAGCATGAGGATTCAGGAACTGTTCTCAAGCCTTAGGGCAGAATTTATGCTGCAGGAAGAACCTCCACTTCCTTCTGCCAGCAAATAGTTTGATGTCCCAACTTCAGCTGCTAAGTAGAACAAAGGCTGGAGGAAAGACAAAGGGAAGAGTGCTGCTGGAGAGGTCAGAAGGGGCAGCAGGAAGTCCTTGGAGGACACTGTTCAGGAGTTTTGACACACATATTCCCTGGCATGCAGAATAAGAGGCAAGCATCTATCCATCCAGGGGCACTTTCACACTGAACAATTCTACTGATTGATTGATTGATTGATTGGATTTATATCCTGCCTTATAATATAAATTATAAATGCTATACAACTACGGGCATTTTATATCACTTTAAGTTTTTATAAAAATGTGAAATTCTGTGAAATACTAGGATGTATAATCCTGGGTGTTCATCTGGTAATATTTAGAAATCTTTGCCAGGGAGCTCTTGGGCCTCAGTAGACTATAAATCTCAGCATCCTATATGATACCATTTATTTATTATTTAATTAATCTATACATTTGCCTTTCTCTTTGTATAGGATCCCTGGCAGCTAAAGCGGTACTGTGCTAAGTGAAAAGGATCAAGGTTGAATGATGTGAGGCAAGAGTGACCACTACTTTGCCCATAAAGACAAAACTCCAAGAAACCCTGAAGTTCAATCTTTTCCCACTCTTTGTACACAGTTATGCACAGGAGTCATGATTTTGTAGTCTTGAAACAGGATGAAAAATACAACGTTGACACTTTAGTGCAAAGTTGCTAAATCTATTTTTTTGATACCAGGTCACAAGTGTGTTGTGTGTGCATATATACAACTTCAAGTCACTTGTCAACTTAGGGCAACTCCAATGAATTTCATATGGTTTTCGCAGGCAAAGAATTTTCAGAGGTGGTTTGGTCAGTTCCTTCCCCTGAAATACAGCCAACAACACCTGGTGTTTGCTAGCGGTCTCCCACTCAAGTATTAATCAGGGCTGATCCTGCTTAGCTTCCAAGATTGGTCAGGATCTGGTGTCTTTAGGGTATGGGCAAGCTACCATTTTCAAAGCTACTCGTCATTAATCATGCTTAAAAGTCACTCACTTAAAAAAAAAAAAGCCCTTGGCTTAAAAACCTAGCCCTCATCCTCCAAGATTGGAGTCCATAGAGCTCCATTTCTTCATATCCATCACTGTTGCCCCTCCTTTTCTCTTCCCCTTCTTTATTTATTTATGTTATTTATTTACTTTATATCCTACCTTTCTCCTGACGGGACCCAAGAAGACTCATAATAAGGTAAAAACAAGATAGACCTTTTAAAAAAATATAAATATAATACAAACAAGCCATCATATTAGAACACCATTAATGTTAAAAAGCATAAATCATTTTTAAAATATACCAATACAGCACCCTACCACTAAAAAAAACCGTCTGCACCTATTTAGTCATCAAATCCCTGCTGGCAGAAGGAGAACAAAGAGGGGACCTACCAAGCCTCCCTTCTGGAGGCTGGGAGCACACATCCAGAAAGCCCTCTACCAGACTCTCACCGGACAGTCTGTGATAGCAATGGAACTGAGATTGTTTATTCATTCAGTGTTGACATTTAGATCCAAGCTCCTTGGAGCACAGTCTGCCTCTGCTGCTTATATCATTTGTCAAAATTTTCATAGTGCTTCAAACTGTTGCTGTTGTTGTTGTTGTTGTTTTTATTTTGGATTATCATGGATACACTACATATCCATTCTGCATTCAAACCAACAGTTTGGTGCCAGTAAGCCCAAGAGCTGGATCTCATCTTGCCTCTATGCCAGAGGAGAAGGAACAAACACCTGACATTCAGGTCATTGGCCCAGCCCAGAAATTAGATTATAGCTGGTGTAAGCATGCTATTTGGATTCAACAGTCTTTTAAAAAGAGAAATAATATTTATGTTATATATCAGCACACAAAAAGTCTAATAATTTGTAACCACCGCACAGCAGAAAAGACGTTCTTTGCTTTACTGAAGGACGTTGGCAAATTAATGAGCTCAAGGAAAATAAAACAGTTTTACTTGTATTGCAAAACACAGGACTGTTCTTAGCAGGCTCGAGATTCAGCTCATTTTAGTCTAGACATTTCCTTCGAAAAGGACACGCACGCTTACCTATTGCAGGAATCTTTCAAAACACTACTTCCGCACAGCTGAAGGAGTCCTTGCCTTATTATTCAGTAACTCACCCAGATTAGAAAGGTAAGGAAGGGGTCTTTGTCAGAATTACAACAAGTAACAGTGCGGCTGGAATTTACCGACAACAGCTAGGATGCACACCCCTACAAAAACTCCCCTAAATCCTATTGATAGTCCTGACTAGAGAAGAACCATTGAATCAATTCAATTTTCCTGCAGGTCAATCCACCATTCAACAACTGATCCAACAGCTGGCAACAGCCAACAGGATTTTAGCCACTGAATCATCATATCTTGCATGCTGTACAATAACAGTGACAGCAACAATGGAATTTCCCCCTTCCTAAATCTGCACAGCCACTAAAAACGGACAGACAAACACAAGAGACTCAAACGCATACAGTGAGCTGCACAGCTGCTAGCTGTAATTCATCATTATATGTAAATGATGAGGTCAAATAAATGTATAGGACAAACTAAAAATGCATGGCACAATGGGGAGGGGTCAACACGTCTGGATTTATTCACAGAATCATGAAGTTTGAAGGGAGCTCAGGGGCCATGGAGCCCAACTCCCTCACTTAGTGTAGGAACTTCAGTTAAACATCTCCAGTAGGGAGCTGTCCAGCCTCCTTTTGAAGATGTCCAGAGAAAGAGGCTGTCAAAAAGTTCCTTTTAATGTTTAATCAAAACCCCCTCTTCTGCAATTTCAGACCTTTAGACCTGGTCCTGCCCACTGGGGCAGCAGAGAACAGGCTTGAACCTCCACTCTGAGACAGCCCTTAAGCTACTTAGAAAGTGCAATAATGTCACCATTCAATCTTCTCTTCATCAAGCTAAACATGCCGAGATCCTTCAATCTTTCCCATATGTTCTGTATATACACTGACTTTTTGCTTCCTTCCTAGAATCAGAAAGCTGGAAGTGACCTTATAAGCCATCACATCCAACTCCCCTCTTGCCATTAGTCCAGGAACTCTGTCAGAACATCCTCGGCAGCAGGTAGCTGTCCAGCCTCTTTTTGAAGACAACCAAAGAAAGAAACTTTACTACCTCTAGGTCATTGGTTCCACTGCTGAATTGCTCTTACCCTCAAGAAGTTTCTTCTAATGTTCAACCGAAATCTACCTCCTGTGATTCCTATAACTGAAAACCTGGTCCTACCTGTTGGGGCAGCACAGAACAAACCTGCCACTCCTCTCCATAACAACTCTTGAGATATTTCAGGAGTCCAGTCATGTCACCTCTCAGTCTTCCCTTCACCAATTTTGTTTTAGAGGGTTGTTTTGTTTTATAGTTTTGTTGTTATTCTATTTTTATTGAGGCCACATCTATAATAACAATTTGGAGCTCTTTAAAAAGGGGAAAAGAAACTGTTTTAATGAAGTGGCAAATGAAAACTACACACAGATCTTCTCATTAACTTCCCTTTACCAGTGAGATCTTCTGCTGATCCTCATGTCATGTTTCCAGCCCAAATGGCAATCCAGAGCAGCAAGAAAAGGCATTCATCTGTTGGAAATATAATCTAGTTCCAGTGGGCAGGAAAGGCAGAGACAGGGACCCCACAGGAGAGACAATGAATGAAAAGGACACCTACTTTGAAAGCAATTGCCAAAACATTCTGGCAAAGGGGAATGCTTTTCAACACCACTGACAATGCCATGGAAAGACAGCATGGCTCAGTATTAATCACTGAGTGATGGACCAAAATCCATCCAAAAGCACAACACGAGTAAAGTGGAGCGACTCTTCCACACCATCGTGACACCTCTAGATGCTATCTATTTTCCTGTTGACACAATCCAGAATTATATTCTCAACCCTCACTATGATCTCCTCCATTATATATCTCAACACCTCTTAATAATGTGCTTGAAAAGAAGGAAGGACGGAAGGCTGGTTCTACATCAGCAAATGTAATTCAATCTAAAATCTTGGATGGAACTTCTAGTCACCATCACAAAAAAGCAAGTTACTTACTATTCATCATGAGGTCTACCCAGGGGAAGAAGCACACAGAAGTCCTTTCAGTGCTGGCACAATATATATCACCCCAAGCAACTCACTTAATAGCCCTGTCTGTGTTTTAAGAATTTATGTAAAAGAAAAATATTGCCAAATGAGGTGATAGTGAGGATTAACTGTAACTGAAAAGCATGCAAGTCCCTAACTAGGTCAATAGTCAGATGACAAGAAGTGTGGCAGCACCATAAAGACAAACTGGTTTACTGTGGCGTAAGCTTTCATAGGTGACAGCTTATACACGATTCTGAGACACCTCAATAAGAGTTCCTTGTGTGCTGTGAAGGAGTTCTCTCAGGCTCACGGAAAGCAAATGGAATGGGTGAGAGCGCACCTGGTTAGACTAAGGGCTAACAGGCAAGCTTGGCCCTACCACTAGGTGATGGAGAAGCAGACGCCAGGGCTCAGAGTTGAATGTGCAATGCAGCCCCCTATGCCACTCTGTTGCCCTCAGGCACAGCGCAGGATGCTGTCCTGTCAACACTGAAGATGTGATATTCTATTGCCAACCAAGCTGGCTTCTGGATGTGAAACTGGGATGGCGCTGTCACCGCACCCTTTGCTTCTGGGAGCAAAGTAGCTTAGGCCAGCCCTGCTAATATGGACCTGATATTAGAAAGAGGACAAATAATGTGGTTTGAGTGTTGGACTAGAACACTGGGAGACTAGGGTTTCAAGCCCATTTGGCCATGGAAATTTACCATGTGGCATCGGGCAAGTCACACTCTCTCAACTTCAGAGGAAGGCAAGGGCACTCCTCTGAACATATTTTGCCAAGAAAACCCTGTGTTGGGTTCATTTTAGGGTCACTTTCAGTCAGAAATGACTTGAAGGCACACAGCAACAAATGGGCCACTTCAATGACTAATAAGGCAAGTTCAGCCTACCAGTTTCCAGTCAAAGCCAGACACGTTCCAACTGTATTTACAAATCCCAAGAAAATTTAGAATTCTACACTCCAAACAAGTTCAACAAGTCACCATCATGCGTGCAATGTCTCAGCTGAAGCACTATCCTTAAAAGAGATTAGTATTTTTAATTCACAAAAACAGAGAAGTGCAGGAAGAAAAGAACAGTTGAGTGAGGTTCAGTAGAAGTCTACCAGACAGACTGAAGAGAACGTCACTAGTAGCCAGGCTGGACAATGAGACAATGGCCTCTGTTGCAAGAGAAGGCATACAAGCTCAAGTATCCATCTTCAACTAGATGTTGAACCAGATCCCACTAACATAAAGTGAGTCAGATGGGAGGAAGAGTGATACACCATAAAAATTACAATCGTTCCACTGTACTGCAGGTTAAGGGTTGAAGGTAAGACCCAGCTCTGAAGGCTGAAAGAACATACAGGCTGTCCATTTCCCTCAAAGCCAGGGTCCCTGCACCACTTCTAGAGTGAGGTCTTCAACTTGATGTGGATGCAAAGGAAGAACCTGCTTGATTCCTTATGATTCTGCCACCTAGGCTGAGATGTTTAGAGGGGGAGTCTACTTCATGTCCCTCAATTAGCTAAGCTCTAATTGGTGATGAACAGAACAGGAGGGAGCAGTGCTGAAAGCTTAGCACTCCTTTATCTCATGCCCCATGCTCCTCTCTGTCCAACAACCACACATCAGGACTTTTAGAATAACTGATGTACTCAAGAAACTCAGTGGCATTAAAGTGTGGGGCTAGAGAAGGCAAGCTGACACACAAACTTGTTAGCCCTAGTACAGTATTAACGAAAGTCAACTTTTGAGACCACGGTGGTAAATGTCTTTGAAATCAAGCCTATGAGGAACACTTGACAGAGCTAAATAGGTTTACTTTGGAGAAGACTGAGGGCAATATGATAGCCATCTTCAAACATCTGAAGAATTCTCATACAAAAGATGGAATAATGTTGCTTCTGCTGCTTCAGAGGACAGGACCTGAACTAATGGATTCAAATAATGAGAAATGAGATTGCAACTAAATTAGGAAGGATTTCTTGACAGTAAGAGCTGTGGGATGGGGGACTGCCTCAGAAAGGCTGTGGACACTTCTTCACAGGAGGCTGTTAAACAGAGGTGCATCTCTCAGGGGTGCGTTGCTGGTGGATTCCCACAGCGGTAAGATGATAGTGGTGCATGGGTGGGTGCCTTTCAACTGCATGATTCTATGATCTTTCAAATTGTCACCTAGACACATCATCAGGTGTGAAGTTCCTGGCTCAAATCCCAGAGACAATGGAACTCCACCCCTCTAGAGTCACTTACCAAGCACTGCCAGAGACCTTTAAGATTCCTGTAACACCAAAGGTGTTGAACTAGATGTTCCAGTAACCCTAGGGGCAAATTGCTGTCTCCAGGTGACAGACTGGCCTTCTGCTACTCAGCCCGAGTGCCAGGCCTTAACAAGGTTTACTCAATAATGGAGAAGCCACTTTCTTCTGCTGATTAATGAAAATGAGACGGATACATCCCCACCGCATTTCTCAATCATGGTAGTTGCCTGAGAGTCATCCATGTGGCCCAAGTTCCATTTATTGCTGCATCTTGCTTTACAATAGCAAGCCTCATCTGCACTGATATTATATAAGGCTGCTCACATTTTCCTGCAGGCTCCCTTCTTGAATCAAACTGCCAAGGCCTCACAGAGTCATAGCCTGAATTCGGCAACAAAAGGCCCCCTGCAAAGGCAGGCGGTTTTTTCTATGCTAGTAAGAGAGAAGAATGCCCTGGAGAGAAGGACAGAAAGGAAAGAAATGATCCACGCCTGGCGACAAGGTATAACACAGTTCTGTTCTATGTTCTCTCCCCCCAGCCCGCTCCACGTTCACTCACCCACACATTAAAAGAGGCAACAATGGGAGGGAGAACACAACAACACAATGATAGGTTATAGGAATTAAACCTGATGGTTCCAGAGACGCAGTAGCCATGTTAGCCTGCCTCAACAGAGGCACAAAAGACTCTTTGTCCTTTAAACCACACGGGGAAATAAAATACAAGATGCACCACAACATGGGGGCCTGTCTTGGATCTTGTACAGATTGTCACAGCTGGTCAAGTGAAGCCAAAAGCGGTCAGAATTACTTTTTTTTTTTAACAGCCAGTTCCATGGGGCATTCTCAGATTCACAGAGCTACAAACTATGTTTGAAGGAAGATGGAAATTAGGTGAACAAAGTCTGTCATTCTTTTGCACTTTCTCTTTTACTAAATGGCAGTAAAGTACCAATGAGACTATTCAGTAGGAGTACCATTCTGCCCCCCCAAAAAAAATTTTGGCTGAGGGGGCACGGAAGGGACAGAGTGGATCTCATGTCAGTGGCAAGCTGCAATGACAATCAATCTCATCATTACCACCACCACTATCACTATCATTATCATCTCCCTTCTTGAATATGGAGGGCTGCAAAGAGGAGTTACTGATTCATGTAGAACACAATCTGTGTTTTGCATACCCCTGATCTACCTGGATGTTAATATACGAATTCCTTTGCATATGAGGCAGTGGCCTTCCTTGAAGTAGTGGAACCAGGTCAGAAATGGGAGGTGGAGCTGAACAGCAAGCTCTTCCTTGGGGCAGGACACACTCCCCGCCCAGAGCCCACTGCAATGCACTGACCAATCTGTCCACCTGAAAAACCGAAGACACTGGTACTGCTTTCCTTTTATCTGGCCTCAATGACTAAATTCAACTGAAGAAATTCTCTGAATTATACACAAGTAACATGCTCTGAGTCTTTGCAACCAGGGCACTGTTATTCTCTTTAGTTTTAGCTGGTTTTTACAGGTCTAAGTCACTTTGGTTAAGCAGCTATTGTGGTTTTGGCAAGATTATGAAATATCACATACGTTCATCTTTTATTTAAAGTTGTCTAGCCTAAGTCCTTGATAAAATGCTGGCTAAAAAACTCCCATATAGATATATATCAATATACACATATGTACCAGCAGGCAGGCCCACACAAACACACACCATTAAAAAAAAAATCTTTCTTTGAAAACAGTGCTTCTAATTAGTTTACGTATAAGGGGGACCTACAACAAAATGTTGTAACATCTGTCGCCTAACCCAAATGGATCAAGGCAATGAACTGAAGTGACAGTACACAAGGGAAGGTTATCAACCCATTCCTTCTTCCAAATACAAGAGTGTTCAGCAAAGGACAATGGAAGCACTCAGCATCTCTGGGAGTTGGGACCAGGGTATTAACGGGGTTGCTCCATTCTCAAAATCCATTTCCTGTCCTGTCACACACTGCCAAGAGAAAAACAACAAAATATATCAGGGACTTCCCATGCCACATTTCCTATCTATAAATGGAATAATAACCATACATCCTATCATTCTAGTATGAAAACATGAGTACTGTAGGAATGCTCACCAGTTTCAAGATAGACATGCTGGGGTATTGAGAATAAGAGGGCATGGTGAAGACAGTGTATTCTGGATCCATCAAAGAATCTTTACACACACACACACTGCTCCTCAGTAAGTTAACAGGAAAGTCCAAAGAAGTACAATTGTATTATTACCATATCTTCAGCAAATTATGAAGTCTGACACGCAGACAGCTTTCCATCCTGGTTTGAGGTCTCCTGGGAGGTCCTTCCTTCTGTCCCAGGCCCCTCACAGGAACATCTAACGAAGACACTGGAGAGGGCATTCTCAGTGGCTGTTCCAAAGGTCTGGAATTCCCTTTGAGAGAGGCTAGAGAGCTGCCTTTCCAGAAGCAGGTGAAGACTTTCTTTTTTTAAATTTCAGCAGACATTTGAAGACTGAATGTTCAAGGAGATTGGGCCTTGTGCTATATTGAGTTTTGTTTTTCATTTTTAATAGTTACATTTTTAACTGGTTTTAATTTTATGGTTATTTTAATTATATTTTCAACTTTTGTCTTTGGTATATTTTTAGCTGTGTTTGTTTTAGTGGCTGCAAGCTGCCTTGAGTCCCAAACTGGGAAAAAGGCAGAGTATAATTAATCACCATCATCACCATCACCATCATCACCATCATCATCATCACCATCATCATCATCACCACCACCATCATCATCATCCCGCCATCCCCCTCTTCCATAGAATGCATAATTTCTGCACCTCTGTCATGTCCCCTGCTCCCATTTGTGTTCCCTTCCTGCAAAGTCTAAAAGCCCAGAACACTATATCCTTTCTTCACTGAGGAACTGCTCCAGTCTCTGTCCTCTTCCTCATCTTTCCCACCTCTGTCATGTCCTTTTCATACTGAATCTCTCAGAAACATATGTAACTCTTCCAAGTGGGGTCACACATGGATTTCTATAAAGGCAGCAAGATATTTGTTTGTGTGTTAAAGCACTCATATCTTACTCTGTATCCTACGACATCAGGGTGATGTACAATTAAATCAGTGTAACCAGTAATATAAACAGTGGGAAATAACTTAGGCTGAAAAACTATGAAATACTTTGATAAAACAATTAAAAGTAGTTAAAGCAATTTATAAAAATTTATAACCTTAATGCAAAGGCACATTGGGATAAAATCAGTCTGGACAAAATCAGTGTTAGCTCTTTTGTGTTCAGCCCCTTTCCCAATGATCTGCAGTGTGAACTTGCATTTTTTTTCCACAGCAGCTGGGCTGATGTTTTCAGTGAGCTGTCCACCACAGTTCCAAGGTCATATTCTTCCAAGCCCATCTGCCTGCCCGCCCACCCACCTCCAGTGAAAACAAACCTGCATAGGAGAAGCTGTATAAATGAGTTGAATATTGTGGGCTAGGGCTGAAACTGAGTCCCCAGATCTCAAAAATATTGGCCACAATTCAATAAGAACAGTTACTAAAGTGTAACTTAGTGTTGCACAGTCATGACTGGTTCATATTCACTATCCTTAGGTAGTAGTAGTAGTAGTAGCAGCAGCAGCAATTATTATTATTATTATTATTATTATTATTATTATTATTATTATTATTATTTCTATCCCGCCTCTCCCCATGGATCGAGGCGGCAAACAACAATAATACATTAATTACATTAAAAAACATACCCAATCCTGCCCATCCACCAACCCACCTAAAACATACAACAATTAACAATTAACAACAATCAACTGACTATTAAAAGAACAGCAAGACAGTTAGTAGGAGGCGGTGGAACTACTAATCTGGGAAGGCCTGTCGGAAGAGAGTAGTCTTGACGGCTTTTTTAAAGCCGTCAAGACTGGTAATGTGCTGGGTCTCCTCCGGCAGGCCATTCCATAGCTTGGGAGCGATAGACGAGAAGGTCCTCTGGGTAACCGCAGTCAACCTAGTTCTGATTGGCTGCAGTAAGTTCCTCCCATAGGACCTTAGTGTGCGGGGCGGATTATATGGGAGAAGGCGATCCCGCAGGTAGGCTGGCCCCAAGCCATGAAGGGCTTTAAAGGTAAGAACCAACACCTTGTACTGTGCCCGGAAACTAATAGGCAGCCAATGTAACGACTTCAGAATTGGTGTTATGTGGTCAGTTTTAGGTCTACCAGTGACCAACCTGGCTGCCATATTCTGAACTAATTGAAGTTTCATGACTAAGCACATGGGTAGCCCTATGTAGAGCGCATTGCAGAAGTCAAGCCATGAAGTTACCAGCGCATGCACCACTGTTTTTAGGTGTTCATCATTCATGGCATTAGTTACAGTGGCTGATGCCCAGCAAGGATTGAGGTAGTCAGACTGGGAGATACTATTCAGCTACGTAACTAAGGTGGTTATGTAGCAAAATAGGTGATACAGAACTGTGGCCACTGAGAATATTGGTTCAGAGTTTAGTTACAAGGTAATCTAGATCTCCTGGAGGCATCCCTTAAAGCATCATATCTGGTCTTTAGGGCTTCCAGTTTCTGCACAGCGGGTCTCAAAAAGTATAAGCTGCTTGGTGTTTTTCCACCTCCATCTCAAGCAACGGAAGCCAACCACAGCCATAAATGTTTGTGCTGGATTGTATGTGCTGTAAAGTGCCGACAGGTTACTTTAAACCTTTATTGACCAGGAAGTATTAATGCAGCTATCAAGAGCATACTGTTTGACAAACCTCTCTTATTAACGCACAGTGTTCTGTCTCTGTTTGCCTTGTCAATATAATTTGTGAGATTACTGTGCATATGTTAAAACTAGAGGAGAACTCCTCGAAAGACTACCCAAGATTAAAGCATCTGATGAGTCAAATAAGTTAGGTATTTTTAAAGAAAGTGTTCTGTTCTGTACTTGCCTTCCTATTATCAATGCCAGCTTCTGTAAAGTAAATAAACCTAGTGGCCAATATAAAGAACTTAAATACTTTAACCACCTCATCAACCAATTAACAAATATTTAATAGCGGCTATCTTAGCCTGCTTAGACATTTATGCAGTTCTGTTTGTTACCTAGCTACAGACAGGTAGTCCAAAGAAGGATTTCTCAAAGATGTTTTGCTTCACGTAGCTTCCATTGCAGACTATGATTGCTGTGAGTTCCAGCAGACTAACCAAACCGTAACTCAGTAAAATGTGTTCTCTTTGAAAGTGTGGTGATGACTGGTGCTACGTCATGGGTCCAGAGGATCTGAATGACCACGTCTCTCTGTGTGAACCCGCCTGAGAGTTGAGATCTTTGTTGGCAGGCTCCCCTTCTCTGCCACGATTGTCACAGGCCCACATGGTGAAGACGTGTGGAGGGTCTTCTTGGTGGTTGCTCCCCAGTTATGGAATTCCCTTCCAGAAGAGGCTAGGCTTGGCTCCTCTCTGCAATCCTTCTGCCAGCAGATAAAAACCTTTTTATTTAAATGAGCTTTTGGCTATTAGCAGGTAGTTGCAGAAGGGTCTTTTAATGGTGCATGTTGATTCCTCTTATTTTTCTTTCAGAGGCTTCCATACTGTTCTAAATTAGTGATGTCTTAATTAAATGGTTCATTTAGAAGGTTTTTTTTTTAAAGAAACTTTTTAAATCATTTTTTTCATCTCTACTTTTTTTAATCCATGCTTTGAACTATACTGGATCACAGACTGGGGCAAAGGTGGAGCATAAATTAAATAAAGAAGTAAGTAAGATTGCACATGAAGAATTGGATGCTAGAAGTTCTCTGCTGAATCCTCTTTTTGTATGTTTTAAAAGACAGTTCAGCAAAATTATAGTTTGCAAAATTCAGTCATAGTAATGTTTTCAGGGTCACATCATACCACAAAACTTTTCTCTCCATTGTGGTCGTTCTGACTATAATAACTATAATTTCTTCATAGAGTAATTTATGGAAAGATTTGCATACAAATTGCTAAATACTGTGATTAACTTGGGTAATACTGGAGAATGATGTGTTCTGTATGTTTCTTGCTGTGTTGATTTTATGCATCTTGTGGTTCAATTTCACTTTTAATTTTAAAAAGTTGCATTGGTTCCTTGTTCATTTATCAGTTATGTTTCAAGTGCTTTATGTCTTGAATCAGACTCTTTGGAGGATCATCTACACGTGTTCCTTAGCTAATGAAGTGGATGTGTTTCAGGGCATTACTTCTTTAGCAGAAACTTTGGTACCAGAGGCCGAAATAACATAGAAAGAACAATGATACACTCCTCCCCTGCATACACAAAAAAAGGAGCAGCTCAACATGCTCCTCTGCAAACTTTTTATTCAAAACCTAACAATTTGCATGTGCAAAATGAAACTACCAGGTCAAGTAAGCCTTGCATAAAAAAACTTCCAACATCTTCACCCTTGAAATTGATTTGGAAGCTGCAGCTACTGAAATGCAGGAAACAAACAGGTATTGGAAGCACCTTACAGAAATTACATGACAGTAGTTTTAAAGACTTATGTTGGTTGCCAGTGTGCTTCTGATCTGAATTCAAGCTACTGGATGATGGCATTTAAGACCCTAAACAGCCTGGGATCTCAGTACTTGAAGGAGCACTTCACCCTACATATACCTAGTCAAGCACTGAGATTTGCCAGAAGGGCCCTCCTCTGTGTCCCACCACTGGGTGTAATACACTGTGCCAGGATGTGGAGGGAGAGCTGTCTCTGATATGGGGCCCTGGGTGTGGAATACTTTTCCACTGGAGGCCTGATCAGCACTAAAATTGGCTTTATTCTGGTGCAAAAATTAAGACATGATATTTTTTATCAAAGCTTTTGGTGTCTTAAGGATTTTGTCTAACTCTGCACAGGTACATGATTATAAGCTTTTAAAAATTGTTTAAATAGTTAAATAATTTAAATATAAAATCACAGAACCACAGAGTTGGAAGCGACCACAAGAGCCATCCGGTCAAAACTCATTCTGCCATGCAAGAATATCCCATCAAAGCACTTCCTTTGATGGTTCCTTAAAACTTCCGAAGGAGGAGAAGACTCCACCAAACTCCTAGGCAGCATATTCTACTGTCAAATTGCTCTTGTCGTCAGGAAATTCTTCCTAACATTTAGGTGGAATCTCTCTTTCTGTAGTTTGAAGTCACTGCTCTGTGTCCTAGTCTCTGAGCAGCAGAAAACAAGCGTGCCCTACCTTCCATATGACATCCTTTCAAATATTTAAACACAGCTAAGATGTCCCCTCTTAACTTTCTCTTCTCCAGGTTCAGCTCCCTAAGCCACTCTTCGTGGGGCACGGTTTCCAAGCCCTTAAAAGTGATATTTGTTTCAAATGGTTAAATAGTTTAAATATACTTTTAGACTTTTTACCTTTACTATTTGTTGTTTTAAATTGTTCCAAATGATCTTAAACTGATTTTATTGGGTGTCACCTGGAGATCTGATGATATAGGTGCATCATATTTAAACAAACAAGTATCCAACATGGCACTGAACTGTAACCTTAATTTTTTTTTTATTCTAAAGGCACCTGTAGGCGCCTTCTCTCTCTTAGCTCACTTCTCTGGGCCAAAGAAGGAAATGATGGTAGTGTGAATGATGTGCCTCACCTCAGCTTTAGGTGTTGCTCCCATGAAATTTCCAACCTAAAAACTTTTAAAGATGAAAACTCAAAACAGGATGTCTTTGTGTTGAGAGATGACCATAGGCCCATCATATCTATATTAATTGCTGGTGGCACTAAAACCCAGAAAGCAAACAGAAATGTATTATTTCACTGAATAAAGATGTATTTTTTCCAATTTTCAAAAACCTACAAATGTCACAACAATGGCTTTAAAAAAAAAATAAAACTCAACCTAACTTCAGAGAGAAAGGGAAAAGAGAGGTGGGCAGAAGGAGAGAGAACTGGCCATAACAAAATTAAAATAGTTCAGAGGATTAAATACAGGAATGTGCCAAAATGCAGCTTACCGCATGAAAAATTAGACAAGACTCTCAGACTGAAGTAACGCTAGAACCAGCAATTACCTCATGCTGTTTCCCTCCCTTTAATTAAAATCAACAAACAAGGGGAAATAGAGATTCTGCAATGCTCCAAAGGAAATATGACCACGGAGGCTGCTGGGATTCCTTCAAAAATAAGAACTCCTGTTTCTGGCTCTGTGCTTCTTGTTGCTGGACTTCTTGTGGTCTGAAGATTGCGAAGGTGACCCCCAAACCTTTATCTCCCCCTCTGTGCCAGACTAGGATGAAATCGTAAACTACTTAGAAAAGCACGGCTCAGACCATCCGTTTCCCTACCTGAGCCTCACTCTGGATGGCTGCCACATTCTGGCAAGAGTTTAGCAGACAATACACACCTTAATCCAGGTGGTGTTCCAACCAACTACATCTCTTTTTTGCAAGGCAACAAGTGAAATGTGATTCAAGGGTCTGGCAAGAGATTTACAACTCTCAAGAGAGAGAACAACTCAGGCAGAAGCAGGAGACTGTTCAATAAAAGCAAGGTTTATTTAAGAAGACAAACCACAAATACAAGGTTAGGCAGAAAATTGCTGTGTATTGTTGTGAAAGGGGATACTGAAGAAAGCTGAGAGGAAACGAATAAACTAAAATGTAGTGCTATAAGAGAGTTCTATGGATACCACGGACTGCTAAAAGTCAAATTAATGGGTTTTAGAGCAAATCAAGCCTAAACTCTCACTAGAAGTCAAGACGACTAAACTGAGGCTGTCATCACTAGACATACCATGAGATGAGAGGACTCACTGTAAAAGATGATAATACTTGGTGAAGTGGAAGGCAGTAAAAAAGGAGAAAGACCTCAGTGCAGGTGGTTAGAGCCATGGTGGCGCAGTGGCTAAATGCCAGTACTGCAAGCCACAAGGTTGTGAGTTCGATCCTGCAGGTCGGTAAAATGAGTACCCAGCTTGTTGGGGGCATGTATAGAAATGTTTCGAAATACATGCTATTTCTAAGTTGTTCGCCACCTCGATCCATATGGAGAGGCGGGATACAAACAAACAAACAAACAAACAAACAAATATATATATATATATATATATATATATATATATATATAGAGTCTACCAAGGAAGACACAACTGTCCTGAATTTGAAAGACTTAAGAAGAGGAGTTTATGACAGCGACTCTTGGTAGTCACCAGAAGTCAAAGTCTACGTGATGGCAAATAACAACAACAGCATATAGAAAAATTGAAAAGATAACCAATGCTTATGTAGTCTCTACATACTGCAAGCTAGGGCAGAGCATGAAAAGTTACTTTTAAAAGTAATTTCTCATAGTTATAATTTCAAACGCACCCATATATATAAACTATAAAAAGTTGCCATTATATTCACCTTCTTAAACACTGGATTCTTTGCTCAAAAAATTCAGCTGAATACTACAAGATCCTCTCCTCCCATCCAACTTGTCATCTCCACATCCACAACACACTGTGAAAAACAACACAAGCCAATCCTTGAAGCATGTGATATTCCACCTTTAGTGAATCTTACACCCCCATCACCATCATAGCAGTTACTTGCAAAAATATACAGTCACACTGCAAAAGAAGTGATGCTATCTTTTAATAAGTCACAGTTATTATGGAATGCATTTATATATTTATTATTGTTAAAGTAATTGATTACAAGTAACTCACTATTTGTACCTACCTACTCCCAAACACTGAGTTAGAGATGAAATACAAAATGAACCCAGGCTTGTTTAACGCATTGGTTTATTGCCTCTCAACCCACCACAGCCCCAGAGGTGATGTAAAATGATCACATTTATTTAATTTATACCCCACCTTTCTCCTCAAATGAGATCAAGACAGCTTAAATGAAAACATTTAAAACATTAAATATGTGACTAAGAACAATTAAAAACAAAACTCCTATTTTAAAAATATTTCATAAATAAGAGGCAATTAAAAACAGCTAAAAATAATAGCCAGGACATCTGCCCCTAATTTTAAGTACCAAAGACCAAGTGCTTGCTGGAAACTCAGAAGGGATGGAGCCAGACGGCCCTTGCTTGGGAGAGGACTCCACAGTTAGGTGCTGCCACTGAAAAATCTCTGTTATGTATATCCACCAGCCTACCCTCACAGGCCTCCACTGAAGATCTTAGATTTCAGGCAGGCTTGTATGGCAGGAGGCAATCTTCTGAATACCTGGCCCTAAGCCATTTAGGGCTTTATAGGTTAAGACCAGCAACTTCAATTGATTTAGCAAGACAATTATTAGAAAGTTGCAGTCCCATCTGTATTTTTGATGTATCCAGGTAACAGAACTCTCAAGGTTACAAAAACTCACATATTGTACACACATATTAACATAGTGCTACCTGCCCCAAGTTCTTAGACAGGGTGGGATATATATACAAACACACACACACACACACAGATATATTTATATATATTCATCCAATTTGTTTTGTCATAGAATGTATGTGTGTGTGGGGGGTTATGTGCCTTATGTGTCACCTGTTGACTTCTGGTGATCTCATGAATTTGACAGGATTTTCTTACGCAAGGAATACTCAGAGGTGATCTTGCCAGTTCCTTGCCCTGAAATGCAGCCTCAAGGACCTGGTTTCATTAGCAGTCTCCCATCCAAGTACTAACCAGGGCTGACCCTGCTGAGCTTCCAAGACCAGACAGCATCTGGTACCTTTAGGGTATTTAGCCTGCTTGTCATAAGATACTTCACTGTAAAAGCACCAAACATCATGGAATCACAGAATCATCAAGTCAGGGGTGACCAAAATGGCCATCCAGTCCAACCCCATTCTGCCATGCAGGAGTACAAAATCAAAGCACTCCTGACAGATGGCCATCCAGTCTCTTTTTACAAACCTCCAAAGAAGGAGATTCCACCTTACTCCCAGGCAGCAGCATATTCCACTGACAAACTACTCTTTACCATCAGGAAGTTCTTCCTAACGTTTAAATGGAATCTCTTTTCCTGAAGTTTGAAGCCATTATAATGTGTTCAAAGTAATGCTCTTTTAATCCAAGAAACTCTTTTCTGACAAGCAGCAACTTTCCAACAAATGTCTCTGAAATGTCTCTGTACAAACATTTGTCCCTTGAACTACTCAGTGAAAGAATTAACTAACTCCCTCTATGACTCAGAAAGCCAGTTTCTCCTGCATGATATGGTCACAGCAACAAGGTTGCTTCTTCTGGAAAGGAGTCAAGACATGGTCAACCAAGTTCTAAAACCCCCTGATGAAAAAATGATCTGGTTTCTACTAACCAACCACAGACATCACCTAAAATACACTAAGGCAGTGAAGCCTCTATTGAAATATACCTAACAGGATAAGCGCCACGTTAAAACAAGACACAGCATACATGTTACATGGATTCCAGATGTTTGTTTTAGTCTCATGTTATTACAGTTTTCATGGGTATACTGTACAGGTCTGTAGAGCTGCAATCATTCAGCCTTGCTCATCCCAGACTATGCCAGGAAATAAAAGATATTTATTTTATTTTCAAGGTGGCTCATCTTCATGATGGAGTTCAAGGTAGTACACCTGGGGCTTCCAATTGGTCTCCCAGTCAAGTACTGTTCAGAGTACCTTCAGCAAGATTTTTGCTCCATGTGCTTTTGTGGTATATTTCTGGTATGGAGGCAAAGTGTCATTTTGGTGGTCAACAAAAACAAGTCATTACAGAAACCTAGACTTCCAGGAAGACTGCAATAAGTTAAGGATGAAGTTTTGATTTATCTCTGCAGTACAGACATCTTCCAAAAACTCTGAATAGTCCATAGTGGGCTATAAAAGCTACATGGCTATTCTGCATCATAATAAACCAAGGGGCTCCTTCTAGCAGGAATCCACTTAATTAAAACAAAGGTCCAGTCTACTTCTATGACTGCTATTTCAATATTTGATTTTGCTCCAACAGGGAGACATGCATGCAGTGGGGAGAATGATTTATGGACTGTGCTATCTAGGTGCTTAGAGAATGCAATGTTTTAATGTTTCTCTTGTCATGGCATGCCCAATCTCAAGCCCAATGGAACAGTACAAGAGAAGAGGTGGAGATACCTTTCCTAACAGCCAGCCTTCGTGACAACTGGCACACACTACTGGCTTCATTTCCCAGTTTATGGCTAACTTTGCAGCCTTGACATATTTATACATTCCTGAGCGTTTTCTGGCACAAGGACTGTTTGCCCGCTTAATTCTGTTTTGCTGCTCTCTGCAGCTGTGAGCTGATGTTCCTTTAGAAAGAGGCTGACTTCTCACTTGCCATTTTCATAGCAAATGAGAGGAACTATTTATTTTTTATATATTAAAAAAAAAAGGCTTTTTTAATGTATTCCTGTTACATCCAAAGAAAGTGAAAGAGCAGCTTCACCCTCTGTTGTTACATTTGAGGTAAAAGGAAATTGCTTCGGAATGCATAAAATCAGTACCTAAATGTGTAATTTAAAAAAGATCTATTGCCTGATACACTATGACTTTGTTATTAAAATTCACTAATTAGTCTAGTGGGGCTTTTACTTCCTCCTCCCAGTTTGAGCTGGAGTACGCAAGGCTCTCCTGGTTTTCTCAAAGGTAAACCAAACCCCCTCTTCTTAGTGTGCCATTTTTCTAAGAAGACTATCTCTAACTGCTAGGTGGCATTTGATGTGAATTATAAAAGGCAAGAAGGAACAGCTTCCCTTGATATTAAAATCCATTTAGAACTTCCCTAAATGTATTTTAATTGACATCTGCATGCAGCAGAACTAAAGCTATGACTTGTGATAGTTCTGTATTATAAATGTATTCCTTTCATTTTCTAAAGCAATTTTAACATAAGACGACAAAGGGAAAAGGAGGAGAGCAAAACCATTAACCCAGAGGCTTTCTTTAACCTCTTAAAGACTTTTCTGAAAGCTGCAAGGGGAGTCTGACGTTCTTTTGTTTCAAACTGTTAGGCATTTCCAAAAACTCTGTGTTGAGTTTTACATTTTAATTTCACCCAGCTGCCAAAAAGTTCAGATAGCACAAACTTTCTGGAATAGATACCACTTATCTTAAAGCAGGGCTGGGAAGTCTAGGCCCCAGCAAAAAAAGCTTGCTGGATTCTACCTCCTTCAGGACCAGTTAGCAGGGCCAAGGAGCAGAGACAATGGATGTCATACTTCAGCAATACTTAGAGAGCCACCACTTCCCCACCCGAACAATGAAGGAATGCCCTTTCCACTTTCCAATTATTCTATCACAAATTCATTCCTTGGGCAAGTCCAATCCCAGCTTAGGGCTAATTCCCTACCCCTCCACTGCCACCCACCACACCACACTGGTGCATTTCAGCAAGCTAAAAGTGAACAGTCACTATGAGATAAACAATTTATGGTTCATAGAGGTGGAATATATACATGGGTGAAATCTTTTGGAATTTGCCTCCATTGGTTCTCATTCTAGTCTCTGGAGAAAACAAACTTACTCTATCTTCAATGTGACATCCCTTCAAAGAGAGCTATCACGTCGCCTCTCAGCCTTCTCTTCTGCCAGCTAAACATACCCAGCTTCCCAAGTTGTTCCTCAGAAGCCTTGGCTTCCAGACCAAGACTTGATCATCTTGACTGCCATTCTCTGGATATGTTTCAGCTTTTCAATATCCTTCTTGAACTGGGAGTGCCCAGAACTGGACCCAGGATTCCAGGTGAGGTCTAACCAAACTCTAAGCAACCCCTACAGGGTTCTATGCCTACTGAGCTGAATTTGGACTTGCAAACCTGGATACCTATTCTTACTTAGCTGCAGAAAATCTTCTTTACCGTATCTCACCTGATCAAACACTTCTGGCCGTTGAGGGTGTTATAACAGAAGCATGGTGATTTTCAGTGGACATTTCAAGTAATAAAAGTACACCATTTTTCTCTCTGCTGCTAAAGGAAGAAAAAGCTGCCTTACTCTTCATTTCTTTTCATCTACAACACAATGATTCCTAACTGTAGGGGTTTTTTTTTAAAAAAAAGGATGAAATGTATGTTTTTCACTGCAACTTGTGCTCTGATTCGAGAAAACAAGGGACATGCAGCCATCTTATGTGCTTCTCCTAAGGCAAGCAAGACTAGACTGCAGAGGAGAGAAAGCCTCAAAGTGGGCTGAAAAAGAAGCCTGTAAGTAACCATCACAAGAGAAGAGAAGAGAAGAGAAGAGAAGAGAAGAGAGAGAAGAGAAGAGAAGAGAAGAGAAGGAAACATGCCATGTTTGCTCTCCAGCGAGAGCAAAGAACTCTTGGGGAATCTGCAACCCACCCCACACACACAAGTTATTCAATGAATTAAAACCATTCCCTGAACATTAAAACTACTGAGAAACAGCTGAACACAAACATCTCTAAGCTGTGTGCTATGCACAGCTCAGTGGGGCAATCAAACTTTCCCAAGTTTCAAGGGAAAGGAAACAAACCATTAAACATTTTTATGGGCAAAGGAATGCAGAGTGATGACACTCATTTGTCATATACCTTGGCTTTTTCAAAAAAAGAAGAAGAGGCAAACTAGCTTGGGCAGTTTTCCATCCTGGAACAAGAATGGAACACCAGTTATATTACTGATCATGGATTCTCAGCACCTTCCTGTAGTCTTTGGAACACCCTTCCAAGTTTAGGTTTAACAGCAAAGTTTTAAATGGCTCAGGCCCAAAAAAAGTTTAAGATCACCTCCAGCCACGTATTTTCAAAAAAACATGTGGCCACTTGTCCCGAAATGTATGGGCAGGATGGCAAACAAACACAGAACATGAAAGTACAGTAGTTCTGAAGGTACTGCTGGGGGAAGCCAGAGCATTTTTGAAATCCCTTTCAACCTGTTAGATCCACCCCCTACATAGGTAAAAGTATGCCTACTCCTCTTCAGCCATATTGTCTGTATACCTTTTTTGAGGTGAGAGGGAAAACAAAAAACCTACAGAGTCTGGCAAGTTTTTATCACACCAATCAAAAACATATACTTGGAAAGAAGGACTGTTTGCACCAAACAGCCACTACCAGTAACCTATTTAAATACTCCCGTTGCTTATATGTATAACCATACCACCCAGATCAGAACCATGAGCAATTTAGAGTGACTTCTGTTGCATAAAGCTCTATCCCATTCCACTTCTTTATTTATACCCCACTTTGCCCCAAAGCTGGTTACTGAAGAAGGTTACAAAACAAAAAGACTACAGATAAAAACATATTTAAGGACCCAGGATGGTGTAGTGGTTTGAGTGTCAAACTAGGACTCTGAGAAACTAGGATGCAAATCCCCAGCCAGCTATAGAAACTCACTGGGTGACCTTGAGCAAGTTACACTCTCTCAGCTTCAGAAGAAGGCCATGGCAAACCTCCTTGGAATAAAGGCTGCCAGGAAAACCTTTGAGAGCTAGTATGGTATAGTGGCTTGGGCGTTAAGACTAGGACTCCAGGAGACCAGGGTTAAAAGCCCGACTCAGCCATGGAAACCCACTGGGTAACCTTGGGGAATTCACACCCTCTCAGCCTAAGAAGAAGGCAGTGGTAAACCCCTTCTGAATAAATACAGCTAAGAAAACTCCAGCAGCAAGTTGCCATAAAGTAGTGAACTTTAAGACATTTGACAAACCAAAACTTTGCTACAAACATGAAAAAGCTATGATTAAAGTAGTGCTGAACTATCTGTAGAAGTACAACCATTTAAAATATTTAATGTAAAAGCAAAGAATAAAATATAGCACACACAAAACCAGAAGAAGCTGTTTTCTTGTAAAACACTTAGTTCCCCAAAGTCTTCTGGAATAAAAAGGTCTTTACCTCCCATGATAAGGCCAGCAAAGGGGGGCAACCCCAACCTCCCTAGAGAGGATCATAGGAGAAGATCCCTCCCTAAAGATGGAATGATTACCCAAGACTGACCTGAAATCATTTCGGATGTACACACTTCCTTACTAATTTCTCTTTATCAGTTTCATGTACAACTGCTAGTAAAATGGTAGACACTGCTATACATATTAAAGTAACTTGTTTACTGTTGGGAGTGGTGGTGGTTATTGTCCTTGCGTGCCTTCTAATCGTTTCCAGCTTATGGGAACCCTAAGGTTAACCTATTGGCAAGATTTGTTGAGTGGGTGCCTTTGTCCTCCTCTGTAGCTGAGAGAGTGTGACTTTCCTGTGAAATTTTATGGACAACCTATTAGAAGTACTCTCATTTCCAATTAAATAGATTGTTGCCTACCAACAGATTAGCCAGTTTCTCAGATGTCATAGTACTTTGAATCTGCTGTCTTCAGCTACTCATCAGGAAAGTGTGGGAGACATTATTGAAGTAGAAAGCTAACAAGCTGGTAGATAATATACATATAGAGTTGTACAACGTTTGCCGGCGTTCCCTGACTGTACATAGGCAAAAATATATAATTATCAGCCAGTTAAATGGGTTTAAAGCAGGTATTTAGCATTAAATATTGCTCACTATTATCTCTGACACATTTGAATTTCCAAACAAAATCTTATCTCAGACACTTAAGATAATTAGAGTTGAGCTGAGTGTGTAGCTGAAACACATGAAAATCAAGATCCTTCAAACTCTGGATAGGTGCAGAAAGCCACCACATGAATTCATATAAAAACCTGCAAAATTCAACAACCGCAGAACGGACAATATGAATATTTACACTTGAGATCAAGATTCTTTCACTCAGATTCTCAATTTTTGAAGACAGAAAGGTTTGTTGATAAAGGTGTTCTCTTTGTCAGGATACTTAAAGCTCTAGTACTGGTTTTTCCACCCAACCTTGAACTCTTTTCTATATTTACTGAGATCTTAACCAAGCCATCAGCTCTGGTTCTTGCAAGTTTAACATGAACACATAAAGAAAGGAGAGCCTATTTTCAATGCTAACGGAATTCTTCTTACCACTGAGCTGTGGCCTGCTCCAAGAAGCAAGTGTATTGTTAGCTACCTTGCAACACATCTAAAACCAGTGACTTATTCTTTTCCTCACATCATCAATAACAGAGTGGCATACCTTTTATTTGCATTCTCTTGCTCACCTGAAGTACCTACGGAATGATTAAGTAGCAGTGACAGTATAAGGAAACAGGGTGTGCCATTTTGGAGAAACAGCTACAGTCCTCTCCCCACTCTTTTCTGTACTCGTGTACCATCCAAGGTAAGACCTTTAGGTATCTTAGTTTCCAAGATCCCATCTGATCTTCGAAACTAAGCAGGATCAATCCTGGTTAATACTCAGATGAGAGACTACCAGAGAATACCAGGTGGATTCCGTTACATCAGGTGAATGGGTCAGTCTTACTAGAAATACTGTTATTTGCAAACCATTTCTTCCATGGTCCAAAATTCTTTTATACTACTTTGCTTCTATATAAATAGCAAGTTAGTCTGCAGGTCAAGCATCACAACAATACAAGATGAAATAATTACAAACGGCAATGGCAAACAGTTAATATAGACAAAAACTACAAGGTCTCAAGCCATGACTTTCTGTCATAGGTAAAAATTTAATCTGTCCATAAACTAGAATCTAATTACTCAAATATCTAAAAGCTGTTTGTTGTATTTATTTGTTCTAAAGAAAATATACACATATTTTGGGACGTTGCAATTCTTCTAGTCTGTATCTTGTGGCCCACAGCTGTGGGCGTGTGTAGTTCAGTTTCTCATTGAACCCAGGTGGGGAGCCAAGCACAAGATCTGGGGAGTCTTTTCAAACCCCAAATGCTGCCTACAACAGCTAATCACACTCTGCTAAAATGATGAACCATCAACGCAGATAGATTTCTGACATCTACTACATGTCATAGCAATAGCCTGGTTCAGTTTACTGGCAAAAGAATGAACCACAGTGAACCATAGCCGCTTATTCACCCTCATCTCCTGCTTTTTGTACATGAGGCAAAGAGACTAAAAGCTTGACATTTCCCATTGCTATAAGCCATGTTTTCCCATTATGTCTGAACACAAGTCACTGTGGTTCATTCTAACCAGGCCTAGTCAACAAAGCAGAATCTGAAGCCAAGGCTTGTCAACTTGGCCTGTTTCAACTATCACCACAAGAATAAACCAATGTTACCAGAGATCAGCCTGGTAACAGGAAAATACAGTTTGCTCAGAAGCAAAACCAAAAGCTTCTTGTCTCTACTGTTTAAAGTAAAACGGGAGGGGCACAAAGCCAAGGCTTGTCAAAGTCCATTCTTGTAATACTAAACAGATACAACAGAACCAAGCTGTTATCCTATTTATGAAATTAATTCTTAAGAAGAGAGTAACCAAAGTTCCACAGACCATTTCTGTTCTTCCCAACTGTAACAACTAGTTGAGATAAAGAGATACTTTGGTGTTAAATTTTAGCAGAATTTACATTTCAGGGTGAATTTTGGGATGTGTGTCTCCTGCAGGCTGGAGAATGCAATTTTCCAAAGAAGGTGGGGTCACCTCTGAAAATTCAGAAGGCTCCAAGAGATCCAGCCAGAAGGAGCACACAGCTCTCTTGTTCTCAGAACTCAGTGGCTGCCCGTCTATTTCTGGACACAATTCAAATGACTGGTGATGACCTCTGAAGCCCTATATGGCTTGATTCCAAGTATCTGAAAGACTATGTCTTCACATATGAGCCTGCCCAGGTTCTAAGATCTTCCATCACTTCCCCAACTTGTCAAGCATGTTTGGTGGAAGCAACAAAGAGCCTTCTTGGTCCTCCTTGCAGGTTTCAAAATTACCTCCTCAGGAAGGCTAAAATTGTTCTCTTCTGCCGTCCTTCCACAAACTAGTAATTTATTTTATTTTATTTTATTTTATTTTATTTTATTGGCTTTACGAATTGTTTTTGTTTTTATGTGCCTAAGGAACCCTAAGGAACTGTCTGAAATGGCTTTTTAATAGTGTGCTGTTTGTTGATTTTTATCTTCTGTCTTTCAATGGCTGTTTAATAGCTTTAACTGCATTTAATTAAAGAATGTTTAATTGCATTTAAAAATAACTTGTATGGGGTTTTTTTTTACTGATAGCTGTCTTTGTATGTATTTTAATCAGTATTTTTTAAAAAGAAAATGTAAGTTGTCTTAGTCCCAGTATTGGGGAAAGGCCAGGATATAAATGAAGGCCATTTCCACAGTTGACTGTTTAGTTTGAATCACAGGCCTCTCCCTAAACTGCAAACCCCAGGACTCCATAGGATGTTGAAAGTGGAATAATAGCGCTATAATAGTCTAGTGCAGAAATGGCTAAAGAAGGAAGAGGAGGAGGGGATGGAAGAGACACTCAGTACCCATAAAGTCAAATGTTAACTGGTTCAGTAGTTACGACTCTGTAATTCTACCAAACTACCCGACTCTGAACTCTCAAAAACTCACACAGGGGAAAGATACAATGAGAGAACAGCAGCTTTAAAACAGCAGCAAAGATCCTCGGTTGATACATGTATTCCATGATATATTAATACCTTCAAATCAATCTTTTAAAAATGCCTTGTTATTTCTGAAAGTATGTACACATCATCAACTTTCCAGACAATTTCACTAGCTGGTTATTAATTTGCAATGGTGCTTCCAGCAGTGGGCAGGGAGAGAAAGAAACAAGTGACAAGATATGCAAGCTGTCATCACAGACAGACTGAAACACCGTGGGGGAGTGCTCCCCGCCCACTATCCCACTGGAACTGCAGGCATACTAAGCCAGATTTCCAAGTAGCTGATACAGAAGATTAGCTTCCAACATCGCAAAGAAAAAGGTCTGTTTCCCTACTGTGAAATGCTCCCTTTCCACCAGGGTCATTCTCTGGTTACACCTTAACGAACGCTCTAATCGCTGCAATTGAGCCAAGGAACCTCAGCTCCCTGAGTCCGATGCCAGGTGGCAATCTGCACAGAAGCTGGGGCCAGAAGGCAGTCCGGTTTCCCACACCCATCCAATCCAGCAGGATCTTTTGTTATGAGGTGCTTTGAAAACAGGCTTGGCAATAGGGAATGCAACATGAATTGGTTCTGTGCTCAGTAATACACTGGAAACAAATGCACAGCATACAGAGCAGAGAAGGAGGGGGGGGGGAGAGAGAGAGAATGCAGGATTCCTGCTTTGGGCAGTTCCAGTAATTCATTCCACATGAACAGATTCCTCCACACATAACATCTCTGACAGGTTTAAGCAATTCTTGTGTTTTAAAAAAAAAATCACAGCAAGAAGAGAAGGAGCAAAGAAAATACATCATCTGGGAAGAACAGCTTACCTCTACCTCTCCAGAGGTGGAAGATAATTCATGGAGAAATGAAAAACCGGATTCTTCAGTAAATCACATAAACCGAATAAAGGAATCTTAGAACTTCAGTACACGTGTGCAGCTGTCTTCAGCGGAGAGTTGTCAAATGAGTTCTCCTTTTGAGGGAGGGGGCAGCATCAAATGAATTCTGGAGAGGAAAAAGACCATTAGCTCAACAACTTAAATTTCAATTTGTTATCTGCTAACCATGTTCTAATTATTTGGGGTTTTTTTTAATGGTACCTGTAACATTTCTGAGAGGGGTTAACTGCATGAAGGCAGGAAGCATTCCCACATGTGGTAGGCCTGGCCTACACAGTGCTGTGGGCAATGCTGGCCTCTACCTGGTGTATCCATGAACTGTCTGATGCTCCTTTGCAGGAGGCCATTACAACTACACAGGAACATCCTGAGGGGTGAAGCTCCAAGACTTGTCCTCCAACATTTCCTGCACCTTTGCTTTGCAACAACAGCGTGGAGCTGTGTTCCTTGAATTCAGGTACATTAATGGGAAAAAAGGAAGCGGTTGGCAATTGCACAGAGGGGTGGGAAAAAGTGCTGAATGTGGCAACGGACACAGAATTGAATTTTGCACATGACCTTTCATTAATCTTCCAGTCTGACTGTAAAATATACGTTTGTTAGGGTGCAAGCATTGCCTGCTGAAATCTCAGTCATTTGAGGTTGGGGTTCCTCAAGATCCATCCTCACGCCCAACCACTGCAGTGTGGCCCTTATTGCCTGCACCCCCTACCTGCTGAGATGTGATCAGAGAGAATAAGGAGAAGGGTTTTCTCTGCAGCAGCACCAACATATTACTGAAATCCTTCCTCTAAGAGATTTGCCTTGCCCTACCTCCAATGGCCTTTCTTCGTCAGCAAAAGGCAATTTTGTTTGGGTGAGCATTTGTTCCCCTTTTTTGGAGCTTTTGTTTTTTAATTTACTTCTTTTTCTATTTTGGTGTGCTCCACTGTTCTTTTCTTTTAATTGGCATTGTTTCTGTGTTCTAAACTACTCATTTCTAAAACGAAGGTGTGTTGAACACTCCTTATTGAAATGGAAAGACAAGATCATATTAAACGGATGGGCCTCGGATGGGACTGCTCAAAAACCAAAAGGGCAAAGCATGCAAAGATGCCCTCCCAAACACGTTAGCCTTTTGTATCATTGTTACAATCAACCATTGCGGAAAAATTATTCCAGAGAGATAGTCGTCATGAGTCTCAGGAAGCAAAAACTATTTGACAACAACAAAACTAACAGAGCCTGGCAGCTTGTACTCAGTCTATTGACAGATCCTTGAAGTCCAAACTGACTTGCTGCTCTGTCAGAAATATTGAAGAAGTTCCATGCAGTAAAAGCCTTCACCCCTTGGGACAAATACCCTAAATACATTTTAAAAAAATTCACAGGCATTACACCAAACCTGCTGTGGCGCAATCCTCCTCCCTCCTCATTCAAAAGTTTGAAACTTGCCTAGCAGATTGTTTGTAAAGCTTTTTTTTTCCCCCAGATTTCTTCTCCTGGTGTGTTCCCTAATTACAGTTAAAAGGCTTTTGTTCACATCAGAAAATCTGAAGCTTAGCTTCCTTTCTTTGGCCTCCAATGCTTTTCCTGTTAACACCATGTCTCACCAAATGGGTAAATTTACTCAGAGCCTTTTTTTTAAATAACTGATGAAGGACGTAGTCATAAAAGCATCAGTTCACTACCATACATGAGACACTACTTACTAAAAGGATCTAACTAAGAAGTTAGAGTCATGATGGCACCAAATCTCATCTGATCTTGGAAACTAAGCAGGGTCAGTCCCAGTTAGCAGTTGGAAAGGAGACTGCCAACAAATACTAGGTGCTGCAGGTCATCTTTAGAGGAGGAAACTGGCAAAATCACCTTGCCCAAGAAAGGCCTTTGAAATTCATGGGGTTGCCACAAGCCAACTGGCAACTTGAAAGCATATATACACTCACACACACACCATGGTTAAGAGAAGAAACTGAACAGGAAAGCTATAACACCAGGCATTGCAATAGTTCTCCAACACGACTTATCTTCCTATCATTGCACAAACTTCTATACACTGAGGTTGCCCAGCTTGTCATAAGATATCAAGACATTTGCTCAGGGACCAGTATCACACACACACAGGTTCACACAACTCTTTCTCTCCCCACTCCCAGCCCCACACAGAATGCAAACCCGTGTGTTCAAAAAAGCAAGTACAACTAGAAGCCCTCAGTTTAAAGTAGATGGAGTTTCACTCACCCGAACTGAAACAGGAACTCGTAAGTGCCTTGGGAGAACTCAGCAAGGCACAAAAGTGAAAAACTGCTCAGTATTTGGATTCGCAATTTGCTTTCTCCTGCTAAGAATGCGCTCTTCTGACTCATGGATTATAGCACACCCACACACAAAATTAGGCAACATACAGTGGAACAAGAATCCGGACACTCTTATAAAAATCCAGATAAATGCTGCATTCACACATCACACTGAACCTCAGTTGATCATCACATGTATCCGTTGCAGCTGGCGTCATTATTTCTGCCCCCATCCCATTGTGACTGAGGAGGAGGAGTTTGGAAGTTTTCCCTTTTGCTTCTGCTTCTCGTTAACCACGGTTTCCTGTACCACCCAAATTAGGACCTGTGGTGAACACCAACTCTGGTTAATTTCAAAAGGTTACTTTCACTCTTAATTCCATGCACCAAGGGGTAGTGTTAACCATTTTATGACACACCAGATGACTCCACCGGCCAAAGAGGAAAGCTCATCCTGGTCCCCCAGCTGCACAGTTCAGCAAAATTAAAAGCAAGCTCCTTTCCTTCTGGACATACTGAAGAAAGAGAGGAAGGGGCCCAGCCCTGAATCTCACAGAATCTCACACCTGCACATCACACTAAATCATGAAGTAGTGTACAGTAATCCCTGCTTATCCATGGTCTTGCTTTCCACAGTTTCAGTTACTTGCAGTCCAAAAATATTAGATGAAAAATACTGGCTTCCAAGTGATGGCACCCACTTAGCCTGCTCCGGATCCTGCCATTCACACCTTGCCTGCTTTCTTGGCTGCCTCCCTTGACATACTTTAACCACCTATCCTTCTGTCCACACTACCACGTGAAGTGGCTCTGACATCACCGGAAGTCACCAGAAGTAGTCCCCTTCCCTATATACTACAGGGATTGGTACTATCCACTGTATCCACAAGGGGGTCTTGGAATGTATCCCTTGCTAATGATGAGGGATTATTGCCTTGTATAAGTGTAGCCAAAATCTCTTAACTGGGGAGAGCAATCCTTAAATTTCAGCCGAAATGCCTGCAAAGAAGTTAAATTAATGACCTAATCACAAATTCTACTAAGAATGTGCACTTGCAAAATGCTGCTGTCTTTCCACTTTTGCTTAACTCAATAAGCTTTGTGCAACTGAAATATTTACATACATGCACGTCCAAGAGAATGTGTTTCTTATTTCGATACGTCCTATAATATAGAATTGTACAACTGAACTTTTCTTTGTTGTTGTTGTTGATGTTGTTTTATGGTTTAGGTTTTTAAATGGTTTTAACTTTATGATGGTTTAATTGCTTAACTTTTGTATGTTGTGAATTTTTAACTAGAAAGCCTTCTCAGGAGCTGCTTTTAAAGGGGCTTTTATCTTTTTTAAAATCTTTTTTTACTATGTTTTAAATGTGTACTATGTAATTTTACCTTTGTGTTTTTAAAACTATAAATTATAAAATTAACTGTCTTTTTTAAAAAAAAAACTTTTGTATTAGTAATTTTTTAAATTGTACTTTGTTTGTAAAGTGCCCTTGATCCTTCATAAGGAGAAACGCAGGAAATAAATAAACAACTATGTTTGAATCATTATAAGCCACCTTGAATTCCGAACAAGGAAAAATGTGGGAGCTGGAAAAAGGAGGAGGAGGCAGCAGCAATACAGATCAGACTCATTCAACCACTTTAGAGGCTGTGGCATCTTCCTTAATCCCAACTTCCTGAGCATTACCAAGAACTCACCAACAATCAGCCCATGGCCTGTCTGCTCAGTAAGTAAATACTCTTAAGATACAATCAATGTGCTGTATCTAGAAACCCTGTTTTGTATAAGTATCTTCCACAAGACCAGCAGATCTCAAGGCAGGGCAGAATCAATCAACCAGCTTGCCTTCGAGTCATTTCTGACTTGTGGAGACCCTAAAACAACCCTATTGCAGGGTTTTCTTGGCAAGATTTATTCAGAGGTGGTTTGCCTTTGCCTTCCTTTGAGGATGACAGTGTGTGATTTCCCCAGGGTCGCACAGTAGGTTTCCATGGCCAAGTGGGGATCCAAATTCTGGTCTCCAGAGTCACAGTCACCTTACAACAATCTATTTATTTATTTTATTTATTTGTTGTACGTCTAGGCTGCCTTTCTCCTGAAATTGTGACCCAAGGCAGCCATTCAAAACCATTCAAAAACTTTGAACAACTTGAAAGACTTTAACATAATTTAACAAGCCAAATGAAACAAAGGTCACAAAGTGGCAGATAAAAAACCAAGCTACGAATGTGCCATGCTCATTGGGAATGCCGTGGGGAATGTTTTGATGGGTGTTCCTGCATAGCAGGGGGTTGGACTCGATGGTCCCTGGGGTCTCTTCCAACTCTATGATTCTATGATTCTATGCTTCCAGTGCTTGGGAGAACCGTCTGGCCTTAAAAAGGGCAATGTTGGCACCAGTCCAAGACAGGGACACTCTGCAACTGTGGGTGGTACAGGCAGGAATATCTTTGTTCCTTGCAGGTAACCACACCCACTCATGTTCTTTCTATGACCACCATCTTGGCCTTTTCCTTCTCTGTCAAGATTCAAATTGTAAGCATCTGCAGTTACAGTATTCTATACATCAACATGTACAGAGTGGTACTATATGCATAAACTTTAGTTTTTTAAATTTATGCATTGTGTGTTTATAAGCATAGACAGAGTGTGTGTCTGTGTGAGACAGACAGACAGACAGACAGACAAACAGAAAAATGTACCTATCAGTTATTAAGAGACAAGAGCAGATCCTCAAGTGCAAAGATTACATCATTCCATACCAAAGTGCGGATCGTTCATGCCTTATTATCTCTGATTTCTATACATGGACAATCTATACACAGACAATCAAGAAAGCTGAGAGGAACAGAATCAACTGATTTGAAATGTGCTGCCGGAGAAGAATTCTATGGATGTCATGGACTGCCAAAAAGAGAAATGAGTCTGAAAGCAAATCAAGCCTGAATTCTCACTAGAAGCTGAAATGACTAACTGCAGCTATCACTCTTTGGACGTATCTTAGGAGCCAATGTGACTTGGTGGAAAAGATGATAATGCTTAGCAAGGGGGAAAGTAATTGGAAGACAGCATTACAGGTGGATAGGCTCAATCAAGGAGGCGACAGCCCTGGGCTTTCAAGATCTGAGCAGGGCAGCTGATGAGTGGGAACCACGGAAGTCTCTCATTCAGAGGGTCCCTATAAGTCACAGCCGACTTGATGGTACATAACAACAACATATAGAGAGATGTACATGTGCAGTCACACTCAAGCAAAAAACAAAACCCAAGGTCATAAAGCAGAGGGCCAGGGTTGGTCCCCACTGAGCTCTATGGGATGTGGTTGAAAAGGTGTGATCAGAAAAACTACTGGAAAGACAAGTCTTATCTACCATCCTACCTGGAATATTGGGAGATAGGAGTATTGGGAGACAGACAACTAATGTCAAAGAAAAGGACAGGACTTCGCCATTCCTCTCACTTCTTGAAAAATCCCAGAGACATTTAGGTAGTTACCCCTCCTTCAGAGCTGGAATTATTAGTCATTTTATAAAATTATTTGTACTATCAGTTAGTGAGCTGAAAATTACATTGTTCTTTCATTAATAGTTAATTTAAAAAACACAGGATTAACAGAGAAAGGAATGTCATGTATTTGGCTGACACCATTTCCCCCTGCTGAGACATTTTGTAGACATTATGCCCTGGTGGCGCCGTGGTTAAATGCTGGTACTGCAGCCACAACACTGTGAGTTCGGTTCTGCAGGGCTCCAGGTTGACTCAACCTTTCATCCTTCCGTAAGTCGGTAAAATGAGTATCCAGCTTGTTGGGGGCAATTAGCTAAATACATGTAAACTGCTTAGGGAGTGCTCCACACTGATAAGCGGTATAGAAATGTAGCTGCTATTGCTATTTTGTTTCTGGTGACTTTTTGTAGTTTAAGTTAAATGCCTCAAACTAAAAATGCTCCAAATATTTGGACAATAAATTCTGCGATCCAAATACTGGCAGTCTGGGGTGGTGAGTTTTGTAGTTCCAACACATCCAGAAATGGCCAGCTTGGAGAACACAGCCCTAAACTATCCAACAACAGTCCAGTCAGATTTTGTTTAGTCAATAAAAGTTCTCTCTGATCTGCTATTTCTCTTCTTTTCCTCCCACCCCACCAATACATATGCTATTCACTCATCCTTCAAAATCACATACTGTTTATCTTGATTGGAAAAGATTAATAAGGAATTACGTGTTCATCGTTTGGGAACACAGATTCACAGCAACAAAACTGAATTGTAGCAATACGCAACTGTCAAACTAATCTTATATCCTTTTTGGATCAGGTTATTTATTCATCATTTATCTACTGAACGTATATCCTGCCTTTCTCTCAAGACTATCAAAGTTACTAATTTAGTAGATGAGAATTCTGTCAATGTCATTTATTTGGGTTTCAGAAAAGCATTTGATAAGGTGTCCCATAATACTTTGATTAGCAAACTGAGTAGATATGAAATAGATGGAAACACTATCAGATGGATCCATAATTGGTTGGAAAGCCATGATGTCATCCTCAATAGCTGTGCTTCAAACTGGAAGGAGGTCTTGAGTGAAGTGCTTCGGAGTTCCGCCTTAGAGCCATTATTCTTCAACATTTTTCTCAATGACTTAGATGATATGATGGAGGAAATCCTTGGTAAGGAAATCCTTACCAAGTTTACAGATGAGGCAAAACTGGGAGGGAGACTAACACATTGGAAGATAGGAACAGAATTCTAAAGGACCTTGATAAACTAGAACATTGGCAGAAATTAATAAAATAAAATAACAAAGACAAATGTGAACTTCTACATTTAGCGCACAAAAATCAGATGCACAGGAATAGGACGGGGGATACATGGCTGAGCAGTACTACATATGAAAAGGACCTTGGTATTATTGCTGATCATAAGTTGCACATGAGCCACCAGTCTGAAGCTGCAACAAAGAAGGCAAATGTTATTTTAGCCTGCATTAACAGAAGCATAAATTTTCAAGTCAATGGAAGTAACAGTCACACTACATTCTGCTCTGGTTAGGCCTCCCCTGGAATACTGTGTTCAGTTCTGGGAACTTTATTTTAAGAAGGATATAGACAAGTTGGAGCAGGGTCAGACAAGGGTAACAAGGGTGATAAGAAGTATGGAGAACAAAACAGATGAGAAGAGGCTGAAAGAGCTGGGCATGTTCAGCTTGGTGAAGAGAAGACCAAGGGGTGACATGCTTGCACTCTTTATAGAAAGGCTGCCACAGAAAAGATGGAGCAGGTCTTATCTCTGCTAGCTCAGAGGGCAGGATCAGGTCTAATGGGAAGTTCCTAGACAGGAGATTTTGACTGAATACCAGAAGGAATTTTCTTGGTGGTGACAGTGGTTTGAAAATGGAACCCATCACCTAGAGAACTGGTGGAATCTCCTTCTCTGGATGTCTTCAGAAAGAGGCCGGACAGCTCCCTGCTGGGGATGCTTTAGCGGGAGGTCTCACCGCAACCAGAGGGTTGGACTTGAGACCCCATGAAGCTCCTCCAATTCTATGATTCCAAGCTACAAGAATCAAAAGGAGGAAATTCTAGGAGAGAAGAATTTCAACTCTTCCTAAGTCTATCTATAACAATTTTTAGTACTACTGAAGAGCCACATCCTCTGCCTCTCCGCTTGCTTAAAAACCAGGAATCATCGTCTGCAAAAATCAGCAGTACAGCACATTTTGCATGTTGGCACCAGGAGTCTTAAATTCAGTGCCTGCCATCTTCAGTACTAATAACCCCAATGCTCTGCACCTTACTTTATTACGCATGTGTTTGCCTTGCCCTTGAAAATAAGACTCTAGAATCACACTAAGCTTAGAGGATGCCCGGTTCTTCTTATAAGCTCTTCCCTGCTGCAAGCCCCAGGCACACTGCCTTTGTCCTCTCAATGTAAACAGGAATACTGGAATGCATAGCCCAGACCACTCTGGAAACCTGACCCAAACCAGCACATGGATCTGTCATGGATAGACAGATAGAACTACTGCCTGTCTGTTTAAATCCCAGAAGCTCACATGCTAAGGCTACTGAAATAAATCTATGTTCACATTCTTTCATTTTGTCCTGTCTATCTTGGTTTCACGTGCACTTCTGAAAATGTTTACAAAAAAAGATTCAGGAAGGAACTGACTGGTGAACGCATGATCATTAGAGCAGCCTGAAATGTCTTCCCTAGAGACTAACAAATGTATTATGGCATGACTTTTCATGGACGATAGCCCACTTCATTAGATGCATGACATTTTACCCTGACTTACATGCCGAGAGTTGGATTGTAGGCAGAAAGAAATTAAATGCAGAATGTACTTATTAGTAAATACATTATTAACACTAGTTATTCAGCAAATTATTGTGAATAACACAAACATCCAAGCACGAGGTAAGCCAATGAAAACATCTTATTACTATAAGCACTGCATCTGTTGAATTTGCTCCCTCTTTTGTAAACAAAAAAACAAACAGTACCTGTTGAATAACTGCCTGTCATGAAACTGTTCATAAACTTTCAGGGAGGCCTGCAAGAGGGGAAAAGCAGTTGCAAACTTGCTCAAAATCATAGGAGTGACACCTTGAAAGAAAGAACCTCTGCTGATTTAGTGTCTGACCTAGAGCAGTTTGCTGCTGTAATCCAATGCATGCATATTCAAAAGTCAGTCCTACCAAATCCAATGGGACTTACACCCAGATAAATATGTGCAGTACTGTAGAGCTGCCCTTCAATGTTTTTAAACATTGTTTTTAAACACTAAGAACTGGAACTGTGTAAGAGAAAGTGGAACTGCAATCCCCAGCAGCCCTAACCAAAAGAGCCAACGGTGAGAATGTTGAGACTTGCCACAAGATCCTTTATTCTTTCAAAAGTCTTTTAGGGCAATTCACTTACCGGTACACAAAAATAAACATGGGCTTTTTTGGCACAAACCAAATTATTGTGTGTGCAGAAAATGTTTTCTAAACAGGCAACAGTGGACTTTACATAGAAAACATTTTTCCTATACAAAAAAGAGAGAGAGAGAGAGACAGAGACAGAGACAGAGAAAGGGAAGAGCACAGAAAAACCAGGTGTGTTTCAGCACAAAAGAATTCAGTGAAAGTCTTCCAAAAGTGCAAACAGTGGGGGAAAAAAGTCACAGAAATCTTTGTGTTCTTGCACAGTAGGCAGAAAACAACAGAAATTATTTGTCCTTGTATACAACAGCAAAATGCATGAGGACATCACGATGATTCAGGCAATCTGTAACAGTCTTTTTCATGACATGATGACCCAGCACTGAACCATGTGCTCTTCCTCCTCCAGACACCATATTTTTTTCCACCTTTCCTTGCCGCAATGAGAGAGAGAAGGGGGAAATGAAATAATTATTAAATTTAATGTGTTGATTCCAAGACCTACTTCTCTGAATTTGAACAAAGCAAAGTGACACAACAGTGGCTCTTCCGTGCAGCAACAAATCCCTACATACAGCTGGCCCTCTATATCCACAGATTCTGCATCCATGTATTCAACCAACCATGGCTTGAAAATATTTTTTAGAAATGCAAAAAGCAAACTTTGATTTGGCCATTTTATATAAGGGACACCATTCTATTTCCCCATTGTACACAAATTTTTGTATGGGGGGTGGTGGTTCCTGGAACCAAACCCTAGCAGATACGAAGGGCCCACTGTACTGTGGCCAAACAGTGCACTGTGGCACTAGACTAGGTCCAGAGTGCAAAGGAAAGAGTTCCAAGATTCCAGCAGCAAATGAAACTTTACCAGAATGATGACACCTATGATTAGCTTTTCTAGGCAAAGTGAGGTAAGCACTACTATATACTGATTATTTATTTCTCTTTATAATCTTCCTAAACAAAAAATAGGGGATTAAATTAAAATTAAATATAAAACTAAATTAAATAATGATCATTAAGAAATTTCATATCTATGCCTGGACTTGTTCCACGGGGCTGGCAGGTACAATGTTTCATCTTATTTTGGAACAGATGATTCCTTTTTTATTGTTACTTAATCACACAGATTATGAATTCCAGCCACAGCCCAAAAATGCCTTTTTCTCAACCTGAGTGATGGTCGAATTTGCTCCCTCAAGACTCTCAGAACCAGAGAGGAGCACACCCAGTTCAACCGTAGAAAATGTAAAATATGATATTAATGTGCACATGTTGCTACTTTCTGCTAGAAAAAGAATAGTCCTAACGACACCTCTCAACCATTTGCCCTCCTTTGCATTAGCATTTTAGTATGACAAAAGAATAAATCATTTAGAGAACTGTGTCTCATCCATTTCATTGCAAGAACAGGCTGCTTTCTGAAGGCTAAACATGCCCTTATCTTGAATTTACTGGATTACCACATGAGCTCTGCATAGGGCTGCCCTTGAAGACAGTCCAGATGTTTCAACCACTGTAGAATCTCACATTCAACTGTTAACAATCTGGAAGTGATTGCACAGTTCAAACATCTGTGCAGACTTCCCAGTTCTTTCCTGAATCAATTCAGAGTGCTGCTTTTGAAACCTATGGAACCTAAGCAGCTGGGCTTCTGATCCCCTCAGAGGGCATTTCCTCCACTACAAAAACAAAGACCTCCATTATATACACTCTACTGATGAGAATCCGGTCAGTGTCCATCTTACATGAAGACCCCACCTTCTTCATGGAAGAACATGGCCTTTTCTGCTACATCTCCACAGCTCTGGAATGCTCTCCCACAGGGAGACTAAACAAACTTTTGGTTATCTTTCTAGGAAACAAGTACAAACTTTTCTTATTTTTAACTTGCATTTACATCCACTGATCACTGCTATATTCATCCTGTGGATATCAAGTCTTTAACTTCTGTTCATGATGCTGGCTTTTTTTTTTCCGCTTTTAATTTTTTTTTTATTTACTTCACACACTTTCTAACATGCACACTGAAAAGCGCTATATAATTTTATTAGTAAACAGATGAGAAGGCTCTACCTCTTGATTTCTTTGCAAAACACACCAAAAAAACACAATTCTGTCCTTTCTAAGTACATTAGGCAGTTTTTAACTTTATTTTGTATAAAGGCATACTTCAGCTAACATTGCCTCTGAAAAAGAATGCTCCTTTTTACAAAGTCTCCTTATGCCTGCCCAGTGCATCTTTCCCTCTTGGTCCTCTGGAATTTTTTATTTAGGAGCATCAAGCAGGGAGAAGACAGTGAAGGAGCCCTGGAGATGAACAAACTTTGAGTGTTCGGTTGCAGCAATTTAAAGAAAAAGCAATAAAGCTTGGGGACAAATGAATGGGATTCTGCTCTAGCCAATACTACGGTAGGGTACAACAGGCAAGGAAAACAGCAGAATCCCTTACTGAGCATGCACGAATGGCAAAACAGACAGAAAAGGGAAGAGCAGAAAAGCCTGCCTCAAAAGCTCCCCCAGCACAGCTTTGGTATCCTGAAGTCCTTGAGATTTCATCTGTGAACATTCTCCTTTGAGATGAAGTTCAACAACTCTTTACAAATGGGCTCTCCTATTCAGCTATGTTATTACTTAATATGGCAATCTTAAGGAGTTTTTGCAACCCTCCTGAAATGTACTCATAGCATGGACTGTGTTGCCAGCCACAAAGATGTGCCTATTACTCTTTCCATTACATATCCCTGCTTTAAAGATTCTATAAAAGTCGGTTATAAGAATTGTTCAAGAACAAAAACCTGGCAAGCTGTCTAGCACAACTGTAACTTAGCATTCAAGGAAAAAGACTCACACCACCATGCCCTGTCCACATAATCCACCCCTTCCTAACCTATTCCAGAGAGGCCAAAACGGAACGATGGGCCTTACTCTCAGTTTCTTGCAGCCCAAGGCGCTCTGATCTTTCAGAGATGACAGAGCCAGGGCTTACCATGATGTTTCAGTAAGAGGTGGGAGAAGGAATCATAAATTGTTCCTTCACCATAGCTGTTTGGGGTCCCTTGCTTTCTTTTGAGAGTGGGGGAGCTCCTCCCAATTACACAGCACAGCTTTTGCATTAGCATTTGATCTAGCCAGAAAGACTCCACCAAGACTCTGGTGCTGCAACTGGGCCATTGCAATGCCTGTGCAACAGCTGTGAACTAAAAGAAAAATTATTTATTCTCCCCATATATATCCCTCAATATCCAAGGATCTCAAGACAGCATATAGTAAAACCAATTTAAACAGCTTTAAACAACTTTAAAACAATAAGAACAATTTAAAAGACCAAAAGCATATTTAACCAATTAGAATTCCAATGGCCTCATAAATTTAAAACCACTTCCATGAGCAAATGTGGACAAAATTAAGTCCCAAAAGCTTTAGTAAAGAGCTATGTTTTCTCTTGGTGCCGAAATGACCACAGTGTCAGAACCTGTCAGGCCTCTAAGGGGAGGCAATTCCCCAACTGGGGTGATGTAGTGCATTGCTCTTACCGGGGAGATATAGAGGAGGACTCCTCCAGCAGACCTCAGTCCTTAAGAACTATAAAGAGACAAAGACACTTCTTCAAGCACTGAGGTCCCAAACCAATTATTTCCAGATTGATTCCCTTGCCGCACACTAATCACACAATACCCTGTCTTATGTCAAATCAGACTGCTCTGAAATTTCTGGTCTAGAGTGCCAGCCCCCAGAACCACCAAAGGTGCCCACTGTTGTTCTCTGTCATCCATACTGAAATGAGAATTCAGCTTAATTTGAACTTGGTTCTGTGACACCAAACCGTACTTTGACCTCAGTTTGCCTGGCTCAAACTCCAAAAGCAGCTAGCATTAAGCAGAGACTTCACTGTTTTAAGGAGAAGGGTATAATTTACTTTTCTTCTTTCTCACAGCAGCCTTCCCTAACATGATGACTTTATGATGTTTTGGATCTCAGCTTCTACAATCCCACAGCTACTGACCTTGTTAGCATGGGCTGATGAGAATTACAGTGAAAAACACCTAGTGAGCTCCAGGTTTGGGGTGGTTGTTCTAGAACATAAGGAACTGTGGACATCAGTACCGAAATGGACATGCCACAACTTTTGATTGTCCTAATGGATAATCTGTATGTGGGACAAGAGGCTATTGTTAGGACAGAATATGGAGAAGAAGAATAGGACTTGGACGGGCAGCTATGAAGGATATAGGTAAGATCCTCAAGTGTCAAGATATATAATCAAATACTAAAGTGAGGACTGTCCATGCTATTGTATTTCCAATTTCCATGTATAACTGTGAAAGCTGGACAGTAAAGAAACCGGAGAGGAAGAAAATCAACTCCTTTGAAATGAGGTGCTGGAGAAGAGTTCCGTAGATACCCTGAACTGACAAAAAGACAAAGGATGAATGGGTCCTAGGGCAAATCCAGCATGAACTCTGCCTAGAAGCCAAGATGACTAAACTGAGGTTGGTGTACTTATCATGAGAAGACAAAAGATAAGACAAAAATGCTTGGGAAGATGGAATGCAGTAAGAAAAGAGGAAAACCGCATTACCGACAGATGGAATCAAGGAAGCCACATCTCTGAATCTGCAAGACCTGAACAGGGCGGTTGAGGAGAGGGTGAACTGGATGTCTCTCATTCACGGGGTCACCACAGGTCAAAGTTAACTTAACAACAACAAGAAGAAAGCTGGATTTTATTTTATTTTTTGGCTTGGGGTTAAAACTGCATAGACAGTTTAGGAGATCTAATGAGGAGTAGCAGATCTATGTTGAACTCAAATGGAAGAGTAGGTTGCCTACTATCCTTCCATCAGCAGGTAGAGACATTCTTATTAGAACAGGTCTCTGGTGACTAACTGGTTATGCAGAAGGTTTTTAAAGTGCCAAACTTTTTGTTATATTCTGTTATATTTTGAAATAATGTATATTTCTTTAAAGTATAGAAATAGTAGCTTGTTTTATATGTAATACAGTAGCTTGTTTTAAGAGCCAGCACAGTAAATTGGTTTGAGTACTGGAGAAGGACTCTGGGAGACCAGGGTTCGAATCCCCACTTGGCTATGAAAATCCACTGGGTGACTTTGGGCAAGTCACACTCTCTCATCCTCAGATGAAGACAACAGCAAAGGCTCTCGGAACAAATTCTGCCACAATACCATCATGATAGGTTTGCCTCAGGATCACCATAAGTCAAAAATGACTTGAAGGTCATTTCTTTGTTTAATTGTTTTTCACACTTTTTACTTGTAAGTTGTAGTTCATCTATCTTGTTTTTATTCACATGGTGAGCTACCCTGGGTTCCATTTGCAAGAAAAGCAGGATAAAAATGAAATGAATAACAAATGTGAACATCTCAACCATTCATTTAAAATCAGTATGTTCCATACTTTCCTCCAAGCAACTTCCAAGTACTATAAATGGTGCTTAAAGAAATGGAGTGATTCACACAATTCCCTTTCTGTCCTCATTGCCTTCTAAACATCCCTGTTTTGATCATATTTACTTTTGAAAGCACTTAAGGAAATGATATACTTCTAGCCTGGAGAAAGGCTAGCTCTAGCCCATTTGCTCAAAGACAAGGAGGATTCACAAGAAATGATGCAGATCTCAGCTCCCTTTCATTGTTCTTTAATGTTTTTAGCCCTGGGCAGGCAGAGATAAGTTCAAACATGTGACTTTTTATTTTACAAAATTAAAAACAAGGCAATAAGTAGCAAAAAGCCCTGGTTCAATGTATACTTAGTCTTCACGATTTTGGTCTACTTAGCAAGAATTATCAAAATATTTTGCTCTGGGCAATAGCAATTTTGAAATTTTAAAAAAAATGCCCTACAGGAGAAATGAAATATGTGCAATTGGCATTCGGCCATTCACCACATTTATGAAACTTGATATGGTAATTTTATTAAGTGCACAGATCTAAAATTGCAAACAAGCTGCAGTCCACAATATTTATTCAGATCCCCTCTGCTGATCAAATTCTCAGTGCTTGCTTTAGATTGACCTCAGTTAAAATGTGACATTAGCACTGCGGCAGCCAAGAAAGCACACTCCCATGTGGGTGGGGGCCCTGTGGCGCCACATCGGTAAACAGTGAAACACGCAGTGTGCACCCAAAAGAAAAGAGTGAGAGTCTGACCGGTGGGAAGGCGTTCCCTTGCAACAGGTAAAAGCCAGGAGACACAACACAGAAAAATGACACCATCTCCACGCAGCCCCATGGGCGCCAACAGGAGAAGCTTTTATTGGCCTCAGCGTCTTGAATTGCACCATTGACAATTCCAGATTCACCGCAGAAGGTTTCTCTCAAAGGGTTAATTTTCCAAATACTGTCCCTCTTCCTCCTCCTGCTCTAAAATCCATTGCCAAAGGCCTCTTGGCTGGCTTATACAAATCTCTACAGAAAGCCCCTAAAGAGCCTGTTAAGAAAAATTAATGGCTGCTGCGGATTTGTGCACAGCAGAGGCAAGAAGCAATCCTGGACTGGGGCGGGAGACTTCCCCTCACATGTTGCCCAGAAAAAGCAGGGTTGCCTCTCTCTCTCTCTCTCTCTCTCTGTAAGCACTGGAGTCACCAATGAATGTTTTAAAAAAAAATTAAGAAACTTGCTTGGTAGAGTGCAGCATACTTGAGCCCTGCCATCTTACTTTAAGGGCAACTGCAGTTCGAAAAACAGTTAACACCCACAAACAGATCTTTCAGGCACTCCAGCTGTTGCGCTTGGATTTCTCTTCCCTTCTCAAATGCATTTGGCACAATGTTTTTTGTTGTCTGTGGGGTTTTTTCTTCCCCCTTCTTCTCTGTATTGCTGCTAGACCACATTAAGGGATCCCAAGGTCTTTGCTTCCTTAATGTCATCACAGGCTGCTGCTTCCAGAGTCATCTGCCTTTAAGCAATTCAGCAGAGATGATCAACCGTAGGAGGATTTGGCTGGCTTTACAAAACATCTTAATGCTGTTTCCATGCACTTAAAAAGGTGGGAGAGAGACAGAGAGACACTGAACTGTAACCTACTACAAGTCAATTACTAGAACTAATCATCTGCATGGTACTTTACACTTTTCTTTATGGAATTTCGCCTCGCTGCAACTCAGTGCACTGAGCCACGATTATTTCATTTTTAAACCACCTGGGGAAGTTCGGAGTCCACGGCTAGTCCAAGGCCACGTAACACATCTTCAGCAGATGCAAGATTTAAAACAAGACTTCTTGGAACCAGCTCCCTCATGAATGCACCACAACAGAGCTTGCTGATTTAAAAGGTTTAACAAAACCAAACCAGCTGGCAAAGGAGTGAAACAATTAATGTGATATATGTGATTCTACAACACCGGAGAAGCTACTCCCTTTCTCAAACTCCTCCACAAGGTAAAAATCACCATTCAAATATCCATACAGGCTACAAAGTCTAGCTAATGAAAGAATGAAATCAGCCCTGGCTGTGTTAACTGCTCTCTTGGGAGGGAAAAATGCCCAACCAACAGGGGCCGGGAGGAGGCAGGCAGCGCAAAGCCTTGGTCTCCGCATGTGCCGCGTTGAAATCCAACCTGCTGAGGTTCTGAACAGCTGCATTTTGTATTACAAATATGGTAAAGCGCTCGAAAGAGGAATTTTCCCCTCTCCCTCTGCTATTAAGGTTTGATATTTTATAACAACAGAAATCCCAACAGCCTGAAGCAGATGTCGCCGTCATTCTCTCTGCCAGGGTTCATAACTTTTGATGGGAAGTAGGACTTCTTCTCTCTTTCTTCCACACAGCCAACAATAAAATAAAACACATAAACAAAAAAAATAAATGTTAGAAGAACTTGCTAAAATCCCGAAGAAGGGTAGCTATTATTCATTACCAATTTTGATTCAAATCACCTCTGTATTTTAGTTATCATCCCCTGCTGATGGTTTATATTTAATGAAGGAGGGGGTGAATCCGAAATATTCTTCGACAATGCCTCTGTTCATGCTGAACTTCCATTTTAAATATTTTGTTTTATTTATTTGCTTATTTTATTTTTTCCAGTACAGTTCCAAAGAGGGGCTTTCTTTCTTTCCTAATAGAGAAAATCCTTTGAAACTACACAGGGACTCAAAAAATATGTTTTGAATTATTTGTCCCTATTTTCCCTCACCTTTTCCTGTCATTTCTTGCTGCTTTGCAGTCCAAATTCACTGCTGCTGCTGTTGTTGATGATGCTGTTCTTAGTGTATGTGTGTGTCTCTGTGTATATGTGTCTGTGTGTACATGTACAAGAACTGAAAGGATGGTGGAAGTGATAAGGGGAGCAGACTGACTGGAAAATTAATAAATCCTCACACTCCTTCTTTCCCTTCTCTTCCCCAATAACACCTTTTATTTTTTAAACTCTCTCTGAACAATATGGCAGCACCATATTATTAGCAGAAAACTAGAACAGACTTGGAACATCTGCTAATGAAAGTTATGGAAGAAAGTACAAATGCAGGCTACAGCTGAATATTAAGAAAACAAAACTAATGATCTCAGATGGTCTACATATTTTCAAAATGGGTGATGAAGACACAGAAACAGTTAAATATCTCCTAGAACTCAGCTCAGACATTAATCAAAATGGAGACTGTAGTTGAGAATCAGACTAAGACTTGAGCTATGGAGGAAGGATCCAGCTAAAATCCTCAAGCTTAAAGATGTGTCAATAAATAACAAATTCAGGATCACCCATGCCATAGTACTTCTGCTTTCTATCTATGTTTTGGAGGGCAAACCCATGGATTCCTTGATGGAATGGATTATTTAGATCCACCTGAACCTCAGGAAGAACTTCCTGACAGTCAGGGCTGTTCGGCAATGGAATCTGTTGCCTCGGAGTGTAGTGGAGTCTCCTTCCTTGGAGATTTTTAAGCAGAGGCTGGATGGCCATCTGTCGGGATTGATTTGAGGGTGTTCCTGCATGGCAGGGGGTTGGACTGGATGGCCTGTGTGGTCTCTTCCAACTCTGAATTTCTATGATTCTATGATTTCAATCTGGCTTCAGGCCCTGCTACAGGACAGAGATGGCTTTGGTTGCTCTGGTGGACAAACTACGCCAGAAAGGACAGGTTGCCTATCTCCAACTGTGGTTCTTCAGCTGGTCATCTATGAACTCACACATATGGATCATTCTGCACCTGGATGGAAACCTTTGAAAAATTCAGGAGATGCATTTTGGCTGTAACTCTACCCCCTCACCCGCATGTATATAAACCATGTGTTCCTGCCAAAACCCAGTTCCAAGACTGCAGTTGAGAGACCTGGAGAAAGGGACGACATGAAGAGGAGAGGAGGGTGGGTTGTGTGAGCTCACAAACAGCCACTCCAAGAACCAAAGTTACAGGCAGGGAACCTCTTCTTCTTCTTTGGGGTCTCTCTGATTCACACCATGACTTCCACTTCCCCCTCCTCCTCCCCTCACTCACCCCACAAGACTTGCCAGGTATAAGCGGCTCCCATCCGAAAATGAGATCTTTGCCGCACAGTCTAGACAATCCTTGAAGAAAGTCTTTGGGGTCATAAGCCCTCAGAGAAGAAAAAGATGAACAGATGAACTTACAAAAAAATCCAATATGATGGGACTTCCTTATGATCCTACCACAATGGTGGACAAAAATGAACTAGGTTTCAGCAGGACCACATGGCCTATACATGTGTGGCTGAGGGGGTGGGGCTGTTGCCAAAATGCAGCTCTACAAGCTTCTGAAGATCTCCATGGAAGTACAGAATGACCCATATATATGAGTCACAGAGACCCTTCTCTCTGGGATGGGACTTGGGGGCACTTTTCTGAAGTGGTTCCCCTTTTCGTTGGAGGGACAAATTCAGAAGGTAGCACTGGGGGAATCTTGTTCCATCCCCGGGTTGCTGGCCTGTGGGGTCCCTCAGGGCTTCTTTTTGTCCCCCATGCTATTTAGCTTCTACATGAAATTGCTGAGAGAGGCTATCTGGAATTTGGGGTTATCAGTATGTTGACGATACTCAACTCTGTCTTTCCTCTCCACTGAATTCAAAGGAAGCTGTCTCTGTGCTAAACCAATGTCTGCTGTTGGACTGGATAAAGGTAAATGAACTGAAGCCTAATCCAGACTAGAAAAAGGTGCTCCTGGTCAGTCAAAAGGCAGATCAGGGAATAAAGATTCAGCCTGTGCAAGATGGAGCTATATCCCCCCTGGATTTCAGCTTCACAGCTTGGGCATACTCCTGGACTCAGATCTGAGCTTAGATGCCCAAGTTTCAGCAGTGGCCAGGACTGTGTTTGCAGGGCTAAAATTGCACCTGTTCTCTGAGACATCAGACCTGGCTACAGTGACACATGCCTTGATTACAACCCCTTGTGCATGGCTGTAACACACTCTATTGTGGTACTGCCTCTGCAAACTGTTTGGAAACTCCAGTGGGTTCAAAATGCTGTAGCCAGGCTGCTGACTGGAACAGTTACAGGGAACATGTACCTCCCTTGCTGAAACAACTCCACTCGCTGCTAGTCCAAGCAGATCCAAGCAAACAATGATCTTGCATAATGTCAATTTCTGGGCATAATTCAAAGTACTGATTATGACCTTCAAACGTTTTGGTTTCAGACTATCTGACAGATTCTATCTCCTTCTGTGAGCCTGCCGCATTTTCAAGATCCTCAGGGAAAGGCTTTCTGTTGGTGCAACTACCATAGCAATAGCATGCGTATTTCTATATCGCTTATCAGCTAAATGCTCTCTAAGAGGTTTACAATGTGTTAGCTAATTACCCCCAACAAGCAGGGTACCATCACAGGCATGTTTGGTGTGGACACAGAAGAGAACCTTTTTGGTGGCTATTGCCACATTCTGGGATTCTCTTTCACAGGAAGTTTGGTTGTCCTTCTCCATGGTGTGTTTCTATTTAAGAAGGCCTTTGGTTTTTAATCTGTTGCAGGAGATGGAGTTTTTAATGGGTGTGTGTGTGTGTGTCTTTTTTATTAAGTTTTAAATGAGTTTTTAAACTGTTTCTAACTTGTATTTTTAACAGAATTCTGGTTTAATTCTTGTTTAAGTTCCGTATTAATATTTTTTAGTTGTACTTGGTTTTAAATAATTGTAAACCACCTTGAATTTTGCACAGGGAGAAAGGTGGAGGGAAAGGGAAAGGAAAAGAAGGAAGGAAGGAAGGAAGGAGGAAGGAAGGAAGGAAGGAAGGAAGGAAGGAAGGAAGGAAGGAAGGAAGGAAGGAAATCAGCCAAACAAACAAGCTGGACAGTGAAGTAAGCTAACCGGAAGAGAATGCACCCAAATTGAAATTTGGTGCTGGAGGAGAGTTCTATAGACACCATGGACTGCCAGCAGGACAAACAAATGGATCTGGGAGCAAATCATGCCTGAATTCTCCTTAGCAGCCCAAATGATTAAACTGAGGCTGTCATATTTTTTTGTCATATTCATAATTAGCTAAAACACACTGTAAACCGCTTAGAGAGCACTTAGCTGATAAGCGGTATAGCAATACATGCTATTTGTAATGTATAATGTATTTCATGTTGTTCGCTGCCTCAATCCGTGTGGAGAGGCGGGATATAAATAAATAAATATTATTATATTATTATTATATATTTTGGACATATCATGAGATGAAAGACTTGTTGGAAAAAGTGAAAATGCTCAGTGAGATGAAAGGCAACAGGAAAAGAGGAAGACAAATGAATTGATTCAGTCAAGGAAGCAACAGCCCTGAACTTGCAAGAACTGAGCAGGTCAGTTAAAAAGAGGGTATCTTGGAGATCTCTCATTCAGAGGCTCCCCATAAGCTGAGACTGGCTCAATGGCAAACAACAACAAAACAACGACAACCGAGCTTTACTGCTAAGCCATTAAACAGGGAAAGATCAGCCCTCCCAAACATACCTTAACCAACCTGAGCTCTCAAAAGGAAAATTTCCAATGATGCCTCCCTTCCTCAACCTTGCACTTTTTAATGCTTTCAGATTTTAAAAGCTCTCTAGAGCTTTAGCACTAAAACAGCAGACTCCTTTCCCCAGAAATACACACACGCCCACATCAACATGAGAACTGAAATGATGGAAAGATTCCAGTGACAGCTTTCCTTCTCCTCTGCCCTTTCCCAATCTTCCACTCTAAACTCCAGTGGAAACTGAGAACTTAAGGAGTGACAAAGGTCTTCTGCCATGCTTTCATTCTATTCAGCCACCCATCTTCACCGACTAATTTAATTACATTTTAAATATGTTGATAATGCGTAGTGGGAGAGGATCAAATATATAAACAGAGAGGATATGAATACAGGCTTGGCATATTTACTACAAGCTAGGTTGATCATTAAGCAGACCCAAGCAAACAGTGATATTACATAATGTCATGAAGGTAGGTTAGCCAAGTCATAAGGCTTGCACGCATAATTAAAAGTGTACGCAGGCAAGAGAACTACATGTAAGCAAAATTAAATTGAAAAAACCCATACTTAAAAAACAGAAACAAAGGAGGGACAAAATGCCCGGTACAAAGCAAACAATACAAGCAAGGGTTCTGTGTGTGCGACACACACTAAAATGGTTATTTTCTCTTAAGTCTAAAGGTTAGTCTGATATCCCAAGGACAGGCAGTGAAAGTACATGGGCCTGTGCTGTGCCAAAGAAGGCTCTAACATGACTCTTTTTATTAAGAACAGGAGAAAGGGACTGACTGATCCAACAGGGATGTATTCACTTTGCAGGCAGTCATTTCACAAACCCTGGAGCAGAGATCTGGAACTGTTGCTACCATTACATCACAAGTCTTACCCCACCACTTGAACCATGCAGCTTCCAGTCTTAACAATGTGTCAGGCATCCCAACAGCAAAGCTGGGGAACTATCAGCCTTCCACGTACTGATTAAGCATTAGTCCCATCATGTCCCATCACTGGCCTGACAAGTCATTGGTGATGGGAACTGCAGTTCAGCAGAATCAGGTAGGCGAAGGCATCCCAGATTTGCTCCAGCGAAACTTCAAACGCATGGACAAGAAATGTGACAATGGCTAAATGTTATCCTGCAGTAGCTAAACAGCAGCTAAATGTTATCCTGAAGTATCGGAGACAGCTGTTGTTGCTACTATGTACCTTCAAGTCAATTCCAACTTATGGCAACATTAAGGTGAATCTATCATGGGGTTTCCTTGACAAGATTTGTCCAGAAGGGATTTGCCTTTGCTCTCATCTGAGGCTGAGAGAGTGTGACTTGCCCAAGGCCACTCAGTGGGCTTTTCACAGTTAAGCAAGGATTCAAACCCTGATCTCCTAGAGTCCTCATCCAAACCACTATGCCATGCTGGCTCCCTCCATAGAGAATACAACCAAGAGTACGCTCTACTGCACTCATGTTCTGCTCCCCATAAGCATCTGGTTGTCTACTGTGCCAACACAATGCTGGATGCAACGGGCCCTCCATCCAATCTCACATAGCTCTTCTAATGTCTTTATCTACCAAAACTGGATATTCCCTGGGATTGGACCAGCATATTTGTTTTCAAAAAGGCCAAGAACCACTTTTATTTCAGCAGCAATATCTCTTATTCAAAAAAGAAAAAAAGAAAAAAAAAAGGGAAATTTCCTGCCACTGTTGGGTTATGTATATGGGTGTATGTGGATGTCTGTGTATACATATTTATTTCTATTAATCCTGTACTCTTACCCTCCATGTTGCATCGTTGCTATGACCAAATCTTGTCACATCAAGTCTTGCCCACAGAAAATTCACCTGACTTCACACATGACCAGCCATGCCCACATGCCACCTGAGGCTCCACCTGCTGGCCTGCACCTGGCACAGAGTCTATCTCAGTCCCTTTAAAGTCACTGGTTGTCACATCTCAGTGAAAGTATCTGTGGACCAGTTTACTGTTCCAGCACCTTCAGTTAAGAAGACATCTACTTGAGGCTCTACCTGAGACAGGCAAGAGAGGAACTTTAGGGCCACCACGCCAACCTCTGCACTTGAAAGACTATAGTTTGCTCTAAACATATGGGCAGAGATCATTTCCCAGAGGATCCATGACCTGCCTCCCTTAGATGCCAGGAAGAAATACAAGTGGGTAAAGAAGGCTGCTAGGAAGAGAGGGCAGGGGGCCACCAGGTACAACTGTGTACACCTCTATCGTGTCCCCCGCCTTACTCTTTTTCTTCTAAACAACAAAGGTTGCAACTTTCCCCTCACAGGGGAGTTGTGGTTCAAGTCCCCTGATGATATTGGTTGCCCTTTTTTTGCACGCAGCAATCTGCAGGCTCGCAGAGGGCCAAAGGTGGGGTCCCTTCCCAAGACGATCACAATCTGTTTAAATGGCCTAGCCAGACCAGCCAGGGCACTGCAGCAACCCATGGGGAAACAGTGGTGTCTGTGTGGTACCATATCATCATGGGAAAAGCAACCCGCTGGAAGGACTCTTGAAATCACTCCTGGGAATTAAGACAACAGATGGCTGGTATTCTGACGGTGTGTTATGTTAGCAATTGTACTTTTCCCAGTGTCTTGCAATGATGGCAAAGGAAAGCAGATAAAATCTGGAAACTCAAAGCCCCACCTACATCTCCAATGTCCTTCCTTCCTTCATTCGCATCCATTATGTTCAGGGCCTTTGTCCTCTTGCTACCACCACTTACTCTGGCTTAATTATGTCAGTGAAGTGCAACAGCAGGATTCTGCCCTGGGTTGCTCGTAGTGATTTCTGCACAAAGCGGATCTCTCAATAAACAGAAGCATGAACTAACTGCACTGACGTCTGGTCATGGCTGCAAAATGCAAGCAGGATAGGTGTCTGTGCTACATTTAAATAGAAAATTGCTGATCTTTACACATAAGAAATGTGTAAATCCATTAAGAAAATTGGGGTAGGCAGGGGAAGAGAAAGGTTTGGGAATCATTTGGCCAGTGTCACACATCATCATAATAAGACTATTATACATATGACTGCTTTAAAGCTATTAAAAGCTTTTAGAGCTATCTACCGGCCAACTTCCGTATCATCCACAGTCTCTCTTGACATGACAGTAAAGATGGGAGTCTTTCTGCAATCCACTCTGTAGGACTAATATAAATTTTCCACTTCCATTTTGGAGGATTTTTAATACCTTTTAAGCTATAAAGCTGCTGTGACTAAATATCCAACTAAAGTAAGCATATTATTAGCATTCTGATTTTCCAGCATCACACTAAACTGGATAAGGAATAGTCTGTATAATGGCAAAGCATCTTTGTAACAGCAACAAAAAGTCACAGAGCTACTGAGCTGGCTATCTAAAGGCTGCAAGAAGGACATCTATCACCTGCTCTGGTCTAAGAAAAAAGTAATAATTTGGATTGAATGGGCTGCTCTAGAAATGAGGATGCAGATGCCAAATCTTCTTCAGCCCTGTGTAAATAAAATGTGATCTCAGAAATCTAAGAAAGAGTCTTCTGGTCCTGCATGTGCAGCACCTGTTCTCTCCATTCATCAGATTAGGGAAGTTTCAGAAGCAAAATGCCATGCTTGAAGGATGGTGTTTGAGAAAGCTGCAAGGGGGCCCCTCAGGATACATAAACCCCTGAACATTTCCAGGAATACCTGCAGCTAAGCCACAAAGCTAGCTGTGATGAACTCCAAGTATAACAAGAACAGGATTACACTGAGGACTTTAAGACAGAAGCAAGCAGAGACACTCCTGGCTGACCCTTCTTCTTCTTCGTTGGCAGAGGGCTGGACTAGATGGCCATTGTGGACCCTGCCAACTCTAAGGCTATTTCCACACTAGACGGTTATAATGCTTTTTTTCTACTTCCAACATCCTACGGAATCTTAGGGTTTGCAGTTTAGGGAGGGGCCCCAGGGGCCCAAGGATTCCATAGGATGTTGGAAGTGGAATAACAGCACTATAACAGTCTAGTGGGGAAATGGCCTAAGAGTCTATGATTCTACATTATTGTCCTTTATGGGCTGAGAGGGAAGGAAGCATCACATGACCTGCCAAGAAAGTGGCCATAAATCTGGTTCGATGGGGAAGCATGGCACTCTCTTTTCTTCGGCTTGAAAGAAAATATAGCTACTTCAGCTGTCCTCACCTTCCCCACCAGATGTCCCCAGGGTTTGATCTTCCTTCCTAGCTCAGCTAAGTAGTTGGGATAATTTGGTTAGTCTGCCAGCAGCCCAGCAGCTGCTTACAGAAAGGCATTTCATAGGGTTTTCTTAGTCAAGGAATACTCAGATGTGGTTTTACCAATTCCTTCCTCTGAAATAAAGCCTACAGCACCTGGTGTTCATTGGTGCTCTCCCATCCAACTATTAACCAGGGCTGACCCTGCTTAGCTTTAAAGCTATATACCACTCTTCAAAATACTCATGGCAGCTCACACAACAGAATGGTTGCAAAACATGAACAGATGGGATCTCTGTCCAGGGGGCTGTGCACAAGCCACTGATGACTAGCTGCAGAATGTGTGAAGCCATTCCTGAAGAGAAGCTTTCCAAAAGATATCTGACAGATTAATTCTGCATAAATACCTGAAGCATAAGGAAACTCTGACGGAACATTTGCATGTTTAAAAAAGAACCTCAAACGCTAGCTGGATTTTTTCTATCCCAGGGCAAGCCATTTACAAATGTTTTATTTGTGTTTTCAATCAGGCTACAGCAAATTAACTCCCCGGTGTTTGAAGTCTGAAGTAAATTTGCCTCATCATAATTGCCTCTTTTCCAGACAAGCAAATGCTTGTGCCAACTGAACTCGCTCTTGTCCAGAGAGAAGAAAATGTAATAAAAAGTGTGGAGCGCCGCACAGTTCCAGAAATGCTTGTAAAGATCTGCCTCTCTTATCTGCACTGAAACATTCACTTCACCCAGAGGAGTCTCTTTTGCAGCAATGTAACACTGCTGTTCAGGGGCTGAGTAACACAGAAACTGGAAGAAGCATCCATGTGCAGGTACTTCCAGCTAAGCCACACGATCTCACGTGTCCATATAGCTGACTGCAGGAGTAGCCAACTCACTTGCCAAGAGACAATTTGGCCCTTAAACTCAATTGTTAGCACAACAGCCAAGGACAAATCCTAAGTGCCAAAATGAAAATCCAACAGCATTTTGCTAAAGATGCCATCGACAAAGGTAAAAGGAATCAGCAGTAATGCCCTCAGCCTTAAAAAGCTAAACATGGAAAATTTGTATATGTTTAAATTTCCTAAACGACCCCACCAAAAGTCTAATTTTAGATGCTACCTAAATTCAGAAGCAAGCATTCAATGATGCTAAGGCAATAAAATTCAGTTTTAGTTTGAATATGACCATGAGTACAGGATATTTCAATCTCCCTCAAAATTTCTACTCCCCATCCCAAATGCTTCAGAATTTCCCAAAGTGTTACTTCTCTAGCATCAACACAATGCCAGCCATGCCTCCTGAGTCACACAGCTTGCCTTGTTGGGGTGGGCATCTGCCAGGAAACATTTACCAGCCAGAAAGTTGTACGCGCATGTGGCTTTAAGTCACCTGTCAACTTATGAAGACCCCACGAATTTCACAGGGTTTTCTTAAGCAAAGAATCCTCAGAGGTGTTTTTGCCACTTTCTTCGTCTGAAATATAGCCCACAGCACCTGATACTCACTAGCATCGACCAGCCACATACTAACCAGGGCTGACCCTGCTTAGCTTCCAAGATCAGACAGGATCCGGTGCCCTTAAGGTATTGAGACTAGGATTCTTGAGTTGGTCGCAGCCAATAGACTGTTCAGTTAGCTGTCATCCACTGCTGGCAAGTTGATTGTGGACATGTTCTGAACATAACAAAGAACTGATTTCTGCAAGCGGAATCTGGCAGGTAGGCAACCTGTTCTTCCTTAGCATGGCCTGTGTTTATAAAAGAAGGTCATTTCCACATGACTTGAGAAGCAAGGCCAGGGATCTTGCCTTCCCCTCAGTGATTGCAGGAAGGAATCTCCTGTGATTCTGCAGAGGGCCATGGCTATCTCCGCTCTACTTTCAACTGATGGCAGATCACTTGATGTTTCTCAAACTCCCTGCACTAGAGCTGCTATTTGGAACACAGGGAAAGCCCTATACTCTCAGACTCTGGCCTTGGTTTGGTTGCTGTTTCTAACTAGAAATGCCCAGTGGATGAATGAGAACTGGATAAGTCAACATTTACATAAGCATTGTTGACCCAACAGCCCTGCTCTACTGAGAATACCAGTTGCAGTTAGGTCTCTTTCTTCATCCAGTTCAATCCTTATCCATTCTACTGAGATCTGCTGGAGAGGTTCTTCTCTCTGTCCCACCACCTACACAGGTGCATCTGGTGGGAACACAAGAGAGGGCATTCTCGGTGGCTGCTCCCAGGCTCTGGAATTCCCTTCCCAGAGAGGTCAGACTGGCATGCTCCCTCCTTCCTGCCGTAGACACGCAAATACATTTTTTATTTCAGCAGGCATTCAATATACAATTATTGCCTGCTGACAAAAGGTGCTGGCTAATCTTAATTGTTTGTGTTTTTAAATATCAGTTTTAACTCTATTTTAATTATTACCATTTTGATTGTTTAAAGTGTGTTTTAATTTTTGTATGTTAAGATTTTTTAACTATGTTTTCTTTTTTAAAAGTACTGTAAGCCACTTTGAGTTCTTTCGAGAAAAAAAGTGGGATACAAATAAAGAAGAAGAAAAAGAAGAAAAAGAAAATGTTCATCATCATCATCATCATCATCATCATCATCTGACTGGCAGTAGCTCTTCACTGTCTTCTACATTACTGGATACCTGTTCTTTTTTTTTCTTTTTCTTTTTTGAAAACTAGAAACGTTATGCGTTGAACCTGGGCTTTTGGCAAGCAAAATATGGATTCCTCCACAGATCTCTTTTCCCTTCACATGTTATTTATATAATCCTATATCTTGAAACATATGGCCATGCAAGTCAATGCCTTCTTTATGACAACAATTAACACCACTCTGAATGTTCTCAGAAACCATTACAACAAGCCAGTAAGAAAGAGATCTATTCCCTTTTCCTGACGCAGGCCAAGTCCAAGAGATTAAGGCTTGCCTAGTGAATTCAAAGCACAGGTAAGATTTCAACAGAGATCTCCTAGTTCAGTGCTTAGTATTAAGCATTACACTAAGTGAACTTCCACCCTTTATTCCACCTAACTTCACCCCTCCACTCTGCATGTGTCATAATTTAGGAACAGTGCTTTGGAAGATGCAAAGAGAACTGATGCTGATCCTCAGTTGTGGGACTCTTACACCCCAGCAGAGGATCCCAAGTTTAAAAGGAGCCAAAATAATGGTCAGCCATGATCCCAGGTCACAATTTAGCCTTTTCCACCAAGAACTCTTTCCGAATCATTCCCAGTAAGTCAATGAAAGTCTACATACCAAACTGAGGGGTTCCAAGGACACAAATCAGAAGCAACGTGAAGCAAATAAACATAGCTTGAGAGATCTGGAAGTCATTCTCTAGTTCTTCCTTCCTCCCACAATCCTTTTTTATTCTATTTGCATGTCTTCAGTGTCTTCCTCTCTGAAGAAGAAAGGAATTTATCTTGCGGTAATAAGAACAGGCTGCTGCAGCGCCCTAATTCTGTGCTCTCTCCTTCCTATGTAGATGTGGCATCCTGACAGTTATGCTGCTATGTGTCCCATTTCCAGTCTCAGTTGGGAGGTCTGGAATTAACAGGCTGCAAAAGCAGCACAAAAATACCGGCTGGCTCCCCTGTCTTCTGAGTGGCCAAAAGCACTTAAAATTTGAACCCAATGAATCACAACATACACCACCTGTGCTGTTTTTATCAGGGTTGCTCACCAAGCAAAGCATGAAGGACCTATATAAGCAGTTCAAGGAAACAGGGCTCTTCTATGGTCAGTACAGAAGCATGCCTCCAAGTCTGGGTGAAGAATTTGTGGTACTTTAGGAGCTGCGGGATTGCAATTCTCAGTGGTTTTAGCCACCACCTGGCCTGTGGTGAGGAATAACAGGAACTGTGATCCAATAATAGCCGGTCAGTCACAGTTTCCCCAACTCTGTCTTAAACTGAGGGAAAAGGCAAGTGCTAAGGCTGAAAAATTTTGAGTAAATCCCTTCTTCCTTGTCTGAATTTCCTTAGGAAGCCGAGAAAATCACAACGCAATTCCTGTCTTCACTATTCCCCTTCAACTATGAAGCTGGCACCCAATATCTTTTTCCTGGGGACCCACAGACCCTTCTTGGATGCCAGGGGTGTATATATCCCACAGTTTAGCCTCAATACTGCAAATATGTACCAGGGTGGTGATGCCTGGCACAGAGGGAAGCCTCAAAGATGCTGACATGCAAGACAGTTCGCGACCATGTCGCCACGATGGCCCTCTTCAAATGCTCACATTTGCAGCACCAATTTCACAGACAGAGAAGAGAAGCAACTGACATTTGTTTGTTTGCTTGTTTGTTTAATATTCTGCCTTTCTCCCAATATGGGACACAAGGCAGCTTACAGTAAAAGAGTAAAATGAAATATAGTTAAAAGAATATATAGCACAAAAGTTTTAAAAAATCACCAACTAGGCACTTACAGAAAAATACTTAAGTTTATAAGACATATAAAATATAAGAACAAGGTACAACATAGACCATGAAAAGGCCCTTCTGCCACACTCAGTTAAAGAGTTTTTGTCTGCTGACAAAAAGCGATCACAAACGGGATCAACCTAGCCTCCCATGGAAGGGAGTTCCTCAGTGCAGAGGCAGCCACTGAGAAGGCACTGTCCAATGTTCTCATCAGCTATTTATTTATTATTTATTTATTTATTTATTTATTTATTTATTTCCCGCCTCTCCATATGGATCGAGGCGGCGAACAACTTACAAATAGCATGTATTTCGAAACATTTCTATACATGCCCCCAACAAGCTGGGTACTCATTTTACCGACCTGCGAAAGGATGGAAGGCTGGGTCAACCTTGGAGCCGGGCAGGATCAAACTCACAACCTTGTGGCTTGCAGTACTGGCATTTAACCACTGCGCCACCACGGCTCCTTACCTGCAATGGTGGTGAGGCAGAGAGTAAACTCTCCCATGAAGAGCTTAAGGTTCAGGCAGGCTCATGCTGGGAGATACAGTCTTTCAGGCAGGCTGGACTCAGCCCATACAGGTCTTTCTATGAGAAGCAATTTGATTATGGATGGGCAGCTAATCAAAATGTTTCTTTTCTTTTTTGGGGGGGGAATATTTTTATTGATTTCAATTAAAACGTTTCAACCAGGGGGCAGTACATCTGAGAGAGCTGCCTCCACTGCAACCTATCACATGCTACCAACATGGCTCCCCATGCTTAAATGTGTGTTTGCACTTGATCAAACTGTTCCTGCCTTGCTTCTTCTGCCCATGCTTATTTTGCCTGCTCCTGTGCTTCTAAATGCATTGAGTTCTATACACAGTGAGTTCATGGAGACTTATACAAATGTACAACGTTCAGAGCACTGTTGTGCTGTATGCTGCACCATGCCGAAATGGAGACGGGGGAAAAATCCCCACCCCTTTCTACTTTTTCCACCTGGAAAAAAAAAAAAACTTGGAGAGAAATTCTGGAAACCCCACATCAGAACTACCACAACCTGGCCCTTCCCCTTACCCCAAAAGGAAATGTTCATTTCCTCAAAGTTAGTTGCATAGTTGCTTCCAATTCAGCTTATGAATGGGAATTCTAATTCAGCAATTCACCTTATGCTGACATAAGGTGCTAAAGCGAGAAATTTCAGAATGCAAAAATGAAACACTACTGCCGGCAAGAAAACAGCAGATACTGTGAGAAATCCAAGGAGGGCTGCAAAACCCGGAAATCAGAGCATCCCAAATAAGTGCCGTAATCACTCCAAAGTATTTCAGCACTGTACTCTTTCCAGGAATGAGACCTCAATGAGACACTCAGGGCAGAAGTGTGCAGAGAAATTCAAAGCAGCAAACTCCAATCACTGAGGAGCTCATACCATGTGGCCTCCATGAATCCAAAACCAGCAATGCAGAATATGACAATACTCACGTCCTGTGTTTTGTATCCCTCAGTGGTATTACATTATTTCTCCATCCTCTTTTTAAAAGGGTCTATTTTAAAAGGAAGCTTGTTAGGTGCCTTCTCACTGACTCTCAGCTTATGATGGCCCTATACTAGGATTTTCTTCGACACACTTACAGGAGATTTGCTATTACCTTCCTCTGAGGTTGAGAGAATGTAAATCACTCAAGATTACCTAGGAGGGTTTGGTCTCCCACAGTCCTAATTCAACACTGAAACTATGACATCACACTGGCTCTTGTCTGATATCACCATGCTACTTTTTTATTACATGCCTTCAAGTCAAGTTTGACTTACGACAACCTTGGCCAGACTTATTCAGAGGAGGGTTGCCATATGAGAGAGGGTGTCTCGCCCAAGGTCATTCAATGGGTTTCCATGGCTGAAGCCTGGCCTCCTGGACTCCTAGTCCAACACTCAGACCTCTCAGCCATGTAGGTTATAAATACCTTGTGCAGAATGAACACAGTCAGTCCCTTAAAACATAATCACATAAATAGTTGGATTTTTTTAAACTTTCTAAGCTGAGCAATACAAAACAGATGGCGCACCTGTTGCTTCTTGTAGTTGTTCACCTGCCAGGTACTTTCCCTCTAAAAAAAAACCCCCAAAAACAGAGACAATGCTTCAAAGTCTAAACTGCATGATTTCTGATTCATGAGATTGTCCTACAGAAAAGAACGTGAAATCACCAAGGAAACAAGGCCATAAATTTCTAACACACAGGATGTCATTTGTAAGCCTTGGATGGCTTTTATACAGACCGACTGACAGCTTATAATTTTGTTTTGATTCTCCAGTCTGGTACTTTCAAGATGCAGCGCCCCTTTCCCCCATTCCCAAGCTATTAGTTTCTTATGTGTACTGATGAAGGCGGAAGTGGGGAAGAGCTCTGAGGTTTAATCCTTGTGCCAATATTCTTCTGACATGCATTTATTTTGCCCAGAGTTCTTTGGTGTGCGTAATCTAATAAAAAAAGTTTATTAAAAAAATAAACCAGAACATGTGTTTTATGGTTCTCCAGTATGGGAGAAACTTGCTTATACATGAGCCCCTTCAGACCAGAGTTAAAAGCTACAGAACTGCTGGGCAAATGTTTTTTCAAAGATCTGATGTAGCAGAAGTTAATTAATATGCTACATTTTGGAGCTAGTGTACATCCTGAGTGTTTAAATGATTTCCAGACTGCTGAACACTCTGAACAAGGAAAATAAAGCTGTTAGTCACTGGACAACATATGTGATGAAAAATGATTAAGCTGTGGAGTGAGTATGATAAATAGTACAGCCTTCATTCAAACTAAATTGTGGGTCATACCCCAAAGTGAAAGGCCTAAATTTGTGCATGGTAGAGATGAAAGAAAGAGAAATCACCCTAAGAGAATGAATGGTTCTCAGTGACCCCAAATTCTGACTGGCTGGTCAAAACACTGTTATAACTATGCTGTGCCATCACTGTTACGGATCATCTTATACAGTTGAATCAACAAGTTCCAGCCCCACAAGATGACTGCAATAATAGACGAAGAAACAAGTTGACAGAGGAGAGAATATGGCCAAACACAGTTACGTGGTCTTCATGGGATTTAAAAGGCTAACCCAAAGCGAAAAGGAAAAAAGAGGTGTGGGAGGCAGAGGATTAAAGGAAATCAAAGGAAAGTGGGGGCGTGAGCACCATATCTGAAGAGGTAACATCACATGCAATGGACAGCCAGAAGCCATGAGCAGTCATGCAAAAGTGGAGGAAAAATATGCATAGTCCTCTTGAAAAACCTCATATAAATCTTCAGGTTTGCCTAAATATGTTTAACTTTCTATATTAACTTTGATTATAAGGGAATTCAAGCTTGGGAAGGTAAGAGCCAAAGAAATCTCATACTATTATTGGCCGAAATTTGTGGATGCACTTGTGTGTATCCGGCACCCGGAGTATCCTTTTGGAGACCCTGCCTCTCCCCACAATTTTTTTTGGGGGGGGGGCAAAAAGTTTGGTCTCTTCCATTCCACTACCAAAGGTACCATCCTGCAGCATGACTCAACTACCCCTTCAAGCACGTCCATATAAAAACACACACACACACACAGAGTGGCTGACCACTTTTCTGGCTGGCTGAACTTCAGTTGGAACAATCTTTCTTTCCCTTTTCAAAGGGAAACAAGCTCTCCCTAGGAACATGAGGCCTTGCCTTGATTTCGCTGCATTTCTGTCTCATTTTTGTCCTGTCAACAATCCACAGTGAATGCCGGAACTTTCTTTCCTTCTTCCTGCCCATGCAGATTTTGGTATACACTTTTCCTAGTATATGCATTTTTTAAAAAATTGTTTGCTTGTTACCTGAAGTGCATTTGTGTGCATTTCTGCCAGACACACACTTACTTGTAGATAATTCTGAATAGGGGAAAAAAAACCTTAGAAGTTTCTTCCTGATGACAAGAACCCTGAAAAGTGCACAGTGGTGTAGCTATGTGTGTGCATGTGCCTTCAAGTCACCTACCAATTTATGGCAACCCCAATTCCTTCCTCTGAAACAGCCTACAGTACCTGCTATTTGTTGATGGTCACCCAAAGAACTACCATTCAGGGCTGATCCTGCTTAACTTCCAAGATGAGACAGGACCTGGTGCTTTTAAGAGTATTTAGGCCCTGGTGCAGTTATGGGGAAGCAGGGTAGGAAGGCAAAGCGAGGTAAGAATTCTGCTCCTCCACGAAATTTAATCCCAAGTTTCTACCATCATGATAACTTAAAACTTCAGTTGATCATTTAGAAATATAGCTTAGGCATCAAAAGAAAAGGGGCTGGACAAGTTAGCAAGGGAATGTAAAGAAAGTAGATAGAAGAGTTCTAAGTGTGAACAATTTCCAGTATCTTACTCTCTGCAATGCTACATATTTGAGACCTAAAGGAAATTTTGATGCTAGAAAAATCTGGCCTCGCCCACCTCACCAGGTCTCTGTGAAAATGAACTTGGCAGGGTTCACTGCTCAAGATGTCCATCGTACGATGCATCATGTATCTCAATATCCAGGTCACTTCCTGATGGAGGAAAAAGGTTGGGCAGGTGCAAAAATGTGGAGAAATTGCCCCCCACAACACCTGGGGTTCATTTGGAGCTATTTTTAAAAATGGGGGAGGGGTTGAGGGTCACAAGCTAACCTTAGAGAGATACATGTGGATCACAGGCTGCACTTTTTCCACCCCAGCCTATAAAAATGAAAGCTGGAAACTGGGGATTCTGTAACGAGGGCAGAAGCATGGTGCTACGCTCTCAATGTGAACCGACTCACTGCATGTTACCGCTTTATTATTTGGTATCCATTGCTGTATTTTCGACCCCATCTTCTCTTTCAGAGGGTGACCTGTTCATACATTTTTAAAAGGCTGGATTGCTACCCATCTTTTTTCATTATCAGGGAGTGCCAAAACTTGATGCAGGTATTAGCAGAGCTCCATGACATTATGGAATCTTCAAGAGCATTCCAGCTGCTCGTGGTAAATTTGTCATCATCATTCTGACAACAGAGCAGCTTCTGTGAGAAATATGGTATGCGGGGAAAACCTCACACCTGCAGACCAGAAGAGCTGTGAAGGGAAGCAGAGAGTGAAAGCTGAGTGGAAAGGCGGCCCAAGTGTCAGGAGGAGAGGGAAGCCCAGAGGCAGGGAGGGATGAACTGCGGCAGGGGGCTAAAACAGGGCTCTGACAGGGACAAAGGCCCAAGAGAATGCCAGGATGGAATCTCACAAGAGGCAGTATGTATTGCTGGCAAGTAGGAAGACAGCAGGTACGGGGGGTCTGGAAAGTGGGAGACCGTGCCCCAAGAGGTAGGAGAGAGCTGGGGTGCAACTTTGTATATTGAAATCAGATCAGTCAAATCTTTGGCTGCTGCCTTTATTTATGTAACCTGCAAACATGGTCTGCTAGCAAACCTGTTCAGGCAAGAGATGGATCAACCGCAGTGCTAAGCAAAGTTTCTCAGAAATCCATAATAACCGCAAATACAAGAAGCATGCTAAAGTGTAGTACCTGTTATGGATTAGGTTCAGATGCTGAAAACCCATACTCTTAATCCTCAGTTAAATGGTCTCAGGAGACAGACTAGGGGTGAGAAAATCCAGTCAAAGAGCCTGGAGGGCTGTTTTGGTGATAACAGTGGGCAAGATGGATCAGCTGCCTGACTCAGTAGAAGGCACACTCATGCACTCGTAAGTTCAAAGCCCCAACAAGGCACTGCTTCTATCCCTACCTTTTCCCTCGGTCTCAGAATCCAGATGTGATCAGATTTCTAGATACTAGCTTTTCTTCCTACTGGCAGGATGTGCTTTTCAAATGTCTGGCAACTCAGCATGCCAGATGCCCACAAGACATGGCACTGACTGCTACTAGTACAAATGCACCACTAGAATGTATAGGCTGGAGAGAGTAGCTACCAAACCCAAAACATCTGTAAAATAATAGGTATTTCTTTTACGGGACACTTCCTGTCCGACTTCTCAGGTTGGTTCTGGGAAAAGTGATTTCTGGAACAGCCTTCAAACAGAAGAGGAAGGGCCCACAAACAACCAGACAAACTGTATAGGCTGTATAATCTCCACTCTGAGTCTCTAATAATGCTGTCCCGCATTTTGTACAGCTAGTGCAGGGTAAACATCTGTAAAACACTGAACAGCTTGTACGTTAAGAAGACTGCAAGCACAACAGTGATTCGCCCAAGCAAACCCACAAGTATCATAGTTGTCCCCAACCCAATGCTACATGCAGAAGCCAGGCAGATGGAAATTCCCAGCAAAGAGTGGGAAACAGCACTGCATCAAAACAAGTAAACATCAATACAGAAAATAACAACACTGCAGGATGGGGAAAACACCAGAACATTTGTACTACATTAAGGCTACAATCCTACTACGAGCTATTAAATACTGTGAAGAAGTCACTCTGCTCTTCTTGTACTATCAGTCATAAAGGTTGACTCAAATGTTGATCAAAGCAGCACCCTTGTTTCCTTGGGTGGGTCAGACCCTGAAACTGGCTTAACTTTAAAAACAAAAAGTTCATGTGTTGTTAATGAAGAGAAAGAACCACTAATAAAGACAGGCAGACAAGGACAGACTTTAGAACGGGAATGGAAAAAACTACCAGAGACGATTCAATCTAGACAAAGGTATAAACACAGTACAACAATTTATGTACAAAGCAGGGATAAAATGTGTCTTCAATTCCTTTAATTAGAAGGGGGGAGCCTGAGTTACGAATGCTGCACATAAAGCTGGTTCTCTTCCAACAGCTGTGCTCCTTTACTAACAGTCTCTGCATCTAAGAACACACACATGCATGTAAGGCTGTTGCTGGGGGGCAGGATTCAGCTAAACTCTTTCTGAAAAGTATTTTTATTAAACTGGGAGAAGTGCAAGGCATATTGTAATTGAACTTTGAAAGTTACATCCAATATAGATTAAAAAATGTATCGATTTGCTTCCACAATGTTGCTATCACGCTATACAGTAACAGAGTCCAACAGCAGTGCTACTGAACATGGTAGTCCATGGACCAGTGCCAGTCCTCAAGCCACTGGCGGCAAGCTCATAGCACGTTTCTAGTGAGGAAAGGGGGGGGAAGGCAGTTGTAAGCCAATGGGCAAAAATACAATGCCAGGCCCTTACACAATGGGCAAAAAACCTGCCAGTCCTGCATATCAGATATCTTAGGAAGCACAGACCTACAGTTCTAAGCTGAAAAATTGTCACTAGCCACTATTGACACTTTGGGTGTCCAGCATAAAATCCCCTTCCCATAAATTGGAGATTGGGCACTCATGAAGGGTTGGTGGGCAGGAAGGACAGCCAACCTTCTCTTTACAAGACTTGCAGTATACACAAAGACTATATTCATGGACCTGGAGGGAGCCTTGCAGAACATCTGTTCCAACCATCACCTTCCAACCTTTCACTTGCTTTATGAAAGCTAGTGCTATGGCATCATCCATGGCTAGCTAGCCAGTCTTTACTTAGAAAATCACCAGAGAGTGAGACCGAGAGAGTCCACCAACCACTAGTGCTGCTCTTACCATCAAGATATTTTACCCAATGTTCAGCCAAAATCTACTCTATTTCCCTCTGGGGCACAGCACAGAACAAATCTGTCCCATCTTCCATAGAAGAGTCCTTCATGTATTTGAAGAGTGTGGTCATCTCTCCCCGACACCACCACCCATCTTCTCTCTCCCAGGTTAAACAATAGCCAGTTTCTTCACAGTTTTCTCACAGATCTTATTTTCTAACTTGTATCAGTAGATGACTTTAGGGCATTCAAAGACCATCATCCTCTGTCCTTTCCCCAATTTTGAAACTCAGAGAGTAGCTGCTAGAGGAAAGTGTTCCCAGATGCAGAGTCACTCAGTACAGAGGTTGGAAGAAACAGCACAAGCAGCACACTTGGCTTTCTGTTCCTTCTTGGTGCTCTGTTTTGCACCAACCATTTCCCTCAAAGGCAGCGCCATGAAGAAGACATTACAGTAACCCAAACAGGAAAGGACCAGACGTTAGCTTACTGCAGCTTAGCTTGCTATCCATCTGCAAATCCAGTCTTAGCTGAGATACCAGCAGAAACTGGCCGTGAGGTTCTCTGCACCTTCCTTGACTTCAAGACATCAAAGAGTATTCCAAAACCACAAACCCAGTCCCTTCAGGAAAACGTAACTTCCTCCAAAGCCAGCGGAACATCTTTTGTCTGGACCAAGGAGCTCCCTCCCAACAGAGTGTCTGCCATGTCTGGACTGAACCTCAGACCTCATCTAACCCATTACTGCAGTCAGAAACCAGTCTAGCATACCTGGCTCTGAGAAGGAGGAGGAATGGAGTGGAACAAATGGCATGGTGTACCATGATGTTGCCTATGCATTTCCAATGAACCCTCAGCAATTTTGGAGAAGATAGTTCAATGTATATACAGTAGGTCCCTCATAACTCCAGGGAATACATTCTGGGACTCACTGTGTATTGCAAGAAAACATGGTTAATTCCAGAAGCTGCTTTTTAAATGAGATGAACAATAGGTCTCTTAGGCTTATCAGAATTGCCAGCATCACCACTCTTCAGCTTTGGGTCCATTACAAACAAAACAATGATGCAAACAGGGGGATTTTACAAGTGACTGTACTGGATAAGGACAAGGACTTTACTGTGCATGCTCAAGAATTCTGCAGAAGGACACTGTACCACAATCAGATCACAAAGAGTAATCAAGAATACTGCTAAGAAGCAGAGTAGCATTAGAGCACACATAGTACTGTATACAGCGAAGAAATGAGAGACAGCAGGGACAACATGGGACAACACGACACCGCAAGTGAACAGGGTGCCATTTGCTTCAATTTTACATTCCCTGACATTTGGCATGTAATACTGTATGTACGGTACTGTATTTTGCTTTATTCCTTTGATTTCTATTTTATTACTATTAAATTCATAGTATTGTTTCAGACTACAACTCATCATAAGTAACTGAAACGTGTATACGGCCACACGGTTATGGGGGACCTGCTGTATTCTATTAAGGACTGGAAATAACATTCTCTTATAAACACAGGCCATGCTGAGGAAGAGCAGGCTGTGTACCTGCCAGACTCATCTTGCATGAATCAATTCATGGATATATTCAGAAACATGTCCACAAAGTACCAGCTTTCCAGCAACGGTCAACAGCTAACTGAACAATCCATTGGCTACTGTCAGCTCAGGAAGCCTAGCCTCAATCTCTAAGGGCACTAGATCCTGTCTGATTTTGGAAGCTAAGCAGGGTCAGCCCTGCTTAGTATGTGGATGGGAGACTGGTAACAAATACCAGGTGCTAGAGACTGTGTTTCAGAGGAGGGAATTGCCAAAAACTACCTCAGAGTATTCCTTGCCTAAGAAAACCCTATGAAATTCATAGTGTCACCTTAAATTGATAGGTGACCTAAAGGCACACAAAACTCAAAAAATATAGGATAAATTTAAACCCTCTCAATAGGAGAGGAGTGTTTTAAAGCCTTTCTATGCAGCCTTTTTTTTTCCTGTGCAAAGCACATCCCATTGTTGTTTAATGGGTGGAATCCAGATATCTTGTCTCTAGATAGCACTTCACTTGCAAGGTTAGCACATCTCCTAAATATGGAAAGCACTATGATTTATTCCTGGAAAAGTGCAGTTTAACCCACAGAGAGTACAGCTGTTGCTCTTTGCATCTTCTGGAGGAATAAGGTTGCTGAAATAAATAACACCAGACATCATGAATGATAACGAACGACGCAATTCACACAGCATAAGAAGCGATCAGCATTAAGGAGTTGAGTTGTACAGGGCCGGGCTTGTCCATCTCCTCTTGAAGTTATTCTCCAGAGTCCCCAGCAAAGACTTTTAATTGGGAATAGCCAAGCATTACATCTAAGATGGTCTGCACGCAAACGCTATTTATTTGCTCTGCCACTCAGTTATTTCTACTTAAAATGAAAAAAGGCCCAACATTACAGCTTTTGGAGCCAAGTGAAGGACTTTTTTTTTTTGCTTTTGATTTCCTCAGGCATTTCAGAAACTCTTTTTAGAGCTTTTAGAGCTTTCCACTGTTTTATCCCTGCTGTTGGTTTTACTTTTGCTTCTTTTATGGGCTGCTGCTGGTTTCATCTTGCTGTTATCTGACCTGTTTTACCTTTAGCACTATTATTATCTTGCAGGTTTTTTAATTGCTTCAGCACCAAAGGACTTTAGTTACTGGGCAGGATAAATAATTTAATTTTTAAAAAAGCAACAGGCTGCTCCCTTCATCATCAAACCAAAACATGCGGGGGGGGAGTCAATCACAGACTTGGGCTCACCTGAAGCTGCATGTCATCTTTCTTTCCCCTCTCCAAAACTGCAGTATACCACACATTTTTAAAGCAGAAGGCAAGAACAGTAACATGGCAGTCTTCTCTTACCTATTTCAGATATAACAAGCAGAGATCACATTCTTTGAAATGAGGTTTTCAGGTGGGGTGCAGGAGAGGGAATCTCATGCAAAAGATTTTTAAAAATGTTTGTGGCACATCCATTCACTGGTCAACAAATTAAAGAAATGTGAGCCTTAGAAAGCAAAAAATGATACTCAGCACTTTATAGTGCACTTCAAAGTGCTGAAGCTGTCTCAGGAAAGTTCATCCTCTCACCATACAGACTAAGCACCATCTTCTGATTTTTGAGCCACCTGCATGTAGGTCAGCATCCTCGGCCAACAAAGGGATCATCCGTATGAGTCCCATCACCAACATGGTCCACTTTCAATATCTAATTGGGACTGCAGTGTTTAAGGAGTTCCCTACAGATCAATCTAAGAGATTATCTTTTAAAAAGCAAGCAGTTGCTTAGCAACTCCCTATGCTCTCTTCTGCCTGTATTCTCTCTCACACACGTGTGTGCATGTGTGCACGCGTGCACGCACACACACATAGACACAACCTTGTGCTGTTCCAAATTCCCAGAATCGTTTAGAGCTGCTGCTTCTGGATGTGATGGCCTTGTTTGGAAGCCACACAACCCAAGAAAGCCACACAGACTTGGGCAAGGTACTCGCACTAGCTTCACTTCAGTTAGCTATTCCATTGCCAAGGCAAGTTTACAGATGGGGTGACAGCCCCCTTGCAGTGGGATTATCACAGCATCATTTCCATCTTACATGGGGCTGACAGGTTAAAGGGCCTTCCAATGCCCCCTTATTCCCCTCTTTCCTCTTGCTTCCCATCCCTTTATTTCTTATCCATGGTATAGTAACTCGAGCACTGGACAAGAACTCCAGGAAACCAGGATTCAAATCTCTGCTCAGCCTCAAAAACCCATTTGGTGACCTTAGGCAAGTTTTACTTCCTCAGCCTTAGAGGAAGGCAATGGCAAATCTCTGCATAAATTGCCAAGAAAACCCTGGAATAAGACCACCAAGTCAGTTTAGACTTGAAGGCAAACAACAAAAACAGCCGCAGCAGCAACAGCAGCAGCACAACAACAACAACAACAAAAACATATCTATTAGACAATGAGTGCTGTGAGAAATAACTATTTTGTTTTTAAATCTCCATACAACTCTTAGCAAAAACGTAAGATGTTTTACAGTTCATAAACGAAATTAATCCATCTAAGTGAACTATAAGAATAGGAACAGACTAAAAAAACAGAGGAAGAGAGACAACATGTACAAGATTTTAACATGATTTTAATAGAAAGGTTTACCATTTTTAAGCTGTTTTAACTTGGTGACTTGTTTAATATGTCTTTGTTTAAATTATTATATTGCTTTAAATTTGGATTTGTTTTAAATTATGTTCTTTTATTTATACTTTGCCTTAAAATTTCATGATAAATGGTGGGAAATAAACATTTAATTAAAGAAAACTTTGACCATAGCAGGGGTGTAACTATGGTGGGGGGCAAAGAACGAGGGCATTGTGCCTCCAAATAAATAATCCCCCTCCCATTAAATTCTCTTTCAGTCCCCAAATTTCTAGGATCACAGAGAGTGAGACACTGAAAACTATTCATACCTGGAACTCTACCATTTGTTGAGTTCACTTTCCCTGGGTAACTGTGCCTGCCCCTTCTCTTTGGATGCCTAAGCTGTATTTGCAAATGCACAACTGAAGTGTTAAGTTGCTGCATTGCTCAAAAACTGCAGACTGAAGTAAAATCTCAGTGGGGTGGAGGCAGGCAGTGTTCTCATTTTGCCACCGCACCCCACCCCCAGCTATACCCCAAAACACAGCCAGGGTCTTCTGAGCCTCTGAGTTACACCAGTACACTCACATTCAAAATTATCTGAAAAAGAATAAAAATGAGGGGAAATTGAAACTGAAAAGATGGGTGCAATTCTTTGGATTCTGAGAAGAAATGGCAATACTTAGCCCTAGAAGAGCTCCTCCCTTAGCTGCCAACAGCCTCACAGAAACATCTAAGCCTATCCTCGCTTCATTTCCCCTCCCACTTTCCTTAGGGCATTTAAAAACAAGGCAGGCTTTTACCCATACAGGCAAGGCTTCATCTAGCTATATAATCCACTAACCATGCATATAGAGCAAGAAATCCATTCTCTTGCATGTCAGCAAGGTTTATATGTGGAATGGTTAACATCCATTAATGCTAATAGGAGTTAAATCCCTTGACTGGAGAAAAGAGGCCTGTGGAGTTTACTTGGTAGAAATCTGTAATAAAAAGAAAAAAAGAAAAGAAAAGATGCCCACCAGCACATAAAGAAAATTGATTCAAAGCCTGAGACGGCTTCCATTGTTAGTTTACTGACTTGTTATTTGCTCTCAACCTACAAGTTAAAATATATGTGTATACCTCTCAGTGCCTGACCTAGGGCAATCCTGTTAACACATTGTCATCAATAATAAAGTTTATGCAACCACAGCTGGAATATTCCCATGGAGCAACAGACAGGCACACAAATATACTTGCACTATTTTCCTAACCTTAATACAAGGTTTTGTCTTTTAAGGTACGCATTATGTGCCTGAGGGATGAACAAGAGACTATTCATACAATACAATGCATTCCACTGCCACCCATTTTCCCTGGAAGTGTTACCTCCACATTGGTACAACAGAAAGATCATCATCATGACAAGCCAGGGAATCGCAGCAACCCTGGCATGCATGTATGGCAACATGTTGGTGCACACTTCCAGTAATCACTTCTGCTGCAAACCTTCCTCCACGGCTTTCTGATTGCTTTTGTTTTTTAATCACTTTGTCTGAACATGGACACAGCTGTTGCTTTGACTAGACCCCACACCCATTGAAAAAGCCAGAGAAAGAATCTGATGTTCCTTCCATGATTTCTTTCTCTGGCTTGTTCAAAGCAGCAGGGAGAACAGGCAGGAATGTCACCCATGTTCGAATGATATGATAAATCAAATGCACATTCAATCCTAGTGTAGTATCATCATCACTAACAGGTAAATTCAAAGTGGACTCTTAATAGAAGTGATTAAGACTGATTTTTAATGGATTATGAACATTCAGAAAAGATGGGGCATTTAGCAGAAAGGCTGCCAACATAAGCACAACATGGAGAGAAATAAAATGCACTGTTTGAACAGAATTTCAGCATACACACACAGAGGCAGACAAACACATGCACGTACACCATACAGTCTCAAGGCCATTGGCAGGTTTAAGTGGTCCACCAGGTAACATTAAGAGCAGCGTCAACAGAGACTTTCAAAGACACACCACATACAAGACAATGGCTTACATACAAACAATAATGTACAGCAGAATAAAGTACTGTGTTTGCCCAGTAATTGCATTTAAGCACAGAGGTAAACAACAAAAGAGCACAGATTCTTTTTCCTGTAAATGCTGGGGGGGGGGTTGACGTACTTACCCGCTGGCATTCTAATTGAGTCAGCAATCAGGGATTTTAATTTTTGAAGGCCGATCGCTGCAGTTAGCCTTCATTTAATTTCCAGCAATAAATTACCTTTATGCAGGCCTCGGCTCTGCAAAAAAAGAAATTACTCACAGAGGCCAAAACATTAGGAACAGTTGGAAAATAAGTTTATGGGAAAGCTAAAATTCATATTTGAAAGGCTGTCATTCTACAGCAGCAAATTGTACTGAAGAACGGCCTGGCGTGAGTCAGCAGAAGAAGGCAGTGTTGCCAGGAGAGTTAAAAGCAGGGTGAAGGAGAGACAGAACGAAAACAAAGAAAAGAGCAGAGAAGCTAATCATTTCTGCCTCTCAGAACCCGTGTAAAAACCTGCTGTTATCAGTCACAGTGACAAGGATACGCTGGGAAGTCTAGATTTTTTAATCACTTCCTTAGTATTTCCCCCCTTGCGTGCCTCTCAAGCAAAGCAAAGTTGAGAAAGCTAACTTTAAAAACCAGCAAAAGGCAGCTCTGAACACATTCCTGCAGTTAACTGCATGTGGTTCTGAAGCAGGCTGAGGAAATCAATTAAGGCATAGAGCTCCCATACATGGAAGCTGGGTCACTTGGCCCATCAAAGCAGTCTGAAAGACACTGTCCTATTTTTAAAGAAAGGTAGTTGTGTTGGCCTCTCAGAAGAATGTGATATCCCAAATCCACAGCTGTGCAATATTCTTATTAGAACCAAATGAAATTCCATGGAAATCCAGTGGGTGACCCTGGGCAAGTTACAATCTCTCAGCTTACGACGAAGGCACGGGGAAGCCTCCTTCGAACAAAGCTGGCCAAGACAACCTTCTATATAGCAGGGTTACCACAGGTGGGAGTTGAAGTGAAGGGGCACAACAGCAATTTAAAAATTCCACAAGGAGGGCAAGTTTTCTAGTTCTCCAGCATTCTTCATCAAGTTAAGTGGTTCAAAAAATCTGAAGGGCCGGAGGGTAGAAACATGCAGGTTTAAAATTATGGTCACAAGATCTACAGTTAAACTCAGTTCCCAAAGGGAGATCCCTAGAGTCACAGACAGGCATACGGACATCCTATTTTGCTATACCATTTTCATTTACAAGGGTTATTGCTTGCAGGGTATGCCAAAGTGCTCTGGAATGGCTGGATCACACGACCAGTGGCAAGAGGCAGGACACTGAAGTGAGGAATCTGCAGGAGCAAGAAGTGTGACGCAGCCTGCTTAGTGCTTCACTCAGAGTTCCGGGTTGGAACTGCATGAAGCTGCCTTTCAGCCCCAATGAGACTGTCAGACAAGCCTGCAATCTATGTACTGAAAGTGAGGCCTGGACTGAAAGTACTCCATGTGCTAAAGCCACTTTCTTTGCCTGGAACTGAACAGAGTTGCATCTGAAAAAGCCTGCCCTCCGCCCCCACGCTGCTAGCTCTTGCAGGCTCTGCAAAGCATTCCAAAGCCTGCCGGCATTTGGAGGAAAGGCAACTTGCTTAGTAAGCATCTTACTGTATTTACAAAAGGCCTCCAACATTACTGATCAGATATTATGTAAACTAACCCTTGGAGAGAGAGCTCCATTTCATAACAGGGAAAATGGATATTCCCCTAAGGAGTTCGTACATGGAAACACTCGTTTTTCAGCACTTATAAATCCACATACAACATATGCAATTAAAAATGGATGCTGCCAACCCTTGCCAAAGGAAAACTGTCACTGTAATACGAAGAAGCGGCAATAACAGTCAAATTTCAACAGTTACTATCAGCAGGGTATGAAGGGTCATAAAATTCCTGCTATTCCAAACCAGAATGGAATATTAAAACAAAAAGCTTCTGCACTATTATTACTGGCCCAAAATAAGCCTCCAAATGTGGGTTTACCCTAAAGTCAAAGAGTGCCAAAAAGGAATAAATCCAAGTTGGTAGATTAATAAAAACGAACTCACGACACTATGGGAACTTTCCTTTTCTCAACAAGAAACAATGGATGGCCATGCATCCTCTTTTTAAAAACAACCTCCAAAGAAAGAGACTCCACAACATTCTCTGGCAGCAGCATATTCCACTGTTAAAATGCTCTTACTGTCAGGAAGTTCTTGCTAATGTTTAGGTGGAATCTCGTTTCCTGAAGTCTTGAAGTTATTGCTCCTTGTCCTAGTTTCTGGTAAAGCAGAAAACAAGCTTGCTCCGTCTTCCATATGATATCCCTTCAAATATTTAAACACAGCTATTTAACCATCTCTTCTCCAGGCTAAACATACCTAGCTCCCTAAGCTGCTCCTCACAGCACTTCATGGATTCCAGGCCTTTCGTTATTTTGCTCAACCTCCTCTGGACATGTTCCAGCTTGTCATCTTCCTTCTTGAACTGTTGTGCCCAGAACTAGACAGTTACAGACGGGGTCTGACCAAACAAGAACAGAGTGATACTATTACTTCCCTTGACCTAGACACTTTACTTCTATTGATGAAGCCTAGAATTGCACTGGCTTTTTTAGCTGCCTCATCACACTGCTGACTTATGTTCAGCTTGTGGTTTCTAAGACTCCTAGATCCCTTTCACATGTATTGTGGTCAATACATATGTCACCCATCTTATAGCTGTGTAATTTCATATTTTTTTTTTTTTTTGGCCAAAGTGTAGTACCTTACATTTTTCCCTGTAGAAATTCACTTTGTTAGTTTTTGACCAGCTCTCTAATCTTTCAAGGTAATTTTGAATTCTGATCTTGTCCTCTGGGGTGTTAGCTACCCCTCCTAATTTTGACTCATCTGCAGATTTGATGAGCATGCCCTCTGTTCCTTCATCGAAGTCATTGATCAAGATGTTGAATACCACTGGGCCCAGGAGAGAACCCTGTGGCACCTCAGCAGTCATTTCCCTCCAGGATAAACAGGAGCCTTTGTGAGCACCCTTTGGGTTCAGTCGGTCTACCAATTACAAATCCACCTAACAGTACCAATGTGTAGCCCAGATTTTACTAGCTTGTTTGCAAGAATATCATGGGGAACCTTGTCCAAGTCCTTACTGAAGTCAAGATATGCTGTATCTACAGCATTTCCTTCATCTACCAAGCTTGTAACTCTATCAAAAAAATAAAATAAAAGAGACATAAGATTAGTCTGGCTCAATAAACATTCCAATCCCCAAGAATGGGGACAATAGGGCTTGTAGCAACCACTGCACTAACTTGCCAAGCAAGCTAATTGATGCTTAATATTTTACAACAAAGATTTGTACTGTACGTGAAGCAAGACATGCTAGAAAACCGAACTGGATTCAGAAAAGAAAGAGGCACTAAAGATGATATTGCAAACATACTTTGGTTATCAAAGAATTTCAGAAGAAAATGAGTCTGTACTTTATAGATTACAACGAAGCCTTTTGACTACATAGATCATGAAAAACTATGGATCACTCTAAAACATTTGATTGTCCTGATACATACCTTTTACTGGGGCCAAGAGACTTCTGTCAGGACACACAGCGGTGAAACAGACAGGTTTCCAATTGGCAAAGGAATCCAACAAGGGTGTATCTTGTTACTCTAGTTGTTCTATTTATATGTATTTAGATCATTTATATCCTGTCCTTCAGCCAAAAATGCTTACAAATTGTTAATCTGACAATTCCAAAACACAAGGAAAAGGAGATAGCAGTAAAGGACGCAATTAAGTCCAGCAAATGCCAACTGCTGTTCCCCTCACTCCAGAAGCCAGAGCTATGGCAGAAAGTAGGCAGAGAGGTAGGCAGGTAACCACTGGAAGCGTACGTGCAGAACATATCATGGAAAGCAGGATTAGACTCAGAGGAAGGAGGTGCAAAAACTGGGGGAATGAAATATCAACCATTTAAGATGACACCATATTACTAGCAACATTAGCAAAGACTTGGAACAATTACTGATGAAAGTCAAAAAAGAAACTCCAAAAGCAGGGTGACAGTTGAATATTAGGAAAACAAAAATAATGACCACAGAAGTTTTACACAACATTGAAGTAGGTAATGAAGATATCAAATATTTTCTCCAACCTCCTGCCATGTATGAATAATTCTTGTGCTTCCAATATTCTCCTTCTGGAGGTTTCTTGACATTTTTCATCACTCATTTGAATTAATCTGTCCAAGAAAACCCTGGGATAGGGTCCCCATAAGTCAAAGTCAAAGGTACAAAAGAAAAACAAACAGTTGAAGGCATCACTCTAGGCCCTGAGATTTGGGAACATTATATGAGCCCAGAGGGGCAGTGTTTCATAGTGGTTTGATTGTTGAACTAGGATTCAGGCCTGGAAACCCACTGGGTGTCCTTGGACAAGGCATACTCTCTCAGCCTCAGAAGAATCATAGAATCATAAAATCATAGAAATGTAGAGTTGGAAGAGACCCCAGGGGCCATCCAGTCCAACCCCCTGCCATGCAGGAACACCCATCAAAGCACTCCCGACAGATGCCCATCCAGCCTCTGCTTAAAAACCTCCAAGGAAAGAGAATCCACTCCACTCCCCAGGCAGCAGATTCCACTGCTGGACGGCCCGGACCATCAGGAAGTTCTTCCTGAAGTTCAGGTGGAATCTCCTTTCCTGCAGCTTGAATCCATTGCTCCTTGTCCTGGTCTCTACACTCTGGCTCAGACAGTCACAAAATGGAACGTGACTTCATAATGACAAGCATGAAGAAACTCGATAAGACCAAAGCTAGGATCATGCATGCCATAGTATTTCTGATTTCTATGTATAGTTGTGGAGCTGTACAGTGAAGAAAACTGACAGGAAGAGAACTAACTCATTTGAAATGTAGTGCTGGAAGAGAGTTCTACAGATATGATGGACAGCCAAAAAGATCAAGTTAAGCATAAACTCTCAACTAGAAGCCAAAATGACTAAACTGAATCTACCATACTTTAGACTCATCATGAGATGATATGACTCACTGGAAAAGGTGATAATACTCAGTAAAGTGGAAGGCAGTAGTAAAGGAGGAAAACCATGTTGCAAGTGGATAGACTCAACCAAGACAGCCGCAGCTGCCTGGAGTTTGCAAGACCTTTCTAGCAAACTCGAGTCCCCATGGAGTCTCTCATTTATAGGGTCACCATAAGCTGAAGCTGACTTGACAGGTAACAAGCAAGTAACAACAAGAACATATACTATGATATACACACACCCATGACCACAGCCTGGGCCAGCTCTATTTGCATACGTCTGGTCTCTTAATCATCATGGGCAATACCCCAGTTTCCCAAATTGCTTCAGCCAACCTTAACGTCATACGTGGCATGCCCAAGAGAAATTTATTCCTCTGTATCAGGGAAAACAATCATGTAGCTCTCCATATATTATGAGATTCCATCTCCCAGCAATACTAGCTAGTATAACTAATGGTGAGCAATGTTGGGAGCAGCAGTTCAACAGCATCTGAAAGGGCAGATGATCCCCACCACGGTCTAAATTCTACTGCCACGTGCTCCTATCCAGGGTGGCAATGCCGCCTGTATGGCCAACCAGACCTACAACCTGATCAGGCCATGGGGCCTGAATTCTCTCACCTACTTGCTTCTTCCTTCCCACACTGGGATGGCGTCTTTCTTAGCAACATATCTGCACCTCCCTGCAAGACTGTTCCAGTTTCCTTCTCCAGAAAATTTAAGAAAAAACAGAAATGAATTGCTTGCTAACATTTGCAACAAGGGCCAGAACACCACAGTTCAGCTTCATTTCCCAAGAACAGCCACTAGAGAAACATCCAGGCCTAGCGTCAAACATTTCCAACAGGTCTGGGAAAGTTCTGGTGATCAGTCCAAGGAAATCCACACTTTAAGCTTTCTGTACTACACATAAGTCAGCTCCAGACATTCTAGCACTGAGGCAGGATCTCACCTGCATACCAAGGGAAAAAAGAACTAGTTGGGTATTGTTAACACCCATGTTCCAAAACTTCAGCAACATGGGCCTCAGACCAGCAGTTTTAGGATAAAAGGGGCCTTTGATGCTTTAAATTTTACTTTTTTTCTCTTGAAGGTGTTCAAAGGCAGCCCACCCCTGATTATAGCACCAATACTGCTTTCCCCTGACAAGAACTAACAACAAAAGCTCCAGTGCACACCCAGCCCTGAGGAGGAAAGTGTACAACTCCACGGATGGGCTTCAATAAAGCCCAGAGGTTGTACTCGTTCCTTCCACGTTTCACACCTCCCCAATGAAGAGTCTGTGGAAGCTCAATTTCACTCCTTAGTATTTTGAAAAGTCTGTCTTTTATGAATTCATCTCCCACCAATCAGCCAAAGTCCAAGGCTGATCACTCACAATCCCTGAAGCACAATGTGCAAGAATTGCATTCACAGAGACTCCACTGTGGCAGCCAGCAACAAAACCCAGCCACAAACTTCAAAGCAGCCTATAAAGAACTAGAGAAGCATTTTGGTTTTGCTGCTCCTGAGAGTGCCAGAAAGGGAAGATGGGGAATGTCAGGTACTTACCAGGCATACCTCTCCTCTTGGGGATATAAAATTGAAAGAATGACTAAAACATCCTGTATGAAACCTAGCAGTTGCAAGCTTTATAAGCCTAAACTGTGGACTCCAACTGAAGACATGTCAAAAGCCAGCTCTGAGTATCTGGAATTACAGCAAGCAAGCAGGGAGAGGAAGAAGGAGCAGTAACTTCAGCATGTCTTGTCATCCCTGCCTCTCTGGAAGATGGTATGAACTGGAACTGGAGAGAGAGAGAGAGGGACAGGTGAATGAGAAGCAACAGCAGCAGTACGGAGAGTGTGATGGGCATAACAGGAGAGGAAAGCCTGCTGAAAGCAACTTGGCCTAACCTCACATAAAAATTGGAACCAGCCACTGGCTAGAAGTTATGCTGACCTCTTTGCAAGTCTACATGGACACCTGAAAGCACAGTAATAACCACAACAATTTCTGCACTAACAAACATTTTTAAAGCCTCAAATTTACTCCACCCATGACTGATTGCATTTCCTCCCAGTAATTTAAAAGCACCATGAAACTTCTGGGCAGAGTTTCACAACTCTTCAGCTCTGGCAGGTTAAGTTTTTACAAAAAGGTTTCACATGTTTGAAAAGTCTTTGTTAAAAATGATCAAGAACCACAGGGACAAATAAACCACTAACCAAATAAACCACTAACAGTAACCTCTTGAGTGTTTACTACCATTTCTCCTTCAGTTGTCTCATGGATTCACTCTCGCTAAAAAAAAAAGAAGTATTGGTACTCTCTGTGCAATTACACTCCCAGTGCAGGAGCTTGCACTGGTCTTGTATTACAGGTTTACAACAGAGACGGACAACTACTCAAGGTCTGGGGCTTTACGTATTCTTCATGGGACTTGGGGAGCTGCACTTACCCTCGTCACCACAGACTGCATTTTTTTCTCCCCCTTAAATGAAACATGACCCCACCCACTAAAACCTCCAGCAGGCAAAGGTACAATTTCACCACATTGGGGGGGGGGCTGGGCCGTTTAGGCACAGGAGAGGCCTTTTTTTGAACTAGAAAATAAGTAGTCATTTCCAGTTTACCTCCTAGTTACAAAAAGGCTTCTCCTTTTTTATAAAACAGCCCCCCAGGGAGGCATGCTAAAATTGCCACCCTGTACCTCCTGGAAGAGGTCAAAAATATTGTGGTAGTGGGGGAAATCGGAGGCCTCAGCAATGGCACGCAGAAGATGTCTGTGACTCACTAGATGTCCCCTCCCCATCCCTGCTTTCAGATGAACCCAACAAGGCTGGAGACTAAAAACCTCTCTCTTCTTCCAAATGTACAAGCAAGTCATTTTAAGACCCAACAGGGCAAGTCAGTTTATATTCACAGGAAACATATTCAGAAGCAGCCATATTGGCCATGCAGCAAAATACAACAAAATCCAAAGTCCACAGAAGAGTAATGACTTTATTGGTCAGCCCAAATGCAGAAAATACACAATGCCAAATACAAAACACAAAATGCAAAAAAATAGTATCTGCAGTTTGGCTGGCCAATAAAGGTATTGGTTTTTTGTGGATTTTGGATTTTGTTGTATTCTGTATCCACAGCTTGTCTGACTTCTTTAAAATCTAAAATGAGAACCTAACGATCACAACAGTCAAAGCCGCCTTTAGGGAGTCGGATACTAATTTCTGCAGACTGTTCTCATAGGCCATTTCCGCACTAGACTGTTATAGTGCTATTATGCCACTTTCAAAGGCTCTTCCCTAAACTGCAAACCCCAAGATTCCATAGGAGGTTGAAAGTGGAATAATAGCACTGTAACAGTCTAATGCAGAAATGGCCGTAGTCATATTTGCAAATAAACCCATCTGATTCTGTTACAACTACATGGCCTCTTGAGTCTCACTGATCTGAATACTCAGCAGCATAACAAAAAGGATGGAAGTGGGGAAATAACCCTGCTGCTGTAGATTTCTTCTCAGGTAAGATGCTCAGCTTTAGGGAGGTCACTCACCGGTTTATAGTGTACACAGAGTACAGGAAATGTTGTGGCTATCTCTGGGCAAGCTCCCTCTGGCTGACAAAAAAGAATAATTCTAGCCAAACCTTTTATTATGTGAGTTTTAGGAATTACTTTGACCATGAGTAAAGCATGAGGTGAGGTCCCTAGGAAAGGAATCTGATGAAAGCCAGAGAATCACAAATGTTGAAACAAAAAGCCAGTTGAAATGTGTAGGAAGAATATGTGGTATTGGAGGGAAGCAGGAGAAAGTATTTAAGGTTCCTTGTGCTTGCAGAATTAAACCATGGAGGGAGACTTTGAAGAGAAAGGGAACCTATAACAATATAATTGTATCAGCAACACTGCTCTCAAACTGCTTTTTAACAACTGAGTTAAAGGGGCACCTCTAGCCAGGGTATCTAAAAACTAATGAGGCAGCCATATTTTTTTAATTAAATAATATTTTTAAAGGAATATAAATACTTCATTTGTATAAAATAATAGGTTTATATTACATAATTGGAATCTGAGCATGCAAGCTCCACAGTTAATTTCTAAACCAAATCGGTGGCTCTGTCTGACACAATGAATTAAAGGAGGTGTTTATATGCAAATGAAAAACCAATTTGATGATTTCTCAAATGCACAGATTTACACTTTGTCTACCAAGCACAGGCACTACATTTTCACACCCAAAACAGAAATGATTTGAGATTGCCCAACAATTATTAGACATTACTTTGACCTATCAGACATGACAACTTCATGGCTGTTTGCTCCTTCAAATTTGCAAGGATGAGGCTGAGCCAAGGTGGAGGGAAACAGAAAGGAGAAGTTGCCCAATACACAAATATATGTAATGCAAATATAGTATAACCTCATCAAACAACATGACTGCTGGTCATTAAAAAGACTATGCTAATGGGAACACTAAATGACTGCCTCATAGGTAAGAAAAGGAGAAACACACAGAGGCCAATATACATGCCGAACTATGCTATGCTATCATCTCAACACCCCCTCACACATTCACCATTTGGCCACTGCACCACCCCTTCCATGACCATTCCTTGGCTGGCATACAGTGGGGGAACTGAAGAAGCTTCTGGCTATGTCCGCTTAACCACGTGCAGAATGACTACATCATCTACTGAGATCTGCAGTCCCCTAGGGGTCTCGGAGGATGATGCAACCCTTCTGCATGTGTGTACAGGGATAAAGCTAGTGATGCCCTAGAAACCATGAAGCCCTATGGGGAGTGGCTCCAGGACCTAGGTATGTTTAGCCTGGAAAAGAGGGTACATGATAGCCAAATTTATATTTGAAAGGATTTCCCATAGAAGATGGGGCAAGCTTGTTTTCTGCTGCTCCAGACACTAGGACACCAAGCAAGGAATTAAAATGACGGGAAAAAAGATTCCACCTGAACATTAAGTAGGAGCAGTTCATTGCCTGGGGGTGTGGTAGAGTCTCCTACTTTGCAGGTTGGGTGGCAGTCTGTCAGGAGTGCCATGACTGTGTCTTCCTTCACAGGAAAATAGAGTTGGACTGGACAGCTCTTGTGGACTCTTCCAACTCTAGGACTCTAGGACTCCATGCTCCAATCCTGACCCCTCCCCAGGTGTCCACCAGCAATGGAATGACCATTAAGCAAGGCTACAGCTACTAAATGGGGAGTCTGGGGGAGCTTTGGCTGTTGCAGAGGGTAAAACAGAATGCCAAAGTCCTATGACAAAAAAGAGATATGCACATGCATCAGGTGGACTTATATCTGTGTGTTATCTCACTAACAGGATGCCAGCCAAAATGCCTGCAGTGTGATAAAGCAACACAAGACCCAGTTGTAAGAACTAAAGAACATTATAAATCAGGCCCCATTTAGATTTAGACAAGGTTTCATAGTCGGATTTACACCATTGATCAGGAAATACTGTAAGCAGCTTCAAGGGAAACTTGATTTAAATCACTGAGCCTCCTGACTTTTTGGTTTAAATCACTGGTTTAAATTGACCTGCTTTAAATCAGACTGTCTTGCCTCCAGCCCACAAATATCCATATTATTTCACTCTCTCAGCTCCTTTTTTTAATTCACTATTGTTTAGTATGAAGGCTACCTCACGAAACTGTCACTAAATTTGCAGATTCTATGAAGATGGGTTGCTCACTTGGATGACATCCTACTCAAACTTTTTAAAATAAGCCTATTAATCCTTAGCTAATATACATCCCAAGTCTAAACAAATTTACTCAAGCAGTGAGGTCCTGATGTACAAGCCAGTTATGGGTACCTGAGCTCATAATATGGCATTTCAGTGTTGGGTGTCTGAGCATTCAAATCTAATCTTGGATGCCAAATATAACTACAAGCATCTTTGACATGTAAATGCACAAAAATGACACAAAGTGGGCCAGACTACTTTTTCCCCTATGCCATCATCGCCTGTACATGCTTGTTAACATTCTCTGCTATGTACTGCACCCATATAGCTCAATGGGCAGAATCCAAAGAGATCAGTTCCGCTGATGGAGGTGTTTCTGTCAGTGGAAATCAAGGGAGGAACAATCACCCCCCTCCCAAAGGAACTTTCCATGTGGCTTCAGTGATTTTTGAGGGGATGTGGAAGCCTCCAGTGGGGAGAGCAGAAAGCGTGGTCACACTAACAGATGTCCACTCACATAATGCTGGATTTAGACCAATAGGTTTTATCTTTAGGACTTACATTTCCAGATGTACAACACACTCTCTCTCCTGGGCAAACCTCAACCGACATGCAACATAAATGTGCAACTCAGGAATCAGGTATGTTCAGTGAAATCCAACACTCTTTTAACGTGAACAAGAGTTGACCTAATATTAAGGTTATAAGCTTTGGAATAAACTATTATTACTCCTCAAAACACATGTTCCACGCTTCTTCAGCCAGAGTTTAGGAAAGTTATATTTTAGGACTAAAACCTCCAATTTCCCTTAGTCAGCATGGCCAGTCCTGCACTCAACAACTTTTCCAAGTTCTGCCCAAGCTCAGTTCATTTAGGCAACACTGGATAATCCAGCAAGAAAGTGATCCTGACAAATACCATGCACTAAACCGTGCAATCACACTCCATGGACTGCAATGGTCAATTACAAATCTGCACTGTGTTCAGCCTGGGACTCCAAACTCATTTTGACACACATAAGAAAAGCAACTCAGCAATGCAAAAAGTAAGACTGGAATGAAGACCTTTCATTGCTGTTGCTGTTACGTATCTTCTCATTGCTTCCGACTCATGGTGACTCTAAGGCAAACGTCTCACAGGGTTTTCTTGGCAAGATTTGCTCAGAGGAGGTTTGTCATTGCCCCTCGCTTAGGTAGAGGGAACATGATTCGTCCAAGGACACCCAGAGAGTTTTCAAGCAAGGGTTTGAACCCTGACCTCCTAGAGTCCTAGTCCAGCACTCAAACCATTCCAGACACTGGCTCTCCCTTTTCAAACTACTACACATGAAAAGAAGTAAACATCGTTTATTTGAACGCAGCTGTAAAAAGATGTGCACAACTTCATTATCGCACAACTCTGCTTTGAAGCAAAATTTGCACTCGTGGAGGACTTCAGGCTCTTGAGATCTCTCTAGAGAAGGATCTGTAGGACCATTATTGTTTTGTCTGTTATAATAATAGAGTGTTTCTATATAACTGTACATAATAACACTTTCTTTATGATACCCACATGACTCAATGATATTGACTCAAAGGAGTGGGCAAGATCCAGAGCCTGGACAGCTCTGCCTATTTTTGGCCCTTCTGGAGCTCCAGGGGTGGGGGCGCAGAGGGGATCATCCCTGTGGCCATTTCTGACTACCAGAGGCTATGCCATGCCACCTACAGTCACCCCCGGGCCACTGGAGGAGCAAGAGAGCTGTTATCATGTGACGAACCTCACAGGATAGCTTTTGTTTGCTGCTTTGTTTAGTTGTTGTTGGTTGTTTTGTTTTAGCCACCCTGAGTCCCTCTTTGAGGAACTGGCAGGATATAAATAAAATGTATAGAAATGTTTCGAAATATATGCTATTTGTAAGTTGTTCGCCGCCTCGATCCACATGGAGAGGCGGGATACAAATAAATAAATAAATAAAAATGAAAGTGATGGATTATTATGCCGTCAAAGGATTTTTCACCTCCTAAAGGTGGCGTTTTTCAGCCAAAAAACTGTGGAGAGGTGCCAGGGCCTAGGGGGCCCAAAGGTCAAACTAAAGTTCCAAGGGGCCATATAATGTGTAAGCAGCAGAATGTCTTATTGGGATATTCTACTTATCTTTTCTAACATTTATATGTTTTTAAAATGATTCTATACTGTTCTATCTAGTGATTTTTAATTGTTTTTAAATTTCATTGCAAACAGTTTTTAAATGGACTGTTTTGGGAAAATGCCTTGGGTCTCACTCTGGGAGAAAGGTGGCATACAAATGAAATAAATAAAAAATACACACATACAGCTTGGGGGCTGCACAATTCCCACCCTTCTTCTACTCCAATGTGAGCTCCCCTGCTCCCATGAATTACTCACACCTCAACATTCTTCCTAACTGAAATGTCATGCCAACTGGTCAGGATATAATAATGTCAAAGGTATCACAGCAGAAATAGGTACTGAGTTACGTGCAAGACAGCAAAGCAAGAAAAATCCCTACCATGGCAAAAAAGAATGCTTCAGAATGAGTTCAGATATAAATCAATGCTCTCCTCTCCTCTTGTGCACTTCTAGACTCTGCACTCAAGTGAGAGTCTCCTGAGGTCTCCAACAAATGTGGAGCTTTTGCCTGACACAATTAAAACAAAAACAAACCAAAACCCCGAGAAGCAGTTGTGTGGTCCCTGAGTGAAAACAAAAAAATCAAGGGGCCTGACACAATGTAATCTACCATTGTGATGACAGACAGAGCAAGCTGTATCCTGGCTGACATCATTCTCAATCATTAGTAAAGTCTAAACCAAACAAATACAAAAAGCCATTAGGAATTCCCTGGTGTGGGTCTGTATGTTTTAATGTAATTCCTTTGTCTAAGAAAGAAAAGTCAGATTTATTCATTTCAAGAGAGGTGGCTTGCTGCATTTTTTTTTGTAACCCAAGCCTTGTTCTATGTGCCCAGATACCTGTCCCAGCTCTGTATGCAGCTGACCAGAATGGTGATGGTAAAGAGTAAGACCTTTACTGCTGCAGTTCTTGAATTCTGCAATGCTAGAAAGCAGACGACATACAGATAAAAAAGCACTAAGCAGAAACAAAGCTTCTCATTCATAGTTAAGGCTGTGGCTTCTCTTTAGCAAAGACACACCTCTAAGACAATAATGCCTTGCCGCTACTCTCAAGGGATGCAGTATGGAGCAGATCCTACCACCAATCGCCCCCAATAACATGCCCGGCAATATTCTCAGAAAGGGATCAGGCTTACAGGTGCTGCCTGCAGTTAGCCTCTTAACTAGGTTAATAGGACAGGTCTCTCTTTTCCCTTCCTGAAGCTACCACAGTACCACTGTAACAATTACATAACTATCCAGCTGACACAGCCAACCTACACTGCCATAATTCGTCAGCGCAGGAAGACATACAAGAAAGGGATTATTTTCATATCATGCACAGCCCAAGGACAGTGGCAGATACATGTTTTATCCCAAGAAAACTCCAGGATGGACAGAGCTGAGATGGGCCAGGGTCTTTCAGACTCTCCGCACCTCTGCTGACAAGTGCAGGCTGCTGTTCCTTTCCTCCCCTCTGCAGATTTTGAGTCCTGATACTGCAACAAGGACACTGAGTTATAAGAAACCGGTCACCCTGACCAGTTGTATTGATCTAGGTAGAGATTCCCATTTATAGCCGTTGGCATGGAGTCTCTAGATTCTGCAGCAATACACAAAAGGGCTGATTCATCTATCATGTTGGCTTCAGGCAGAAAATGAAAGTCACTATGACCCTGCTGGCCAGGCTTACAAAGCCAGTGGTCACCATTGCATAAGAATATTAGAGCAGCCCTGGCAGATCAGAGTGGAAGTCTAGGCGGTCCAGCAGCCAGTTCCTTAAAACGACTGACCAGATGCCTCCTGGGAAGCCACCAAAAAGGCAGGAGAGGGCAAGAGAACTCTTCTCTTGTCCCACAGCAACTGATATGAAGTTGCCTCTGTCCTTGGAGGGAGCGTGTGGTCATCCTGACTGGTAAATCCACATGCCAGGAACCTGTCTACTTATCTTTCAGATTTCCCTAAGCTACTGCCTCTTAAGCTATCTGACACAGTGGTCTAGCAGGCCTCTTCCTTTGTGCCAGGAACGGGCACCGTATTTGAGTCCAATGACTAGAATTATCTCTTTCTTTTTGGGGACAGGCAGTCAATGCCTCACGGATGACACCAGTCCATAGCCCACCACCTCAAACTGCCCACCACTTCAAACTGCACTGACCAAGGCTATCATCTCATCACCTATAAACAGAATAAGTATGTAAGTTAAATAGGCACTGAATGAAGGATGGCTCCTTTTGCCTGACCTGACTCAAGTGTTACAGAAGGAGAAAAGCTTCTATCAACATTCTCCACCCCAGGTGTCATTTCATATACCAGTATCTGCCACCCCAGCTTGCCTTTTTCTGTCTCAACTCTTTGGGCGTACAGCTAAAATACCAAGATGTTCTGTTTGCATATACTTAAGCTGCAATGACCTACAAGCATACTCTTTCAAATGAGGGGGTAACATCCCTCTTCCTCTTACTGGTTTTCAAAGGGCAAGTCCAGGGCACTCCCTCCTTAGCTACTCTGAAGTGTCAGTGGGGTGTTCATTCTGTTCAGAAGATTTTGGGATTACCAGCAGCAGGCCCAACTACTTCAGAGGTCAAGCCTAAAACTCCAGCTGATGCTGTGTGTCTTTAAGTCAACTCCAACCTATGGTAACCCTCTCATAGGGTTTTCTTGGTAAGATTGATTAAGAGCAGATTTATGATTGCCTTTCTCTGAGGTTGAGAGAGTGTGACTTGCCTAAGCTCAGCCAGTGGGTTTCCACTGCTGGACTCTCTTCTGTAGTTGAATCCTAGTCCAGCCACTACACCAAACTGCCTTCTCTCACAACTCAAACCACAAATCACAACTCTATCATATCACAAAGAAGAATATGTTGCAGCTCCTGGGGCACAAGAGGGGAATGCATACAAGGTTTCATGAAACAAGTTGCTTCAACATCACAAGGAAATTACTCTGCTGTTTCTATGAAGCAGGCTACCACTTCTGGCTCTAACGAAGCCATTTCTCTCAAGAAGCATACTAGCATTGCTGCTCCTCATGTAGCAGTATTTTTATCTGCTGATCTTTGAAACAGGCAGCTCAACCCACAAGACAACAACGCTGCTTCTCTCATTATGCTAGGCAGGGATGGTTTCTCACGTTGGCATGCTCAGATACCTGCCAAGGCAATGTACCCCAATAAAGGGTCCACCAGCACGAACCCTCCATCACCCCTTACCTGATCATGATACTCACCACCTGCCCCATTGTTGCTAACTGTTGTCAAGTTATCTTCACAGTATGACTGAGTCAGGGGTGAGCAATGAAGAGACCATTTGCTAATGACATCAAATTATTTAATGTGGTGATACAAAAAGGGATTGCATTTTTTTGGAATTGAAATTCTAACTTCATACCAATAGGCTCTGAGCTGGCAGTGACTAATCAAGACAAAGATCCTGGTTTGTGGTAAACAGCTCAATGAAAATATCATGCCATAACACAACATTCAATGCTAAGCATAATAGGAAAGCAGTGTTGACATAACTCTGCACTTACAAATCCATGCTGTGACCACATAGGAATACAGTGTGTAGTTCTGGTCACTGCATCTCAAAAAGGATATAGTGCTGAAAAACTTACAGAAAAGAACAAGGAAAAAGATCGAGGGACTTGACCCCATGTCTTAGGAGGAAAGGCTTGAATGTTTGGGGTGGCTGAACAAAGGAAAAGGGTGAATAAGGGAGACAGCATAAAGATGTACAAAAGTATGCATCATATTGAGTAAAGGGATAGGGTAGAACTTTTCTTCCTCTCTCATAACACCATAACTAGAGATGTAGATACCAAGATGGAGGTGGGAACAGAAAAAAGTTTTGTTTAAAAAGATCTGAAAAAAATAGGTTTTGTTTTCCTGGATTTTTTTCCCCATTCATTTTTAAATTGGGACTTCCTTATTTATAACTTTACAAGACAAATGGAAAATGTAAACACATAACAATAACATTATTGACACATCTTTTACACAAAACAACAAGTTTGTACACACACAAATGCAATAATCTACAAAAAACAAAAGATAGAATCACAGAATCATAGAGTTGGAAGAGATCCCAGGGGCCATCAAGTCCAACTCCCTGCTATGCAGGAACACCCATCAAAGCATTCCCAACAGATGGCCATCCAGCCTCTGCTTAAAAACCTCCAAAGAAGGAGGAGACTCCACCACACTCCACTGAGGCAGCATATTCCACTGCTGGATAGCTCTGACCATCAGGAAGTTCTTCCTGAGGTTCAAGTGGAATCTCCTTTCCTGAAGCTTGAATCCATTGCTCCTTGTCCTAGTCTCTCTTCTCTTCTGCAGACTAAACAGCTCCCTAAGCCGTTCTTCATAGGGCATGGCTTCCAGACCCTCCACCATTTTTTTTATTTTTTTATTTGTATCCCGCCTCTCCATATGGATCGAGGCAGCAAACAACGTACAAATAGCATGTATTTCGAAACATTTCTATACATGCCGCCAAAAAGCTGGGTACTCATTTTAGGACCTGCGAAAGGATGGAAGGCTGAGTCAACCTTGGAGCCCGGCAGGATCGAACTCACCACCTTATGATTTGTGACTTGCAGTACTGGCATTTAACCACTGCGCCACCAGGGCTCCATTTTGGTCACCCTCCTCTGGACACGTTCCAGCTTGTCGACATCCTTCTTGAACTGAGGTGCCCAGAACTGGACACAGTATTCCAAATGAGGCCTAACCAGTGCAGAATAGAGTAGTACCATCATCTCCCTCGATCTAGACACCATACTCCTATGGATGCAACCAAGAATTGCGTTGGCTTTCTTGGCTGCTGCACCACACTGCTGACTCACATTCAGCTTGTGACCTACCAAGATTCCTAGATCCCTTTCACACATACTGCTATCCAGCCACCTATCCCCCATCCTATATTTGTGCATTCCATTTTTTCTGCCTAAGTGCAGGACCCTACATTTATCTCTATTGAATTTCATTTTGTTAGCTTGGGCCCAGCTCTCTAATCTGTCAAGGTCATGTTGAATTTTGATTCTGTCCTCTGGTGTATTAGCAACTCCTCCTAATTTGGTATCATCTGCAAATTTGATCAGCATGCCCTCTGCTCTTTCATCCAAGTCACTGATGAAGATGTTGAATAGCACTGGGCCCAGGACAGAACCCTGTGGCACCCCACTAGCCACTTCTCTCCAGGATGAAAAGCAGCCACTAGTCACTTCTCTCCAGGATGAAAAGCAGTTGGTTCAGTTGGTCAACTAATTCCAAATCCGCCTCACAGTAGCCCTGTCCAGCCCAAATTTTACTAGCGTCTTTGCAAGAATGTCATGAGGAATTTTGTCAAACGCCTTACTGAGGTCAAGATATGCTACGTCTACAGCATTCCCTTCGTCTATCAAGCTTGTAACCCTATCATAAAAAGAGATAAGATTAGTCTGGCATGATTTATTTCTGAGAAATCCATGCTGGCTTTTAGTGATTATGGCATTGCCTTTTAAGTAATTACAAACTGACTGTTTAATGATCTGCTCCAGGATCTTTCCTGGTATTGATGTCAGGCTGACCAGGCGATAATTATTTGGGTCCTTTTTTCCCCCTTCTTGAAGATGGGGACAACATTTGCCCTCCTCCAGTCTTGTGGGACTTCTCCTGTTCTCCAAGAGTTCTGAAAGATTATTGCAAGTGGTTCAGAAATGACTTCTGCCAGTTCTTTTAATATCCTTGGATGTAATTCAGATCAATGACACAATACATACAGCACAACATACTACATAAAGTTTTCCTGGTTTCTGAGTGGATGAATTTTTTGGTCATTTTTTCCCCATCATTCCTTCCTCCCCGAATTTCACATCTCTAACTCCAGCCCAATAGAGTCACTTATTAAAATATAGTCCTCCATCCCCATTTGTAGGTTTGACCTTTGTAAAGATGATTATTCATAAGGTGCATGTGTGCCTCTCCCCCAATTCTCTTCCTCCTGTTCCCTTGCCTTTTGCCCAAGTACACATGCCTTCTGTGTCCAGGCAAAAGGCAGGGGAATGGGAAGGAGGCACACGGGCCTCCACACTTTTCATTCCCATCCCTTTTGCCCAGGTGCAGGAAATGCATGCTGAGGCAAAAGGCAAAAGACAAGAGGTAAACGAATGGGGAGGGGAGGCATGTGCATTCCCCCCATTCCCTTGCCTTTGCCTGGTCATGGAGAAGGAAGGCACACACACCCCATGGCAAAAGGCAAGAGAATGGGAAGGGGGACCCTTGGAAGTGAATGGGAGGGGGGACACTGGGGGAGGTATTTGTGGTTTTTCCACTTTTTTGAGGGTTCTGTGCCCCAAACTCTTGCAAAAGTGGAAGGGCCACTGTATTGGAAGCATACTTTTTCACACAGAATATAAACTATGGAACTCACTGCCACAAGGGACAATGGTGGCTGGCAACTTGAGCAGCTGTAAAAGTTGGCTGCAGAAATTCATGGAGAATGAGGCTATTAATGGTTGTTAAACAAGAAGGACAAATTTGTGTCATCTCCAGTTTCAGGGACAGTACAGGGAATAAACAAAGGGTCTAAATACACTGAAGGCACCAGATCGCATCTGATCTTGGATACAAAGCAAGATTTACCCTGGTTAGAACTTGGGTGGGAGACTGCTAATGACTACCAGGTGCTATAAGCTATCTTTCGGAGGCAGGCACTGGCAAAACCACCTCTGAGTATTCCTTGCTTAAGAAACCCCACGAAATTCATGGGGTCGTCATAAGTTAGCAGATGACTTGAAAGCACGTAACAGACAAATGCCACTGTTATATCAGTTCCTAAGGAGCGCAAGATGAAGGATAAAGCTGCATTCAGGTCCTGCTGGCAGGTTTGCCACAGACAAGTGATTGGCCATTGTGTGAAAAGAATGCAGAACTAACAGGCCTTGGTCTGAACCAGCATGGCTCTTCTGACATCCTTATAATCAATGTTCAAATGTGCACAGGAATTAAAAGCGCACTGAATTTAATTTTCTGAAGATTAAGATGGGGTGAAAAATAGCATTTTTTCCCCTGTACCAAAGGCACACACACCCTTTCTGCAGTTCTTAGAAGGTGCCCCAACTGGTTTAAGCCTTGCTCCAAAGGGACTGCTGGATCATGTTACACCGAACATTTGCTTACTACAGCAATAAAGATTGAAATTTAACCTCAGTATGAATCCATAAAATGACAGCTTCCAGGAGCTTGATTGCCTGGTTTTCTAGGAGAGACAGAGAGAAAAATGTACCTGCTCAAACTAAGAATGCCTGAAGGTATTTATCTGCAAAGCTTATCTGAAAAGCTGTACTGTATGTGAAAGTCTAAAACAACAATGAATGATCCTCAAAGAGGCTCGGGAGCCCAAGACGATTCTCACTTCCTCTGTGTTGCCCTAGTTAATAAAGGCAGGAAGCCCTGAGTAAAATACTGAGAAGGTGCCATATTTATTCATTTTAACTCCATTTTGTCAGTGCTTGAGAACAGCTAATAAATCAGTCATATACATCACTCAAATCTTATTTTTTTATAAAATAAAACTATTGATTACAATAAAAAGAAATGCATTTGTGTCATCACTGTGCACAAGATCTTTTTTTTTTCTTTTGCACACCCACAGAACAGGGTGTGCCTTCAGATGGCAGGAACGAGGGACAGGGCCTCTTTAGTGGTTGCAACACAACTGTGGAACCTTCTCGACAGTAAGATGACAAGTTTCCTCCCTCTCTATATTCAGATGCGTGTTTAAGTCAGGGGAAAAAATAAATGCCAGATTTTTTCCGAAAAACTATAACTTGCTATGGTTTTAACTTTGCTGTATTTTTACATTTGTTTTATTTAAAGCAATATTTTTCTTTATGATTTGTTTTTTTGCTTTCGTCATTCCGAATCTGTGCAAGAAAGAGATTTAGCAGAAAAGTTAAATTAACCCCAAACAGGAGACATTTAAGCATTATACAGCAGCTTCAGCCCTACAAGTTATTTTAGTCCAGGTATTATGTTGGCACTTTCTGGCCATGAGACTGTGTGACTATTTAGAGGACTGTGAATATGCACACTGTGTCACCAGCATATCAATTAAAATAAAATAAAGTCTGTAGAGTCTAAGATTAACAGATAACATGAATGAAAACAGTGGTACCAAATAAAAAAAATCAAATGAAATCCATCAAATGTTCTGGATCCAAGTTATTTCAGAGCTTTAACATTCAAAAAGCATGTTCACAACTAGATCTAAAACCACACTGGACCAAGCTATGAGCACAAAGGGCCATGCTATGATTACACAAACATGAGGATTGTGGGCTGCTTTCACAATAGATTGGTGACAGGAAGCCCAGTTCTGTGTATTTGAATGACTGACTCTGATGTGCTCCCCACTCTGACCTTTTCCCAGTGTTCTGAGGACTAGTGGAATTTGTCCTAAGCCAACTGAAGAGTGTTTACTCTTTAGCCTCCTGGATTTCCTGGCTTGTACCTTACTTATTCCTGACTGTATCAATTGATTGGTTATGTACACTGTACTCTTCTGATATGGCTTCAATACTCTAAAGGCATTAGATCCTATCGTTCTTGGAAGCTAAGTGGGGTCACCCCTGGTTAGTACTGGCATGGGAGACCACCAATGAATCCCAGGTGCTGTAGTTAGAGGAAGGAACTGGCAAGACCACCTTCTTGCCCAAGAAAACTCTATAAAATTCATTGGGTTGACGTAAGCTGACAGGTGACTTAAAGGTGCTCTCTCTCTTCTGATATCTGGGGATTTTGCTAGTTAAAGAAATAATGAAGCTAGAATTTTAAATTAAAAAAAACACACACACCTAGCTTCTCAATTCCTAGGCAGTCCAAACGCCATTTATGTTGATGACATAGCACTTTTGCTCCCAAGCCCTATCATTCTTATGGTCATAAAGATGCTTGGATAAGCTCTGGACAAAGAAATGTTTAATGATTAACTCCCAGAAGACCAAAACTGCAGTCTTTGAAACTTGGACATCTTCTCAGAATGTGGCAAATGGTCATTCCATTTTAACTGGAAAATAAACAAAAATCCTTTTGCAAAGTCACCTTTGCCCCTGCATTAAAGACACACCATTGCACATCTACTTAAATATCTTGCTGATAAGCCCCATTTTACCAACAACAGCCAAAAAAAAAAAGTGGATTCCATCAGACATTTAAATACTCCTTACCACAACTGGGTGCTATTCCTAGCTAAAAATGAGCAAGATCCTGCAGTGCTAAATTCCCTGCTTCAAAACAAAGCACAAGCATTCTATGAAATGTACAAATCACAATAATTCTAACAGCTAGCTGATCAGCAAACGACAGGGGAGCTGAGGGTGAATGGGTTGTATGTTTGCTTTTTAAGAGTACATAGCACCAGTCACTGTGAATGTTTCATTTGATGAGAGAGTCCTTCTGCTCCAATTGCACAAATCCTGGTATCTGCTTGTGATTTCAACACACACAAAACCCTAGCAAACAAGCTGCATTGTACATGGTGACATAATTAGATTAATGCCAGCTGTCAAACCAGAGCAACTGCCATGTGTTTTACATTTAGATGATTCCATGTCGACATGTTTCATTGTCCACAAGCATTTTCACATTCTCTGCAATTGCTGCTTTATATTATAATTCTTCTCCAATTTTGTCAGCCTGGAAAAAGCTAAAGTAAAAATTAATTCATTGGCCCTGTTTCGGCTGCTTCTGGGATCCTGGTTATAAACATTGTGACTGATATTAAAAATTACTACTGCAGCATATGCTAAGTTACAAATTCCATACAGTAGTCTCTGTATGAAGCATGGTATGATCATTTAGATAAGCTGACTATGGATACAGGGTGAATATATTGGAGGAGGGGAAATGGCAAGTCAATCAACCAAAAAGTTTACAGAACTCTGATAAACCACTTTTGCCTAAAGTGCTTTGTTTGCGCAATCCAAGGATCTTACTCATGCCTGCTGAGAGAGTTTACATGACAAAGCATCTTGGCCATTCAGCAGTTACAATCAGCTGCGTAGCTCTCACATGTGAAGGGCATTCTGCACTTGCTGCCCTTCACAACTTGCCCAGCTCCATGTGCTGAGTGACTGCAAGTACCACCTGCCTCACAGGTACTCTCCCAGCTGTCCAAGGGTGGAAGGGATGAGACACCAGAAAGACAACAGTAGCCCACTGCTTCTATATGTGAAAATTGCTCCATGATTAAAGATACCCACATAGCTGATTTGAATGAACTGTGTGTTATTTCATATAGTTGTCTATTTTTGTTTTGTTTTGCTTTTTCCCCACTAACACCACTATCTTGTTCAATTCACAGACTGGGATGGTAACGGCCACGTGGAGGAATGTGTTCAAGGACACCTGGCCAAGTCAGGAGCTTAATGCGGGCATCTGGAGTCCAAACTAAAACATGATCACAGAAGACTCTTTCTGGTCACTCAAATGCTAGTATTATTACCAGGTGAAAAATCAGGTGAAAAATAGAAGGTTGCTGTTGAAAATCCATCTGCCTATCCAAACTTCATATAAGATGTGACAGTCAAGTTAAAGCACCATGCCACAAGGCTTCTGGTTGCTCTTACTGCAACAGCCTAACACAGCTTTCCCTTTGAAAATTGTCAAAGGTGAGTTGTTCCTTCAATTGATGGCTGCTCATGTTTTTCCCCTTCCATATATCTCCCTAGGTTCTGCAGTCTTTGGAATGTGCAAGATTTCTGCAGGACATATAGGCATACTTTTCTATAAATTGTTCCCAATACCACAGAAAGTGCCAAATAAGTATGGCATTACATGGTTAAATTCACTGCAAGAATGGAGCTGGTTTGGCAAGGAAGTGTTGAATGTTGTGAGAACACAGATGCTGGAAGAATACATCAAGCTTGATGACGCACACATAATAGCATAAACATTCTGGTTGAGAGTAAACATGACGTGAACTGAAGCAGAGCAGATTTTAGTGGGACCATCCATATTTGATGGGCAAGATTTGAAAATGTCATAACTACAATATTTGACCATAAATCCCCCCCCTTTTTTTTTTCAATTTTCAATTTTGTGGAAAATCTAGTTATGGCACTTCCAAATCTTGTTATGAGCCTAATACTTTTTCTAGGGCAAGCTTTTGATACCTCTTGATCTCTTAATCAAGCAAGATTTAACAAAAAAGCAGGGCTGGGAAGCTGACAAAATATTGAAGCCATCACATCTGTATGAGAACGATGGGGAGATGGGATCAGCAGACACTTAAAATTAAATAGTTTAATTGTTAGTTGTTGTACTATTGGCATAAAAACTGCATAGTTTCTCACTGTTTTCCTCCCAGTAGCCTATGTACTGCAACCAGGACACAGACAATCTAAGTAACAGTTGTATTTTTGCAAAGATGAGGGATGAAACCTTTCTTCCTGTCTGGCTTTCAGCAGTCCTCAGTCATAGAATCACAGAGTTTGAAGAGACCATAAGTGCCATTGAGTCCAACCCCCTGCTATGAAGAAATACCACATCAAAGCATTTTACAGATGGCCTCCAAAGGAGACTTCACCACACTCTGAGGCAGCATATTCCACCATTAGGAAGTTCTTCCTACTGTTCAGACGGAATCCCTTTTCCTGAAGTTTGAAGGCATTGCTCTGTGTCCTAGTCTCCGAAGCCGCACAAAACATGCTTGCTCCATCCTCCAAATGACATTCCTTCAAGTACTTAAACATAGCAATCATGTTGCCTCTTATTCAATCCTATACAGCTCAGGCCAAAGCTATCTGATGGATTATATCTTCCCAGAGAAGCCTGCCTAGGCTCTAAGATCTCCAAGGCAGACCTTTTGCTCCATCTTCCTCCCAGGCACACAGGAGAGGGCCTTCTCAGTGGCTTCCCCTAGGCTTTGGAACTTCCTTGCTCAGGCAGCCACAAGAGCTCCTGTCCTGCTACCTTTCTGTCAACAAGTGAAAGCTTCTGTTTTCTAACAAGGCTTTCAGGAATCCTCAAGGAGGAGCTTGAACATCTCCAAGGGAGAATGAGCAAGACTGTAAAAAGTCTGCAAACCAACCCCTACAAGGAATGAGTAATGCAGCTGGGGATGTTTAGCTTGGAGAATAAGAAAATTGGATGTCACGCAGAAGACAGAATAAAGCTGTTTTCTGCTGCTCCAGAGATTAGGACACAAACCAAAGGATTCAAATTGAAAGAAATAGGATTCCACTTGAAGAACTTCTTGACAGTATGAGCTGTTTAACAGTGGAATGGGCTGCCTCATAGGGCATCAGATTCTCCTTTGGGGTTCTTTTAACAGGGTTTGGATGGGCATCTTTTAGGAGTGCTTTAGTTGTGTAATCCTTTAAGGCAGGCGATTGGACTAACCAACTTTTGCGGTACCCTTCCAACTCTATAATTCTATAAATTGACTGCAGAAGCTTCTGGTGTGCTGTTTTGCTAGTTTTTACCTTTTGCCATTTAATTGATTTCTGTTAAATAGTTTTAATTCTATGAAATATTTAACTGTATTTGAACCATTACTTTTTTACATCTTATATAAACCATACATCCAATATAGAAAAGTCAAAGTTTGTCAGTTCATGTCAGGCAGAGAAGACCTCATATGATTAAGCTGCAGGAAAGGAGATTCAGGAAGAACTTCCTGACAGTCAGGGCTGTCCGGTAGTGGAATCTGCTGCCTCGGAGTGTAGTGGAGTCTCCTCCTTCCTTGGAGGTTGTTAAGCAGAGGCTTGACGGCCATCTGTCGGGAGTGCTTTGAGGGTGTTCCTGCATGGCAGGGGGTTGGACTGGATGGCCCCTGAGGTCTCTTCCAACTCTACAATTCTATGATTCTGATTCTATGATTGGCTGTATCAGGCAAGAAGACCTCATATGATTGGCTGCCTAAGAAGATTCTATGGAATCCTGGGGTTTGCAGTTTAGGGAGGGGCCTTCAGAATTCTCAGTGAGAGAGAGCTCTTGGGCCTCAGTCAACTCTGCCTGTCTTTAGTAGGCTGGCTGCTACGGAGATGAAGCCTAGCAGCAAGGAGGAGGATGGTGTATTCCCCTAGAAACTCAAACTCTGTATGTTAATAACTCTGAATACAGATTGGATTGAGAAATATGGAGAAAACTTACGGGTATTGGACAGTATGGGGAATTAGAGACACAGGATCTCAAATCTGTGTAATTCAATCGCATCTAATTCCTAAGGGAAGGGAAGGTAATTCCTAAGGTATTTCTAACAAATATTACCTATGAGAAAATAAAATCCCAGGCAACACTGGGTATATACGCTAGTTGTTTATATTTTTACTATGTGCTTTTAACTGTATTTGTTGCAATTTGTATTTGCAAGCCACTTTGACTTGAGTGCAGAAAAGGCAGGATATAAATGAATAAACAACAGCTACCAGCTCCACATTAGAACTGAAACTACCACTGCACCTTCCAAAGCCTAATAATATCTGAATGTCTTCAGTTACTTCCTCCCCCATTCCATTTCAAGACTGATCATGAGGACACAGACTTCATCACTGAGACAGCCTTCTTTGCCACTTCCACCTACTTGCTTGTTCTAACATCTCACCTGCTAAAGAGGTCTGGAGATCTCAAAAGTTTGAATGTTTTTGTGACCTTTTAGTTGAGCTTTATGGACTTTGGAACTTTTTTTTATAACCAACCATATGGTTCTACTTGTACCAGAGATACTCCTAGACAAGCCTGATCTTGCTATTAAAAAAAACACACATACAAGGGACACTAGTAAAGGAAGAGAAAATCACTCTGTGCCAGAGGTCTACGGACAGCCTGTTTCATCACAGAAGGTTAAACCTAGCCCCCCTGTTTCTGCCTGAAGTGTGACAGCCTAAGGACTCAAGGCAGAACTGCCCTATCTTCTTACTAGTCTTTAGCTTGTCAACTTCCTTTGGAGCCATGAGCAACACCTAACCAGCCTACAGCTCTGTGCACATTTTAAGTCTGAATGAATTTGCTTTACTCAATTGAACTTACTCGCTCAGTGAGTAAGCCTCAGGGAACTCAATCAGACTGCCTAGGTAGACAAAAACAGAACTGCACTGAGTTAATTCACAAGGATGTCTGTATACAGGAATACCTCAATTAACAAAGCCTCTTTCTACATAGCCTTTTTATGCATGCCTAGTCCTTCTTCCTTCTTTGTCCTCTGTCTAGCTAGAATTTTTTTAGCAGCGTTGGCATTGAGAGGACAGTGAAGGAGGGCTGGTCAAACACAAACTTCTGGTGCTGGAGTGCAGAAGCAGGTCTGTAGTAAACAATACAATAAAGCTGAGCAGGGAAACAGCAGGATTCTGCTCTGGTCCATCCAGCTGTAGCCATTAGTGCCTCCTTACAACAGGCAAGGTGGACAGCAGCTGCACTGGAATCCCTCACTGAGCATGCTCGAACAGCAAAACAGAGAGACCAGAGGAGAGCAGATAAGCCTCACCAGTCAGTGTCAGCATGTTTAAAAGCATAGATCTATAGGTCTGACCATCAAAACGGAAATTATTAGAAAAGTGGAGACTACTGAAAGAAAGAAAGAAATCATCACTACATGCATCTTGGAAGAAGCCTTGAAATACTCTCTAGAAGAATCCAAACATTTTTGTTTACTTGTGCAGGGCTTCCCTGTATATCTTTCATTCTGAATAAAAAGCGCACCAAAACATGTTCAAGCTGCTCTTGTTTCTTGTGGTGTAAGAACCTACTCCTATTCTTTCCATGTTATTTATGGCTCTGGTACCAAAGGTTCTGTTAAAGGAACCCAGGAACACACAGACTTCATTAACTGAGGTACACCTGTACTAAGTAATAACCCACACAAAAAACAGAAATGTGACAAACTGCTCTAAATTAGTGTATTAATGGGGCTGTTGTTGTTTATTTCTGTATTATAAATTGTTTTGCTACATTTCATTTTAACCTATGCCATAAGCCACTTTGAGTCCCATACTGGGAGAAAGGCAGGATAAGTATATAAATTAAATTGAATTAAATCAACTAACTTAATTTATAATTAAATATATTTAAATAAATCAAATGAATAGATGTCCCCTTTGGTCAGTTACATCATGTGTCTGAAATCAAATTTCCCATTTTCCCAAACCGGCCCATTAGCTGTATTCTGTTATTTCTAATTGCTTGATTTATTTGCAAAATAATTATTTCTCATTCTTCTACTTAGATATTTCTCATAATTGCTTCTTATCAGTCCATTCTGTTTCTCATTATTATTTCTCATTATTCCATTTATCTCCAAAGAAAGACAACAAAAATAATCCCTACTTTTTTCCCATTCCCTTAAGGTAAACCATTATTATTATTATTATTTTAAAAAGAACACACTGGGGAAGAGAACCACGCTTTGGACAGCCTGCTACAGCTCCTTTACCTTAGAAAGACAAGGTGTAAAACGTTCAGAGTGTCATTTAAACACAGCACTCCGTGTGTTACCGTGACTCAGCAGCTGCAGAAGCCGGGACTCTCTCTCTATCTATCTATCTACATGGGCTCTTCGCATCCATTTTCCTGCTGAGATTCTAACTTTGCTTTCAGGGGCCTAAGCCCTGTTTCCTCTAGACATTCTCTTCTGCTGAAAAAAAATATTACCTCACAGACCACTTTATTTGCTGCTGGGATGATCAGGTACGACCTAGTGTGGGTTGGCTTTTTTCTGAAACTCGAAGCACAAGCCTTCTTTCACTTCCAGAGCCAGTGAGCATGGAGCCAGTTTTGCAAAGCAATATGGTGTTGGTATGTTTGCCGTTTGAATGATTCAGTCATTTGCAGACACTTTCCACTCCTAGCTACAGTTCATTAGCAGTCTTCCACTGTTAAGATAAACGTACCTTAACTCAATTTATTTCAAAGCTTAGAAATTTATAGCTCACACCGATGTAAATACACAGTTATAAAGAGCATTATGTACACACCAACATTAGACTCACAGAGCTGGTGGAGTCTTCAGAGAGAACGTGGAGCCCAGATGAGAGAAATCCAAATTCAAATCCGCCCCACTCAGCCAGAAAATTTACTGCATGGGATTTTAGACAAATCCAAATCAATCTGTCTAGCCTACAGCACAGAGGTGTTACGTGGCTATAACACCTCTTCTTGGTGGAAAGGTAGAGGCAACATTTTAATGAGAAGCAAACAGCAGGAACCTTTTAACAGCTTCTGAGGCAAATTTTGATCCTGGAGTAAAAATTAGAGGGAAAGACTGGCGAGGGGCTGAGCCCTTGAGAGCGTATCTGACTTTTTTTTATATATATAAAAAAAAAGATAGAGCACTTGCAAATTAAGGGCTCTTAGCACAGCCACGCCACTTCGCCCACAAACCCTAATAATTATTTATAAAATCTCAGTTACCTACAGAGAGCTTGGAGCACTGTTCTAACACCTTCACAGTCTGTGTCACTACCATTTCCCATCTCACTCATGGGAGAGAGCCAGAGAACACAACTAGGTGTCATCTCAGAGAAATCACTAGAGCCAAAATCCAGAGAAATGAACCATCAGGCTGTGGAGGAAAACAGAAAGAAAATTTAGCCCTCTCGTAATGAATGGCAAGCTGTGCTAACTTTTATTCCATCTCAGTGTCTAGGCATCAGGAGAAGTAATGTGAAAAGCAAAGCCTCCATAAACGACAGCATTAAAAGGAGAAATCCCCTTAATTAAAATGGATTTGCACCTGCTACGATCACAGGGTCAGATCCCTCCCTCATGAGCAGGCTGATGGGTCCTCAGCTGACTGGCCTTGCGAGAGTATGGCCAGGGTGTCCGGTTTGAAGAACATGGGACAAACTTTCACCTATGTGAACACAGCAGACCTGCCAGGCAAGTGCTTCTCCCCTAGATGTCATCCTCCAGGAATCCAAATTTCCTATCTTTGGCCTAAACTAAATTGTTAATCCCAACTGAAGTCACCACAAGAAATCAAGGGAAACTCGGAAAGTTAACACTTAACCTAAGTTCCCCTGACTGAAAGGATCTGTTCTGGTTGAGACAAACAAGTGGATTTCGGTCTTTTATATCCCAATATTATACAACCAGTGGGCGGATCCTCTCCATTGGTTTTTCCACCCTGTTTCCTCTCATACCCAAAGAACATGTCATTAATGAAAGCAGCGAAGAAGCATGCCTCAGCAATCTCACTCCTTCACATTTATGAAGATAAATGGTTCATTAATGAATCTTAGCATTTGTCATGAATTGGTTCCATTTCATTTCAATAATTTTCTTTAGACATTTCCTTTCAGTTACAGTGGAATTATTTTTTACATTTTTGGTTGAACATTTTGTTTTGTTCATATTCTGTTTTTCTCCCAATAACTGGGGCTTTTCTCTTAGAACTAGAATTAATTTCCAGTTTCAACATATGTAGAACGTACACCTGAAATTCAAAGCATAAACCTCACGTGTGAAATTTGCAGCACAGAAGGAAGAGGACAAGTAAAGAAGTAAGTAATAATTTAAACACACTAAAAGCATAGTAGACAAATTGACCGGTTAAAACAAGACAGTTAAAAGCAGGTAAAACAATGTAAAAGTAATTTAAAGCCATATGTTGCTGCTATGCTCAGAGAGTGAGAAAACTTCCACAAACAACAGCAACCAAGAGATCTGCCAGTAGATCCTCACTGCTTTTCTGCTTGCCCTGGCCTATACCAAGTCTTCAGAGAAGGAATGTCTTGGTTCTAACAGATGTGTATGTGGGTTTCTAACTAACCACCTGGGGAAGACTCAAATTAATGTTTGCTGTGAAGTAGCTGTTTCATCCTCTTGATGCAGCATGAAAACGTGTGTCTGCACTCCCTAGTTTTATTCCAAGACAATCACAATGGCTGCCCACAGGCATTTGTGCCTTCTGGGTACGGTGCTACTAGTTCCTCTTATCTCTGACTCTTCTCCCCACAGCCACACCTCTTGCTCTCTCAGTCTTATGGACCAACAGCCCCTTAACCCAGGTCTGTTCACCCACTGCTCCTCTACGATTCTGAGCAGTTGCACATGCAGGGCAATACAGGGCTGGGCTCCTAAAAGTGAGCAGCTCTATATCTATGCGATTTTATCCAAGGCAGCTTATAACAGATAAAAGAGACATAGCTAAAAAAACACCAAATGCAAAAGTTAAAAATATCATTAAACTATCCTAAAATTAAGACCAATTTAAAAACCTATTAAAAGAGACAAATAAAATCTAAGTTACTTCTCCAAAACCGACCTGTGTTGAGAATCAATTCTATTTAACAACAATCTTGGTACTTCTAGACTTTCACCTTAAAGCCTCACCTTCCAAAAAATGGTAGCTGAATATTACACATACCAAAACAAACGAACAAACACTTAAAATGTATTGCAATATATTGGCCCTCTTAATACTGGGATCTCCTAAACCTGGTGCTTCATTTTGTAACCTCCTTGTAATCATACTTTTCAAAATTATCAGGCACTTTTATAATACTCATTCAAGGAAGCTATCTAAACAAAATCAACATCAGAACATCATTATTATGCTAATATACAGAGAGAATAAGCATGTGTATCTGCTGTATAAATATATTTAAACCTTCTGTTACATAAGTAAGAAAAGCTATAAATAACTGATTTAAGGGGATGCCAAGAGGCAGACTAATAAAAACATCCATTTTTTAACCTGGTCTATAGGGAAATACATGTGGCTCCTGATTTTGGGACCAGGTACCATGAGGAAACGCATAAATTATCCTAAATAGGGAAAAAAGCCAAGCCAAAAAAGGCTTATTTGAATTTCCTGTTTTTGTATTAGAAAAACTGCCTACAGTGAAGCACAAAATGGAATCAATTGATCTGTGTTCACCACATAGCTCTGGAACTGAATTACAGCACTAGCAATTAAAACTAGGCATGTACCTTTTAAGAATAATGCTTATTTGTGATATCACTCAGTTTTTCACACATATATATTATATGTATGGTACTTTTAGGAATTTCTACAGGATTAATAACATTTTTTTTAAAAGACTGCAACTGGAAACAATCACTGAATAAGATTACCTGATATCTGGCTAGCATTCAGTTTGGGCTTTGAATATCTTTGGTTCATTTCTTCATATTTTGACAATTGTAAGAACACATTCATAAGCAAATAAAATAGCGTGTTCCAAAAGATAAATAACTGGAACTACACAAGCCACTAACTCACTAGGTGGTCCTGGAAAACACATGACCAGTGTGGCTGGGATGGGAAGCGGTTTTGGACAGGGGAAAAGTTGGATGAACATTTGCTTGCAAGGGGTAGCGGCGGGGGGAGGGGAGAGGAAAGCAAACGAATGCAATTAAATCAGCAAAGTCACCACTCTGCAGCCTTTGCTTCCTCTTCTGCAACAAGAGAAGCAGAAATCAAATTCACAAGGGCTTTGTGAAGCTACATGACAATTTAGGAAAGGAAGTCTCTTGTATGTTAAGGAGCATATCTGCCCATTAAACCATTTGGATGCATAACATCTTCTTAAAACTCCCTATTTGGTTGCTCAGTTTCATTTTACGTTGCAGATAACCAGTGGCAAGGATGTTCCCACCCCCCAGTCATTTATATTTCTCCCTAAAGGCTTGTTTTTCCCTCTGTCAACACGAACAGCCTTCACACAATTAGGCAAAGGTAAGAGCAGACTGGGAACAACTAGTCCCACTGACCATTAGGTAGGAGACAACCAGAAAACCAACCAGAAGCAGCTCAATAAGGCAAAACAGCAACAGACAGGGCACAAGCCCTTCCCTGTCCTTTGGGCTCCTACTTTAGGATGACACAAACAGAAAGCAGAAGAAGCATTCATTCATATCAAAACATGAAGCGCACACCTTGTTCCTTTCCTAGAATACCTGCAATTCCAGCAGCCCCACTCCCTGTTAACAACTACTCTGTTGTTGTTTTCTCAAGAATCTGCATTTTTATTTGCCACACTCACCTTATGTAAGTGAATTGTAATCACTATCAGGCACCTCTGCAATATACACACAGCTTTCTATGACACCATACAGAAATCTAACCTCTTGCAAGGGCCATTTATACCCTCTCAAGTCCTGGGTGCTATTGGCAAATTCAGAGCAACATTATTTGCATGGCACTCAGCTCTGACACTTCTGTGTAATATCAGTACTCAAGGCAACAATATGATGGAATTCAGGTCTTTGTAAAGCTGTGCAAGAAACGTAGCTAGCTTGGGTGATAGTCTCTCCACTAAAATCAAGCATGTTCCTAAAATGGGGTTTTCCATCACCAAATGAAGACTGATCTGTTCACCCACGCACCTTCATGTGCATTATTCCAATTGTTACCTCTATCAGTTACACAGGTTCCAAATGACTGAATTTATACATTTAACTCCATGCATTGTTTTATTACATCATTTTAGCTACAGCTTTATTGTATGGGGGGTTGTGTACGTGTGTGAAGTACTTTGTGATTTTAAACATGAAAAACAGTATAGAAATGTTATGGAAACAAATAAAATAAATCCCCTGACCTCAACTCTTTTGCTCTGGTTACAGTCAGATCACTGCCTCCAGGACTAGCAGAATTTGGCCTACACCAAAAGTCTTCGTTTTGTAGTCTGCTGAATTTCCCAGCTCACATTTTAGTTATTCCAGACACTACACTTGGCCCTCCACACTTGCTAGGGTTAGGGGCGCAGGGCCCGTGTCAAAGTAGAAAAATCACAAATATCAAAATGTGCTTATGTGTCTATGGGAAGGGGCTGAGGCATGGTGGGGAAGAAGAGCACTCAAGGTCCAAACCAGGTCAGGGAAGGGAGAGGGGAAAGCGCAGGTCAGCATGGTGTCCCTATACTTCCTCTCTTTCACCCACCTCCTTCCTTAGGTGTGGGGGGCATTGGGAGATGATTTGTAGTGCTGAAAAATCAAGTTGCAAGCCATCCTTAGCTGGCCAGACAGCGACTGGTGGAAGAGGGGGACCAGAGGAGGGTTTTTAAGGGCTGCACAGCCTGATCAGAAAGGGCGAAGGTTCCCCCAGAAAAGAAGTGCCTGAGGTGGGCTGCATGGGTTGAAGAACTCACAAATAATCAAATCCATGAAAGTCTAACTTGCAAATGTGGAGGGTTGACTGTATATGCTATATTCTGTTCTTACATGTGGCTCATAAAAAAGAGTATTCCAACCCAGATATCAAAAGCAGTAAGACATATTAATAGCATCCTGCACTCACCTGAGAATTCCAGGTTTCAATATACTTTGCTTTCTTTTTAAAGGCCTAGGAAGCAACTTAAAAACCTGATCCAAACGGCTCTAGAGTGCAGAATTACTCCTCTTCCAATTCCTGCCCATGCTTGATGCAAACTTACCATGTTTCTGATAATACACCAAGAATGGTAGCTGTAGTTCTAAAAGTAAGATGGAATGAAAAAGCACGAAACTCAACCACTCTTCTGTCATAATTCTATCTACATAATGTCAGTCAGGACCCAGTATGGTGAAATGGTTTGGGCCCTGGGCAACAACTCTAGAGACCAGGATTCAAATCACCACTTGAACATGGAAACCTACTGGCAAACTACACTGTCCCAGACTGAGAAAAGACAAGCCCCTCTGGACAAATCTTGCCAAGAAAACCCCTTGACAGGTTCCATTTTAGATCACCATAAACTGGAAATGGCTTGAAGGTATACAACAATGAATAAAAAGAGTCAGCCAGGAAGCTATCCCAGGTGGATGGGACAAGTCTGGATCCTGGCTCTTAGGAATGAATTAAAGATTCCACAGTGGACCACAATGGCCATTTTGTAAAACACTAGCTTGATAAAAGTCACCAACACTTGCTCCAAAGTGAACTCTCCATTGATGGCAAATAATCACAATGCATTTAATGATACTGCAGTCAAGTCAGCCTCTTTTCATGGCAATGAATGAGTCTTCCATGAGCCCCAATCATCAACTGTCCTACTTAGGTTCTGTAAACTCAGGGCAGTTCTGGCTCCCTCGATGGAACCAATCCATTTTTAATATTGTCTTCCTCTTTTCCTATTGCTTTCTACTTTACCAAGCAATGTTATCTTTTCCAATAAGTCATGTCCTAAAGTATGATAGTCCTGGCTTAGTCATTTTGGCTTTTGCTGAAAGTTCAGGCATAATTTGCTCTCAGATCCATTTATTTGTCTTCCTGTCTCTTTATGTATCTTTGGCAGCTCTTTATAGACAGCTTTCATTCACTCACCTGATCACAGAAACAGAATTATTAAAAATATATGCCCAGCTACTCATATGCTTTTGTACTTCCTGGATGCTTAAGGCAACCACATGGGGCCTGGCCAAATGGGATGACATGTGAAACACACCCAATACCATCTTGATGGATTGTTAGAGGTTCATTTCCAACATCCCATCTGGAACCAAGGTTTTCAGCTCTTTGCAGCAATCATGGTTTTCTGAAAGAATTAAGATTATGATAGCCTTGATAACCCAGGTGGACACTTGACAGGAACTGGAAATTAGGAATGACTCCTGTTGATACTCATAGGTCTCTCAGTCAATACCAATGACCATATGTGACAAAGTTGCTTTGGGAGTCAGGTATTTGGAATGCAATTGCAACTTGATGGTGAGTTGCTAAGCAACTGCTAGGCAACAGGAGTAGTACCTTAAGAGTGAAACCTACACGGTGGTGTCAGTAGGAAGGGCTTATGAATGAGAGAAATTATATATAAGGTGCAGATTCCATTTGTCAAGAGCCTTCAATGAGATCTTGGCCAGAGTGGGTGGCTGGGCTGTGTTTAAGCCGCAGAAAACAATATCTAAGCCTGAGAGTTATTGGAACAGACTGTCAGAAGTTTGAACTGTTTAATGTAACAACATTGTACTGTATATGAACCTTGACAAGATACTTATTTCTAATGTTACTTCAATAAAGGATATAATTTGTTTTACAACTGCTGGGCTGACCTGAGTTATCTAAAGTCGTTGGTAACCAAGAAGAAAGAAGGCACGTATAGCCAGGCAAAAGGCAAGAGAATGAGAAGGGAAGAACTGGGAGGAGGCACACACGTTCCTTCTGAATCATCAAATTTGCAAAGGTCACACATGAAAATGTGGAGGGAGGGCTGTATGCCTTAGTCACATAATGACAGGATTTCTCCTACATGCTCTTCACGGAGCTGCCTCTGAAAAAAGAGTGTTCAGGTAGTATAGGTGGAACAAACTGCATTGGACAAGAAATTCTGATCAGAACCAGTTTTATGGCTAATCCATCCACCCATCCACCCATCCCTGTATTTATACCCCCACCTTCTTCCCAAACTAAGGCTCAGAGTTCAGAGCATAGAATGGTAAATGCCACATTCACTGCCAGTCCCTTTTTCAGACTTACAATCTGAAGTGCTATTCATTTCCTTTAAAGCTCTGAATGACCTGAAGCCACAATATCCACAAGGCACATCTGCTGAGGCCAGGCCAGGATGCACTGCTCTGCTTCCCATCATCTTTTGAAATGAGGGTGACATGGATGCATATGATAAGATATGTTGTGAAAAGAAAAGAAAAGAAAAGAAAAGAAAAGAAAAGAAAAGAGTGCTGTGAAATCCTCTGCTGAACACTTCTCTATTCTAGCATGTCTTCATCTGTTCTTTTATCTGGTTCAATATGTTTCTTGCATGGTGCAATTTCAATGGGAGCAGAGACATATTAAGGCCACAGGTGTGTTTCTCAGCTGTATTTCTTCCCTGAAACCACTCACACATCACTGCAAAAGCTATCACTACTGAGGCCAACATGTTTAAACATTTTTGTGGCAAATCAAAAGTCTGAACATACAAGTGTCCCTTCCTTATTTGTAAAGTAATGTAAGGTAAAGAAACTCCTCTGCATCAGCAATCCCACTCATTCTCTTGGTAAGCTTGACTCACAAATTCTGAACACAAGTTTAGCAATCCAGCATAAAGAACCTCAGAAAGAAGAAAAGTTTTTCACCACTTCCCTGAAGAATGATTCACTGTGGAAAAAGATCTGCTTTCTGGCAAGTTGGGGGGGGGGACCCAAACCTCTATTCAACCTGTCTTTGAAAGATCAGTATTCCCAGAACAGACTGTATCTCCAAGTGATTGCACACAATGCTTAGATTTACCCATTTAAGGACCTTTAACATTTCTTCCAGGCTATTGAGAATACCAAACCAGGATCTTATTATAATTAATAATTAGATTTTCTTGAGACTGCATTTCTCAAATGCAGATAATTAGTTATTAAGACCCCTTCTAATCTGATATAAGCACACTGTATCATCAGCATACAGAACAAGTGGAATTTTGATTTTAGAGTAGACAGTCAAAAGTAAGAGAATGAACACAACAAGTGGACGCAGCCACATCATTAAGAAATAAACTAAACAAAAAGGGGGTTAAAATACAACATTGTCTAGTACCACTGATTGCAGGGATAGGTTTAGAGAGTCGCCCCTGTTGTCCACATCTAACTTATCCAGAGGTTTGATCATATGAACATCTGATGAAGAACAGCAATCACTGTTATTTACTTATTTATTTATTTGATGTATTACAATATTTATACCCCACAATCTCCTGAAAAGATTCCAATACAATCCCTGGCATTACCAAATAAAGCTCTCTTAAGTACCACTGGGATGCTACCTATTAGTACAGACAGTGTTAAGGGGCCACAGGTCTGATTCAGTAGAAAGTTATTTTCTAGGTTCCTAACATAAACATAAAATAGTGATAAAAACATGAAAGAAGGAAGCAAAGCATAATTATACTGCTGTATGTCCTTGCAGACCCAGTCTGAGATAGTAGTTTGAGCATCGGACTATGACCCTGGCAACCAGGGTTTGATTCCCTGCCTGGTCATGGAAATCCACTGTATAGCTTTGGATGCATCACATACTCTCAGCCTCCAGAAAATCCCATGATCGATTTGCCTTAGGGTTGCCATATGTCAGAGATGACTTGAAGGCACACAACAACAACAATAATGTTCTTGTGTAGTTCTGAACAATAGCTATATGCCAACAGTTTACTATAATGAACCAGGATAAAGGGCCCAGGCAAAAAGTGCTAATTTTGACAAACTGACCAGTTCAGCTCGGGGGGACCAAGCGCTGTAACTACTGTGCATTTAAAACAAAAGGTCAAAAGACCTTCAAAAGCAACTGACAGAGTAAAGATCCCACAATCTGTCCTACTGCTTACAGTTATGGCAGAAGCCTTCACCAAGTGGCAGTTCAGCATTTAACACGGGTGCAGCAACTCACACCCTCAGTAAAATCTAGGCTTTAATGAGCAGCAACACTGGAAAAGAGACACACAGACCTTCCATTTTGCTACTTAGACTTCATGACTAAGCTACGGTGAATTTTTAATACTTTTAATCCTATTACCTTAAACCACTTAGTTAACATCTATAGTTTTGTTTGAATTGACTTCTTTTTCTTTTCTTTTTTGTTTTTAGTACAGGGATCACCTGTATTTAATCTGTAATTTTAGTGAGGAAGTGACAGTCGCATTGTTCTGTGCCTCTACTCTGGCCATCTCAGGAACCTGTGCATGGGTTTAAAAAGGGAAGGAGCCACTTTCAGGGCACCAGACAGTTTTCTAGTCAGTGGGGACAGAAAAAACCATCAGCTGTGCATCCCAGCAAGCTGGAACTTCAATGCTTCACTGACCTTGCAGTAACTATCTTGCAGCTGCCAAGACACAATGGCCAGTCCTCTAGGCCAGCAGTTTAGACGCTTTGCTTCTTTCTTTATTCTAGGGATGGGAAAAGGGTGGCCCCACAGATACATGCTCCTAGCCCTTTCCCTTGTATTTCTGTTAATTTTCAGGCACTGAATCGCCTCCCAAATTCACCCAAACTACTACACAGCTTCAGTGAGATGCAACATTTTGAGCCACTTCCTCTCTCACAAAACTGTAAAAGAAAAAAAAAAAGACAGAAAAGAAAGAAACCAGGACAGTGGTTGAAAATGGGCCAAAATCAAAACCAGAAGCGACTTTCAGTGACTTCTGAGTCAGTACGAATGCATCAGTACAACTTACTGGAGGGGCACTGAATTAAAAATTGGGACATGTCCCCAACCTTTTGCCTGATTTTTATGTCTGATGAAGAGTTATAGCATACTCAAACTTCTTACACACCACCTGAGTAACAGTTTAGTAGTCCTAATGAAATATATTACCCATCTCTGATTTTTCTTTTTAATACTATCTGTATTTTAAATGTTTCCATTTCTCCCACACACAAAGAAAAATTAGACTTTTAAAGCATGCCTCTCTTAATTCAAGCTGGCCGTCTTGTTTAGCCTTGAAGGACACAAACAAAAATATTTCACAAGCCAGAGGATAGCACTTAAATTCAGACACTTCAGCTGAAACTCTAATGGTGGAAAATAGGATGGATGCCCTCCATTCATTCTACAGTGTCAATTCAGTAACTGAGACTGCCCATTAAACTGACTTCTTGTTCTCAATGCTTTACTAAGTGCTTTTTTAAAAAAAAAATATCATAAGCTTCCCTGCAAAACTTCAAAATTTTCTGAATTCTAAGAACCATCACAAGGGACATCTGAGGAGCTTGAATATGGATCATCCCTGTATTCACTTTTTGCACCTTTCAGATGCCAAGGAGCACCAGAGCACAAACACCTGGGTGTCAAGACAGAGTATGATAGCATCCCATGGCACAGCCATTTTCTTGAAATACACATCTTTGCTACCTTTCTGCTCTCTGAAAATGCATGCACTGACCTTCAGAAACTTCTCTGGGAGAGTTATATATTCACCAGGCTATCTTCCCACTATCTGAAGATCACAAGAACAGGAAAGCACAGCCAGATCATCTGAGGGCTAAACCATACACTGTGCTTTTTAGGACTAAACCATACACTGTGCACAGGCCAAGATTCTACGTCACGGTCTACCTTGTCTAACTTTACGAATCCTTAGCAAAGCTGCAGGGAGACACTGAAACCACTTCTGGCGCATAGCATGTGCTCCTGTTGTGCTCCAGCACTTCCTAGTTGATGCCTGGATGCCCCAATGCACACTTGTGCTCAGTGCACACCGGGCCACAGTGAATCAGTCATTCCACCATTGTAGCAACAGATGTCCATACATGGCTAACATCCCAGCAGCCTAATCTAGGTGAAAAGGACACTGCAGAACTGCTCGCTTCTATTTCCCACTCACCTAAGTCCCATACTGAACTCCAGCCATTGTGGGCAGCTGAACCTCATATGTCTCTTACTCTAAACTTAAGGAAGGCTTGACCTCGATCAGAAGTACTGTATGTAGATAAGAGATACCTTCCTCCCCAAGCAATAAGTAAAGTGAAAGAAGGCCTGTGTGTATATGTGCCTTCCAGTCACTACACCATGAATTTCATAGGGTGTTCTTAGACAACAAATACTCAGTAGTTGTTTTTGGCAGTTCTCTCCTCTGAAATATAGCTTCCAGCACCTGGTATTCACTGGCACTCTCCCATTCAAGTACTAACCACGGCTGACCCTTGCCTTCCAAGATCAGAGGGGATTCGGTTCCTTGAGGGTATTTAGACCCATGGTTGTTGTTGTTGCTGTTGCATGCCTTCAAGTAATTTCTGACTTATGGAAACCCTAAGGTGAACCTATCACCTACACTTGCTTATTTTGGAAGGGAAAATATACCTCAGCTACTCACTACATTTTCAGTGTAACACCTAGAGCACCAAGTCTTTTCAAATTCTTTGTACAAGATGGGTGGACAACTCATGACCCTTGAGATATTCTTGGACTCCAAATTTCTTCACCCCTTTACTACTGGGAATTCAATCATCATCATCATCATCATAACCACCACCACCATCACCAACACCATCATCAAATATTCAAATTATTTCTGTATTGCCTTCCAACCCATAAGGGCTTCCAAGGTGATGAACAAATAAAAACCAATTGAAATAATTCAAAGATAAACATATTTTTAAAACAAATTAAAATACTCTTTTAAAAACTCCTAAAAATACTCAAAAACAATCCTAGAACCCACTTTTAAAACAGTTAAACCAGCAGCTTCAAACACTGAATATCATGTGGAACAGCACTGTTTTGGCTGGCTGCTGGAAGCTTAAAAAAATTGAGGCCAGCCTGACTTCCTTGGGCAGGGAGTTCCATAGTCAAGGTGCTTTTACAGAGAAAGCCCTGTTACATGTACCCACCAACTTAACTTCACGTTGGGACATGGAATAGGGGTTCCTCTGAAGATCTCAAATTTCTGGCAGGTTGATATGGAAGGAGGCGGTCTTTCAAATATCGTGGCTCCAAGTTGTTTAGAGCTCTGTAAGTCAACACCAGCACCTTGAATCGAGCTCTCTGAAGCATATTGGAAGTAAGTGCTGTTTTTGCAGGCCCTGTGTTACAGGATCTCTAAAATGCACACCTGACACCAGGTCTGGTTGCTGTGGTTTGCACTAGCTGCAGCTTCTGAACATTTTCAAGTGCAACCCCAACTACAGTTCATTACTGCAGTCTAATCGAGAGGTAACTAAGGATGAATCACCGTGGCCAGATCTTCCTTCCCCGACAAACGGCACAGCTGGTGCACCAGCCAGACCTGGACAAAGGTCCCTCTGGTCACTGTAGCAATTTGGTTTTCCAGGAGTAGCACTGGCTCCAAGAGTGCCCCCAAGCTAGTAAATCATTCTGAAATACTGACATTATCAAACGTGCTTTAGTCATTATTATTAAAATACATTATATATTCCCAATAAGCATTAATATTAAACATGAACAAAATAAGGTGTCTGGGATTTTCCCATGGACTAAAAGCTAACATTAATCGCACCGCAAGTGCATGTTCATGTACCTTCAAGTCCCTGTCAGGAAGGAATGCAAAAAGATACTATCTGCAGCCAAAAAACAAAAAGAGAAGCCTCAATGGATAATCGATGAAACTGTTCAAGCACTTAAGGACAGGTAAGACGTAAAAGCAAAAGTGACAGAAACAGAATCAGAGCTCTGAATGCAATTGCTCAATAACTTGTATGCAGAGACAAGGAGAACTACTACGACAATCAAAGCAGAGAATTAGAAAATGACAACAAAATAGGAAGAACAAGAGACCTCTTCTACAAAAATCCAAGAAATGAAAGGGAAATTTAAAACTAAAATGGGGAGGCACTACAGCCAAGTACAAATAAAGAATTGGTGGAAACAATATGCTGCAGAGATGAAAGGATGACAGATCCACTCAAGGAAGAACCATTTGAAGATGAACCTCCCATTTTAGAAAAAGTAAAGTGAAAGCTGCACTCAGAGCACTTGGTATAAATACATCACCAGGAACAGATGGCATATCAAGTGAGTATCTATCAGTCTACAGAGACAGAATCTACTCTAGGTCTAACTAAAACCTGTCAAAAACATATGGAAAACAAAAGAATAGCCCATAGATAGGACCCATTCAATACACATTCAAATCCCCAAGAAAGCGGGCAGCAGGGATTCAGTAAGCATAGGACCACTGTATTCGCATCCCATGCATTCAGAGCAATGCACAAAATCCTACAACAAAAACTTTTATCATATATGGAGTAAAAAAAGCTAGATGTCCTAGGTGGGCTCAGGAACAGAAGAGGCATGAGGGATCACACTGCAAACATACATTTGATAATGGAACATACCAAGGAATTTCAGAAGAAAATCAGTCTGTGCTTTATAGATTATATCATAGCCTTGGATTGTGTAGATCATGAAAAACTATGGATTGTGTAACCTGTACTTTGGACAAGAGGCCACCATCAGGACAGAATATGGAGAAACAATTGGCAAGGGGGTCAAGCAAGACTTCATTTTATCTCCACACCTGTTTAACTTAAATGTTGACTATATCATACATAAAGGAGGAGTCAACCCTTGAGGAAGCATGAAAAATGGAGAAAGCAACGTCAACAACTTAAGACATGTAGATGACACCATACTACTAGCAGAAAACAGTAAAGATTTAGAGCAACTGTTGAAGAAAATCAAGGAAAAAAGTGCAAGGCAAGTTAACAACTGAACATTAAGAAATCAAAAATAATGACAACAAACAAATTAAATAACTTTAAGGTAGGAAACTGAGACATTGAAATAGTTAAAGATTTCCCTATGTTGCCACAATGTTAATTAGAATGGACCCTGTGGCCAAGAAATCAGAAGATTAGGATTTAAAGGGGTTGCCTATGAAGGAACTACACAAGATCCTGAAGTGTCAAGATATATCATTCAATACTGAAGTCAGGATTGTACATACTATTGTATTTCCAGTGATTGTGTATGGTTGTGAAAGCTGGACAATAAAGAAACCTGACAGGCAGAAAATCAACTCCTCTAAAATGTGGTGCTGGAAAAGAGTTCTATGGATATCCTGGATGGCTAAAAAAGACAAATGAATAGGTCTGAGAGCAAATCGTGCCTGCACTGTCCCTAGAAGTCAAAATAACTAAACCGAGGCTGTCATACTTTGGCCATATCCTGAGAAGACCTAACTAGAAAAGACAATAATGCTAGGTAAGGTAGAAGGCAGCAAGAAAAAGAGGAAGACAGCACTAATATGGATAGTTTTAATCAAAGAAGCCACAGCTGCCCTGAGTCTGAGAGACCTGAGCAAGGTTGTTGATAACAGGGTATCTTGGAGATTTCTCATTTGTGGAATTGCCGTAAGTCAAAGTCAATTTAATGAGGTTGCCTTCCAAACTGGCAGTACCACCCCCTCATTCCCACACAAAATGCTTTACAGTTACCATTATAATTTTTAATATGTCATCTTCAAACTTTGGGATTTTTTTCTAGGAAGTACATTACATTAGCAAACATGAGAAATATATATGCAAAAGACCAGGTAAGGAAGAGTCTTTTTTCCTAAACCAGTGTTAAAATTTGGAACATGACATTTTTATTGCAACCAGAATACCATTTGAGTGGAAAGCAAAAAACATTAATATGATTAGGAAATAATTTGTTAATTGATAAAAACAATTAACAGAGACCAAGAGAAATTCCTGGGATATACTCATGATCCCAACTACAACCTACAAAAAATTCTGGAAGAAACTATGGCAGCTGGTATGAATTTCCAGAAAAATAACAAATTGGCAGAAGGCAGCATTTGATAATAACATTTATTGCTTTTGTTCTCTCTTTGTACACAAAAACAAAGGCTTCTTGATTCATTCTGTAAACATTTTAGAGGAATTACAGTTAAAACACTGTTAATGTGTTTATCACTTACAGAAGAGAGATTGTTTTTCAGTGGCACATCAATCTATCCTAGAATAGATTTTTTTTTTGAACAAGGAACAATTAAAATCCCAATTTCTTAAAAATACAAAAGAATGCAATATCATGGTTAGAATAATATATAGTTATGCACACTTAATGTTTAAAGTAAATATGTAAGAGAATTTAATTTGTAGAAAGTAGAGAAAAAACTAAGTTTCAATCAACTTTTATTATTACATGAAAAACTGGAAATAAAAATGGAAATAAAGCCTCCTCTATTGGTCTGATGAGCATGTTCACAGAAATCTCAAGATTTCACATTAATTATCAGAAACCTATGTGGATTGATTTTAACATGGTGCAGCAAAATTTCAACATGGCACAGCGAAATAAAATAAATTAGTAGAGTAATATATAATTTAATATAAGGCCCTAGCAATTAATACCCTAGTATCTGCTTAATGAAGGATACTGATCAAACGACTGAACTCCATACAATGAAATTATTTCAGGAAGTATTAATGAATATTACAAATGGTCTATGAGCAGCATTTGTCTTGAAGAACATATTATCTTTGATTAAAATGAACATACCTCTGAAGATACTATTTCTATTATTTAATATACCTGTGAAGCTTAAGGAATCTAGATTTTTTTTTTTAAATGGCAAGATCTTTCCCACAAATTTAGATGGCTGCATAAGCTTCCCAAAACAGAACTGGTAACAACAAGGTATCCAGTGAGGAAAGGAGAGGATAATTTTTCATTATTTTCTATACACAAAGCATATAAATATAAATTGGCTAAAACTTCCACTATTTTCTAAACGCAAAGCATATAAATTGGCTAATATATGAGAACAGGTCAATTAGAAGAGTTTTATGACCAAAATAGAATTTCTCCACACTTGCCTCATGCATTGTGCCCTTGTGGGGAAAGTCTAATTTGCATGGGATTGTCAAATCTTTCTGTTTGTTAGGGCTATATTTGAGACTTGGTTAAAGCACCTAGGAGAAAAGAGTTCTAGAAAGTCACCTTGCACATTTCATGTTTATAAAGAACAAATCTATGATTGATGGGTATTAGGAGGTGCCTCTAAAAATGGGGAAAACAAAACAGAAATCGTGTTCAAGTTTTAGCGGGCAAAAACTCTGCCATCACTTTTGACCAAACTAAGGTATGGTATGGACTACAGGGCAACTGAAGCTGTATCTCCCTTGTGTTTCACTTTGTTTGGTTTGCTGTGTTGTTTGTTTAGTTGTTTTTCCTCAGACTGCCATCCTTGGATTCTTATATAAGCATGACTTCCTAAAGGAACTACAAGCTACTGGGATAACTGTTTAGAAGACATTTTAACTATTGCTAGTAAAGATATTTATTTGCTATAGGTATGACAGGTAAAAATTATTTGACAACTTATTTGGATTTACAAAGTGGATATACACTCTTTTTTTAAAAAAAATGGGTAAAGGATCTACAAATGGCTCTGTCAGATGAGATCTAGCAAGAAAGAACTTAACTGAACCTGAATGAACCTAATCCCTTTAAGCATTTGCACAAACACATCACACCCCACAGAGCAGGGCTTCTCAGAGTATATGATTGGGGGGGGCAATTTTCTCCCCCGATATTCAAGACCTGGCACCATATTTTTGACCACTGACCAAAAATGTTTCTTTTTTTCCTGAAAATTCACCATGGACGAGCAAGCAATGGCTCAAAGACTAGCACCAGTCCAGGGACTACTACTTTAAGTAGAACTGCCATAAATTACAAAAACATATCCCTGGATTTGTGATAGATGTGAGAGATCCATCAGATTATATGCATACTAGACCTTGATTTTTGCATGACATGACATTTTGCATCAAAATACCAGTGGATTCATGAAATACAGTTTCGAGGAACTTAAAAGGCTGTATAGGGATATCTAATTCAAGTAAGACTATTAGTTTGCTAATAGGAAGCAAAAGGTCAGTTGCATATTGGAAGAAAAGTATCACCAGTCTATTCTTTATTTTTCATTTTATTTATTACCTGAAAATTGACGTATTATGAAAAAGAAAAAAAATCAAATGCCTGAAAACAGATTTACCAAGAAATGTATCCAGATTGCCACTTTGGGGATGATACAAAGCACTGTATTTGTACATGCTATGTTTTTATCAATCTGAATTTAGAATTTATTTATCAGAAAGATACACTTTTTAACATTATATTAATTTACTTCTTCTTGTTGTTGCTGTTTATTTTAAAAGAGTCAAAAAAGAAAACATTTTACCAACACTACCCCAATACATACTTTCGTTGCCTAAGAAAATCCTATGAAATCCATGGGCTGCCACACACTGACAAGTGATTTAAAGATACATACTCTCTCACACACAATGATTTTGTTTATAATGGGAGTGATGGCATCATGAGTGAGATTGTACAAGAAATGAAATATGAATCTAAGAATCTAAAGTCTAAGGATAAGCAAAGAGAAAAATGGAGAGAACTAAAAAATATCAAGAATAGCTAAGCATTAATAAAGCTCTCAGCTTTGCAATGCAGAAGCATGTCAATCATGGAAATAAAGCAGGCAAGTTGTTTGGATATAAAGTGAAAAAAAAGAACTGTATAAAGATATCTTAACTGAGGAAGTACATATGGAAGAAATTAATATGGCAGATGATCCTAAAAAGTAACAAAATCCAGAACTGGGACAAATCATCTTCTGAATAGCTACATTTATTTAAAAAGACTCCATTTATAGAGAGAATGAAAAATCACAATTTTTACATGCTGGTGGAAATTGTTTTGATTTTGAAAGAAGGGAATGATCTGGCAAGTTCCTGCCCAATAACACTCATTAAGCCAAGATAATAAGATTGTGACAACTATAATGGCAAACAGATTAAATCTTGTATCAAGTAAATAATACACAAAAGACCAAGAAAGAAAATATTTAAGAAATAATATAACAGAAGTATTACCAAAAGGGAAGGGTTGAGAAAGTTTCATCAAAGATGTCTTCTATCTGCCTTTTTCAACCAAAAGACTGGAAGGACTTTCTTACAAGCAGTGGCTGGCTGCACGGATTGGAAATCGTTCACTAAAGCTGTTTTTCCACTGATGGCTATCATGACCCCCTATACTCTAGTTTTTGATGGGTCATATCTGCAAAACCATACCTCTCTTTTGGGGAGAGACACAGAAAGGACCACAGAGACCATGGGGAAGACAAAAAGCTATATGTATTGAGATAAAATATATATAAAAATTAAAAAAATAAAACAGGACCCTATCAAGGCAGGATAGGATTAAAGGTGGGTCATGGATTTCCACCATTCCAAAGTTGGCCCTGAGCGTCCACTATACCAAGCTGTGAAAGAAAGAAAGAAAGAAAGAAAGAAAGAAAGAAAGAAAGAAAGAAAGAAAGAAAGAAAGAAAAGCAAGCAAGCAAGCAAGCACTTATGGAACCTGGCTCTGACAATGAACAGTCACAGGCGCCTGGCATCTGACCTTTGTAGCTGAGTTGTCCAGCCTGTTTAACAAGCATTAGTGAGTCTCAACTTATGTGCAAAAACAAACTGCTTCTCCTGTTCTTCCTCTCCCTTAGCTTCACGTATGTTCTCAAAACTGCTACACTTTGGGTTTCATCATTCCATTTCAGGAAACTACTCAAGTCTGTTTATCATTAAGATTTTACCTGTGAGAACACAGTTCACATCCACAGCTGTAAGCCAACTTCTTTTGACTTAAGAACTGTATTAAATGGCAGAGAGCAATGTCTGGGTCAGATTATAACATCCATGCTGACCGGCCAGCTGCCTCCCTTTTAATTTAAAATTTCCACTCTCACACCAATTCGCATAATTGCCTTCAGGCACAGTACTCATACAAGCTCTAAAAAATCCCTGTGTACTTTCCAAGTAAATCTGTGTCCTATTGTCAAAACAAGAGTGCACTGAGAGCATGAATAGTGGAGACTCGAAAGATCACAGGCACATCTCGGGACGAACACAACACTTTTGCAGGCCAGGAAGAGATCAGGATCTATTGACGGATCTCCGGGCGCCGTTCTCAAGCACATGTTTAAAATGTATTCTCTTCTGCAGTAGCTGAAGGGACACTACAAAACAAGCCCACTGCATAATTGGGTATGTGAAGGCAGAGATGAAAATACTGAAACTGAACCCCATGCACTATTGTTCTGTTCCTTGTATAGACACTCATGTGAATAGTTAATTACCCCATTATTGCGCTCTCATCTAGGTTGCTCAGCTGAATATTATGTGAATTACCTCTTTGAGGACTGCCGCAAATTCTACCCGCCCTCGGTCACTTCCAGTGGATTCTAGTATCTCATGCACCAAAAATAATAAGTTTGCCCCCTGTTACATGTACATTAAATCAGGTCCTGCATTAATTGGGCAGAACGTGAATGCTTTGCTACCCAGTCCACTTAAGAAAATATTATTTTTGCCCTTGACTGAACAGGAAGATCTAAAGGAACGTGATAATAACCATAGCAGTCAACAGCAGTCTGAATTCCACTGCAGGTCTTCTGCTATTACCCACTCAAGCCTTGCCTCTTTCTGCTGCTGTTGTTGTTGATCTGTCTCTATCTCATTAACGATAATCTCTGTATATCCTGCTCACAGAGCTTGAAATATTAACAGCTTGGCTCTAGTTTTTACTATGAAAATAATAATAGTAACAACAAAAACACATTGCTCAATGCTTTAAGAGCAGTGTGTTACTAGTTCAATAATAAAAATAACAGACTCTTATTAGCACTAGAATTGACCAAACTTCTTCAGTCCTTAGACATAACTAGTAATGGTTTTGGTTTACACTTAAAGAATTCTCAACTTAGCAGCACAAAAGCCAATTCTGACTTACAACACATAATCATTTATTATTATTGTAATCAAATTCTTTAAAACCTCCATTTTGCCCAGAACCAGTACAATATAAATACAGTATAGATAAACATACCAAAGTTCAATCAGTTCAATAGAATTAAACTATTAATAACATTAAACACATTCTAAAACACACAACTAAAAAAACAGAGCAGTTTAAAAACAATATAATTGAAACAGCATAGTACAATTAAAACAGCACAGCACCTATTCAAAATCCTTTATTTAAAAAAATTCTTCTCAAAAGCCCATCTGAATGTTTTAAAAAGTCTTTTCCTGCTGAGGGAAGGACAGCAGCAAGGGAGTCAGTCTAGTCTCCCAAAGAGGGGAGTTCCAGAGCCCAGGGCAGCCAGGAAAAAGGGCCTCTCTTGCACCTCCATCAGACATGATTGTGAAAGTGGTGGGACTCAAGGGGCTCTCCTGAGCATTTCATAGCCCAGACCGGCTCATACGGCAAGATACAGATCACCCACATAGCCTGGCTCTAAGCTGTACTGGCTGAACATCTATAATCCAAAAATCTAAAATCTGAAACACTCCAAAAGCTGAACCTTTCCAAGCACTGACATGACAACCATACATTGTCCACATGGCCCACTGAGATAGTGACACCTTTGCTTTCTGATATATCAGTGTACACAAACTTTGGTTCATGCACAAAGTTATTAACCTTGTTGTATCAAATTACCTTTAGACTGTGTGTGTAAGGTGTATATGAAACTTTAACGAATTTCATGGCACTTGGGTGTCATCTCCAAAATATCCTATTACAAATATGCAATTACAGTGGCCCCTCCACTTTTGCGAGGGTTCAGTGTACTGAACCCTGGTGAAAGTGGTAAACTACAAATAATTCTCCCTTGTGCTCCCTCTCTCATTCCCTTCCCCTTTGCCCTGGCACACCTACCTTCCCAAGCAAAAGGCAAGGGAATACATGTGCCTTCCCATCATTCCCTTGCCTTTTGCCTTGGTCTGCATTCTCTGTGCCTGGGCAAAAGGGCAAAAGGCATGGGGGAAGGCCTTCCTTCACCACATGCAGTGCTCCCCCTCCCATTCCCTTGCCTTTTGCCCCAGCATATGTTCTCGCACCTGGGCAAAAGGCAAGGGAATGGGCGAGAAGGAAAGTGCATGTCTTCCTTCTTCATGCACAGGGCTTCCTCCTCCCATTCCTTGCCTTTAGCCCTGGTTTGATGGAAGGTACACACACCTGGGCAAATGCAAGGGGATGGGAGGAGAAGAATAAGGGTGGGCCATGGGTCTCTAGCAAATAATGAAATTCACTAGAGTCAAAACTGCAAATGTAGGGGGAGGACCATATGCCAAAATCTGAAAAAAATCCAAAATCCAAGTCACTTCCAGTCACAAGCATTTCAGATAAGGGATACTCAGCCCATATTTCAAATTTCTGCTCTGTCATATGATACTGAGCAAATCTGCAACACCCCTGCACAAAAGAGAGGAGCCACTGCACAGCGGTAGAGCACATGCTTCACATGTATCAAATCTGACATTCAGAAGATCTCATCCAGGGAGACACCAGAGATAATACTGAATTCAACCCAGTGTTAGGTTCTGTTTGAGACAACTTGTCAGGCTTACATATAGTCATAAAAATGTAATTATTCTTTATGGCAGTGTTAAAGCATCTCCCTTTAAAAAAAAAAGACATAGAATCTCTTCAGGTACCAAGAGATCCTCCTGAAGGATTAAGTCCTGCATCCTGCTAAGCATCACGACTTTCCTCAGAAGGCTAAGAGCTAATGGCGCAACAATCCAGAAACACGCTTGTACAGAAAGCACAGAGCTGAAGGAATGAGCTGAGGTGGCAGGGCGGGGTGGGAGAGAGAAAACTTGCAATCAACAGCAAAACTGGTAAAGAACAAGAGGGAGCAAAAACAGCTGCAGATCAGTGCCATCAAGATTCAACTCTCCCAGCCAATGGAGCACATTTCAGGTCAGCTCCTACCAAATTCTCCACACCCCACCTCAGGTCCTATGATTAGAATGACAGGCAACAGCTGCATGAGTTTAAGGAGCCCCCATACTAGCTGCCAACCTGCATTCCTGGAAAACATCCAGAGAAGCAGGCCTTGCTTAACAAAGGATGGCTGCCAGTGATTGACACACAGCAGACTAGGTCCAAATCACCAGGTGGAGCAAGGAGAAAAGAGATTTTTTTTTCTGCCTGCACAGGAAGTTGAGTAAGTTTCTTGTTTAATGCAATTATAATCTAATATGTACTGTTAACGACAATGGCACTCCCAACAACTTATATCGATTGGCATAGTGGTTTGAGTGTTGGACTACAACTCTGGAAACAGGGTTCGAACCTTGCTCAGTTAGGGAAATCCACTGGGTAACTGTAGGGAAGTCACACTCTCCCAGCCTCAGAGGAAGGTAAAGAGAAAACCCCTCTGAACAAATCTTGCTGAGAAAGCCCTGTGATAAGGTCACCTTACGTTTACCATAAGTTGGAAATGACTTGAAGGCACACAAGAACCACACACATACACACACATCAGAGAGAATTTTTTTAAACTTGCTAATTGCATAGCCAATTACTGGGTATCTTAAGCAGCAGAATTAGTCAAAGCAGTGGTTGGCAACTGTGAGTGACCCACCAAACATTTTGGGACTCATATCAACCTACCGTCCTATCTAGCATAGCCAATGGTGAAGGTTGATGGGAGTTTTATTTCCCATCTGCAGGGTCACAGTTGCCTACACCTGAATTAAACCATAGGCTGTTTTTGGTCAGAGAAACTTTCACTGTTTGGGTGAATCCAGCACCCTCTTCCCAAGCCCCTGAAAAGGGAGACAAGCAGCAAGAGGAGGCAGTAACACACAGTCTTTCTAGAGAGGACAGTAGAATCATAGAACTGCAGGATCATAGACTTACAGAGTCGGAAAGAATACCAATAGTTATTTGTTCCAGCACAGGAAGGAACGCCAAGGGTTATCTATTTTTTGTGGGTGCAAGAAATCCACAGCTGGAGCACCCCTGACAAAGAGCCACCTAAGCTCTGTTAAAATGAAGGCAAGGGCTTGTCCGCCACTTTCTGAGGCAGCTTGTAGTGCCTTGCCAAATATGTTCTTCTCCCTTGCAGACAGGGATCAGCTCCATCAAAGTAGACAAGGAGGAGCAGGCAAGGCTGGAGAAGCAGAGAAGAGTCCAAGTCAAGAAAATAGGGTAGGGAGCAGGTAAAACATAAGAAATGTTTCACAGTCTTGGCAGCAATTCATAAACTGAGACTTAGTTGTGCCCAAATGGTTGTAGGAAGAACAGCAAAATTATTAGAACCCTTGCTCCTATGTTATCTCTGATCACTGCTCTGAGAAAACAGTGATTCCAACCCAATGGAGCAGGGAATCCCAATTATCTCCAATCAGGGCTCAGAGAAAACATGGGATACGCCTTCCCCAAGTTCTACTCACCTTGAGGGTTTAAGGGAGAAGCTTTTGTGAGATCCTTTATGAACCAGATTCAGGACATCTGCAGGCTGAGGAGGCCAGAGACAACCCACTCTGTTACAGAATTAGCAGGAGCAAGCAATACCAGAATATACAGAAGAGGAACTGCTACAAACAAATTAGGGACTGCCTGGGGTATTACAATTACAGCAGTACCTCCCTCAGCTACACCACTGTCTTAAGACAGTCACTTGCTACAGAGAGCAAATAGTCAGTAGGGTTTTTCCTTGGAATGTAATGGATACCCCCGAAAATCTTCAGTCTCCATCAACTGTCTAGAAGTGGGGTGAGCATGACACAGCTCTCCAGATGTGGCTGGATTTCCATTGTCCTGGACTACTGGCTACGTTGGCTAGGCTTGTAGAGACTCACAGTCCAACATATGAAAGCCTAGAGATGTATAATTTCCAGAAATTTTGAAGCCATGAGGGGAAAAGCCTTTAAATATTCATAAAAATTGAAAATATATAGTATAAATACCCTTTATAGGTGGAAAGTAATTTTCCTACTTTAGGAACATAAAATACATTGTGCATACCTTAGTTCGTCATAAGACTACCAAGCGTGATACATTTAAAAATTGCCTTGTACTCAGAAAACAACTTTTTAAATTTTGTTTCTTACAAAAGGACCTACAAGGCCCTAAAGTATAAGAAATAACTAATCTCTTTGCTTCTGTCAGTTTATGAGAACACGCCAAAAGAAAACCCATTAAAAAAAAAAAGAAGAAGCCATCAACTGTAGCAAAACAGATAGAAAGCCCCATTCCGTCTTCTTTAGTCTTCCATCGTTCCAAGCAGGTTGCTGTGTGCCTTCAAGCCATTTCTAACTTATGGGGACCCTATGGATATAAAGCACTAATTCCCATAAGGGAAACTGAGAAAAGGAAATCAAGACCACAACATTGCAATAATGTGAGAAACTGTAACTAGGCTTAAATAATGTCTACCTGCTACACAGTTTTTAGAGATAATGTGGGGAGAGAAAAACAGGAACACTTTGTCTTAAATATTCTGAAAGAAAGCATTCTATAACTCAACAAGTTTCCAGCTAAAAAGGCTTTAGAAAAAAACTGGGGAAAAACTTTTTTTTCTATTTTTTTTTCAAGAGGAGTGCTTCACATTTCCAAGAAGGCTGTAAGTTGCCCGCTCTCAGTTTACAGCAAGGGTGGACAACAGGGAATCCAAATAACCCCAGTAAGAGCTTGAGTGGCCATACCTGCTCCTGCCCCCCCAAAACCCCAAACACTTCTAGGGGATGGGGGCATTTTCACCATGTTCTGGGCTTCATAAAAAGCCTATTCTGGGCCTAAATTTGCATGGAGGGGTGCAAAACATGGGTACATGAAACCCATGTCCTCAGTGGACATTGTGTAGCATTTCAAGACATATATATAATATATATTTGCAAGAATTTATTTTCACTCCTGGGGGGTCCAAGAGGCCTCCAGACATAGTAGAAATGCCCTCCACACTCCTTGGAGGAGGCATATGAAGGCATTCTGGAGCAGGGGAAAAAAAAATTTTTTTTTGCAAAACACTTTTTGCCAAAAAATGGCTTTTGTAAAAAATATATTTTTGACCATTGGGGGCCCATGGGGGCCACTAGTGGCCTACAATCCACACATTGCCCACTGCTAGTTTAGAGGATAACATACTACAGACACAGTCTTCAGCAGAAGGAAGTATAAGGCAGGCAAGGAACAAAAAAGGGCACACATGCTGGCCGTGCTCACTGCAGACCACCCAAGGCTGGCTCAGGGCAGGCCTAAGTGGAACATCCCGACCCAACAATAATACCAGGACACAAGAAACAGTGCTACCATCGTGCATATAGCATAATAATTAGCATACAGCACACTAGTGGCCTTAAATAAAGTATTTCAATTAACTGCATGTATAATTAAACAATCAGAATCAATGACAAGCTAGTCCATGGAATGAAGACTATCAAGCCAGGGAATTGGGCAGTGGTTCTCCTATGGAATTTCATGGTGAGAAGTTCCAGGAGTAGGCTGGCTGAGCTATAAAATACACTCTTAGTTCCCAGGAGGACAAAAAGAAGGCCAATAATCCAAGATAGAATCTATGTTCCCCGGTATGCTTCCCAGGACCCTTTGTCATATGCGTAAGCATCCTGTGGGTCTCCTCAAAATAAAAGGTTAAAATGCCACAGGGATACAGTGGCTCAGCTGCACGTGCAGCATTGCATCTCTCATAGGCATTCTTTTTTGTCCCTAACATGAGGTTCTTTTCCATTTTATATTCTTGAATCCAAAAAAACACATCACTCATTGTTGCAGTTTGCGAAAAAATAGCCATGTTAGCCTGTCAGAGTAAAAAAGGAATGGAAAGGGAATCTAAATCATCTTTAAAACTCTGATTTATTTTAGCATGGGCTTTTGTGGATTTCAACCCATTTAAGTTCATGCTGAAATAAATCAGTTAGTCATGAAGACGATGCTAGATTTTTCGTTTTGCCCCTATCTTTTCCTCTTTATACGTGCCCACTCATACTGCAAATGGAAAAAGGAAAATCAGCAGTTTCCATGGTAAGGCTGTGAAATCTTTTTCTTTACAGTATGGGGAGCTACTTGCATTAATTGCAGAATAGGAACCGGAGGCAGATAATTTGACGCGTCCCTGGAACCTGCATAATTTGATCTCAAGAATGAAAAGCACTTAATATGTAATATGCAATCCAGTGTCAATTTCTTTGCTATACCTAATAAATAAGTTCAAATCCAATCCAGATCAAGACCACAACATACGTGGAGAGAAGGCTTAAACCCTCTTCCCCAGCCAGTTTGTTTAAATCTCCACATGTGAGTACTAACAAAAAGATGTCATTAATTGTAGGATATTATTATTATTATTATTATTATTATTATTATTATTATTATTATTATTATTATTTTGCACTGATCGTAAGGGAGAGATTTAAGACAAAGGAATGGATTCAGGGGCCAATTTAATGCTCTTCAGTCTATGGACAGTAATGTAGATCAAATCTGCATGTGGTTACATTGGAGAAAGAAACAGGACATTTCCACACTGACTGCTATGGCGCTATTATTCCACTTTCAACATCCTATGGAATCCTGGGGTTTGCAGTTTAGGAATGGGCCTTTGAGGTTCCTCCCTAAACTGCAAACCCCAGGATTCCACAGGATGTTGAAAGTGGAATAATAGTGCTATAAGAGTCTAGTGCGGAAATGGCCATAGACTCAGCTATATGTTACACATTTAATATAGCATGTAGTTTAGACCTCTGAATCTGTACAATTTACAAATGTGAAGAATTTTTTGCAATCAGCGAGGCATAATCTTGCCTTAGCTCAGAATATTCTTCATTATTATAAAGGTTGATAATGTTTCCCAGGCTAAAAATGGATCAAAGTGATCACAGCCTGCACTGGAGTAAGGTATTATTGTAAATAGAGTAACACCCCTTATTTCCAAAGGTCAGAGGTGCGTGGGACTTTTTATGTAGCAAAAACAGCACTTCCCACAAATACAGAACTTTCAGCAGTTCAGGGGAACCCCAGAACTTGCAGATGTATGGAAAATTTTTAGAAAACCACTGGGGAACACCTCCAAAAAGAACTAAAAGGACTATGCTTGGTGGTCACAGATAGTTGATTGACTGTTGTGGGAAGGGGAGCAATGGAAAAACAGGTAGGAGGGTAACTGAAATGGAGTATCGTGGAGGAGGCATGGCTGGCTGAAGCAGAAGCGCTCAAGAGGATTCCACAATAATCATGTCAAGTCCCACCCACTTGAAACAGTTGCCCAACTTCAAAAATAGCGAACCAGAAAGGAACTCCTTTCCTAACTCAGGCAGAGTAAAAAAAAAAAAATCTATACTGAAACAAAGTAAGCAACTCTGACCCAGTTTCCTTTCTGCTTCAAAATCAGGCTTTTCTCACACACCTAAACTTTTAATTTCTTTTTCAAATGCATCAACAAGCTTAAGATTTCCTCATTACTGCTGACGACAACTTAGTGTACAAGAGACAAAATACACAAGACATTGGGACCATTTTGTTGTAAGCTTTAAAGATATGTACTTAGAAAAAGAAGGCTGGTCATTTTCTCTCAGAGTTAAGCAGTGCACACACTATAAAGAAGGAACACTGCAGCCGTACAGCTCTACTTGCCCATCAGAACATATACTGACCATTTCTCTCTCTTTTTCCCCCCCTTGTGTGTCAGCAATATGTTATATCTATTTATGATTATTTATTAAAACAGGGACACCTCTCCCCATACATTCCTGCCCAAAGATTAAGATCTGCTGGGGGGGTCATCCTCTGTGACCCAATAGTCAGATCAAGGAGCCCTGGTGGCGCAGTGGTTAAATGCCAGTACTGCAAGTCACAAGGTTGTGAGTTCGATCCTGCCCGGCTCCAGGGTTGACTCAGCCTTCCATCCTTCCGCAGGTCGGTAAAATGAGTACCCAGCTTGTTGGGGGCATGTACAGAAATGTTTCAAAACACATGCTATTTGTAAGTTGTTCGCCACCTCGATCCATATGGAGAGGCGGGATACAAATAAATAATAAAAAAAAAACAGATTGTGCTGGAGCGTCAGAGAGGGCTTTTTCAGTTGTATCACCCTAACTGTGGAATGCCCTCCCACTGGAGGCCCGATTGGCACAAACACTTGTGTCATTTAGGCACTATGTTGAAACTTGGCTGTTCATTAGAGTCTTTGGGCTCCATTAACGCATTCTAAATACAGTGTACATGGCTCTTAAAACTTTTTAAATTGTTTAAATCTGTCTTTAACTTTACTGTCTGAAACTTGTCTGAGTTACACCGACAAAACATTCCTTCTGATCAAGGCATCTGAGCAACATCTTCAAATAATTATCCTGAACTCTAACGTCATATACTATCTCATACATGTTAGGTCCAGACTATGTGAAAGCCTGTATTTCCCCAGTCAAGTCTTACAGTCTTGAGACAAAGTTTTTTTCCACCACTGTTTCAAGCTCATCTGGCAAAAAAGTGAAGACAGCCTTCCTGGTGGCCACCCCTAGGCTCTGGAACTCCCTCCCATAGAAGGTCCAACCAGGATCAACTGATGTCCAATTGGGTGTGCTTTTTCTCTGTATGTAAAGCATATTTTAAGTATTTTAATTGTTTTAAATGTCAATGTTTTAAAAGTAGTGTTTCAATTGAATGTCTAGTTTAATGGTTTTTAAACTTTTGGATTCCATATTGTTTTGGATGTACTGTTTTAACTTATATTGCAAGCCACTTCAAGTCCCACTCAGGAGAAAAGCAGGATATAAATCAAATAAATAAGTCTCACTGACCTCATTCAGATTAGCATGTGCAAATGTTCAACATTAGCTTTCAATTATTTCAGCAGTTTCCTAGTGCTCACTGAGGAACCCTTCTACACCAATAAGGACACATTCTTAGTCAAAGTGTATGGATGGATCCTTTTAAAAAACACACATAACCAACAACAAAGATTCTACTGTTCACAGGCACAACAGCACTTTAATATGAGCTAAGCAAACTCACATAATTCATTTATAGTGAGGAACATTACAGTCCCCACAGAATTTAGTTGTATCAACTATATCAAGTTAGAGCTAAAGAAGGTAGCGTGAGGAAGAAATCAAAGAGGATAATGTAAATGACTAGGAGGAGGGAAGGATATTTATCAGATATCAAGCATAATGGCATAGCAGTTTAAGTGCTGGACTAGGGTTCAAATCCCTGTTTGGCCACAGAATCCCACGAGGTGACCTTGGGCAAGTCACCTTCTCTCAGCCTCAAAGGGAAGCAAAGGCAAACCCTCTCTGAACAAATCTTGCCAAGAAAACTCCAAGATACGTTTGCCTTAGGGCCACCGCAAGTCAGAAATACTTGAAGACACACAACTACAACAAATCTGACACAGTTATTCTTAAATACTTAAATAAGTTCAATGTGATGAATGAAGCTGTTAATAAACTATAATATAAACTGAAACTAATTATACTGAAAATGTATGTACTGTTTTCTGAAAACTGTATGTAAACTGAATGGTCGGGATTTTAATATTTATTTGTTTTACTTAAAGCACTTATCTACCATCCATCAACCCACCAAGGCTCCCAAGGCAATGTATAATGGATAAGAACATTTATACATTCAAATACATTCATTTTTTAAATGGAAACTTTATTTCTAGGTTTATATAATATAGTAGACTGGCACAATGCAAGATCCACATACACATTTCCTGCATTATAAGTACTTGCTCCATAATATGTCTGATACATACCTATGTTAAAATGAGAACCCACTGCTTATGCAGATTTCATCTTTGCTAGTTTTATAGAGACAAACCATTTCATTTGGAACATACAAGCTCATGGAAGAACATTCTCAAGTTGCATATTCTAATGTTAATCCAGTTACTAAATGCATTTCTATTTTTGTTGAAGGAAGTTCGTACTTCTAGAGTATGAGATGAACAAAAGCCAGTAACTACAACTCTGAAAAGCTAAGAACCATATTAGTGCATTGCACCAAGATTCAAACTGGACTCAAATTTGTTTCACATTCTCAAAAAAAAACAACAATGAAGAAATAAGTACCCATATTTGCCGGTGTGTAAGACGCACCCATGTATATGACACACCCCATTTATACACTGGCAAATACTATTTGCTGCCATATAAGACACACCGGTGTGTAAGATGCACCCCATTTTCAAACAGTATTTTTCAGGGGGAAAAGTGAGTCTTGTATGCCAGCAAATTCAGTATCCCCTACAAGATTCTTTGGGGGGAAAACAACGATGCTCAGTAAACAAAATGGCAGTAGGATAAGAAGACAATGGTATTACAACTGGAATGACTCCATCAAGGGAGCCATGGCTGGCCAGAGTCTGCAGGATCTGAGCAGGGCTTTGATATCTAGGGCTCTTGGAGACCTCTCATTTGCAGGGCAAGGCTGACTTGATGGCAAGTAAGAATAAAGCCTGTGAACTGCAATAAGCCAGTGGGATCACAAAAAGGGAGAAAAGAATTACAGTGTGATCTTAATTTACTCAGAAGGAAGTAGTGGCACAACCAATTGAGCTCAATGAGATTCACTTCCAAGAACGTGCATATAGGACAACAACCTCAGCAGCTGTACAGAATCAGAAGCCTCCTACTAACAGTACCTCAGAATACAGGTTTGAACTGGTTGTTGTTGTTGTGTGCCGTCAAGTTACTTCTGACTTATGGCTACCCTAAGGCAAACCTATCGCAGTCTCCTGGGGCTCAGAGTGTGTGATGCGTCCAAGGTCACCCGGCAGGTTTCTATAGCCAAGCAGGGAATCAAACGCTAGTCTCCCGGGTCGTAGTCCAATGCTCAAAAGACAACATCACACTGGCTTTGACTGTGGCAGGATTTATTTACAAATAAACATCCGGCTGGCCCTGATCTACAAAGAATCCATTTGAACATTCTCCAGCTCTATCCTCAAATACTGCTGAAGCAATCAGTCCTTCAAAACAGCCAGCCGCACCAGAATAATACATTCCCTGGGGGGGGGTCCTTAAGAGGATTATACAGTCCTCCCTTCACATTTGTGGGTTTGACCTTCACAAATTTGATTATTTGTGAGACGTCTACATGCCTCCCCCATTCTCTTCCTCCCATTCACTTGCATTTTGATGGATGTGGAGAAGGAAGGCACGTGCCCAGACAAAAGGCAAAGAAATGGTGGGGAGGCTTGTGCATGCCTGCCTTCTCCCCTCTGGAGCTCCCCCTCCCATTCCCTTGCCTTTGGCCCCAGTGTTGAGAACTCGTGCTGAGGCAAAAGGCAAGGGAACAGGTGGAGAAGCATGTGTGTGCCTTCTCTGTCCCCTCCAGAGTTCCCCCCACCCCCTTGCGCCTCGCCCCAGTGCGCACAAGGCAAGGGAATGGGAAGGAGGTCCCTGAAAGGGAGGTAGAGGGGATCACGGGGTGTGTGTGAAGTTATTTGCCATTTTTCCACTTTTGCAAGGGTTCTGTACCCAGGACCCTGAACAGGCCACTGTACTCCCTAACTTCATTCCTCTCATTACTTTAATATAGCTGCATTCAATGATATTCAATATCTGTTCTTAAACCAAACAGGAAGACCAACCATTCAGCCTTAGCTTAATTTTTTTAAGTTTATAATTGAACAGTTATTGCATAAATAAGAAGAGCCTGTTTGGCAAACTAAGAATCAGAATCATTAACCTTAACCCTAATCCTTACTCCAGACTACAGGAGACCAACTGAATCAACCGGATTTACTTAAATACTGATTCACCATTCAGTGACTGTTTCAATAGGCCTACTCTAGTTGAGACAAACCAAAAGGACTCCAGACACTGTTTCTGAGACTTTTCTAAGGCTGTTGCTTATGTTATTGAAATCTTTTGACCCTGGAAATACCTTTAAGCCTTAACCAAAAACTTCTCATTTTAAATTAACATCAAATGTAACTATGTTCCCTAGAACTTTCCGTCAACCCAAGCCAGCTATGTGAGAATAATGCCCCCCAAGATGCTAATTAAAGCCACCTTTGCACTTTCTAACGCATTTTGATTCAATGAGAATTTTTCCTCCATTCATTCTTTTAAAAAAACAGGGTTGCTATGCAGCTTTGAAAGACATACTAAAAGAAATACCACATCTTCAAGTTAACCTGGCATAGAACATGAACATAAAACATACACAAACTTTTCCTTTATTTTTAAGGCTATTTTTCTCAACTTACAACTACCATATAATACTCCACCTCCTGGTAGTAATGACTCATATTTGGAGCTTAAATTCTGAGAGTTTAACATTCTCTCAACTAGTAGCTATGATAAATCTTCTCTCTAAATCAGTTTGCTGAATGTGTTTAAATCTAATCATCCTAAAGTGTAATAATGCTGAATATTTAAGAGTATGTTTTAAATGTATCTTGCCCAGTAACTGGAACAATTTACACATTTCTAAAACAGTGTTAAAATATAAGACAGTTATTCCAATAAGTCACAATTTACTTTGCATAACAAACTGTGGATTAGTCACATTCATGAATATTCATATCTGTTTGCCACAAAAGGGAAGTTGCGCATGAAAAACAGGGCTTAGCCACTATACCCAATATCTCTATTTATTAATTAATCCTCAAATACCATGCTGAGGTTTTTAGAAGAACAAGACAAGGGCAGTGTTCCAGCATTTGATACTGCATTTCTACGCAGCGAAAAAAGATTCACCCAATCAAACCAAACATCTATATATGTATTTACCCAAAGATAACATCAAACACTTAGAACGGTAATATTGTGAAAAGTACAATCATTTTTCACCAGCCATTAAGAGCTTCTGAACCTTTTTTCCCCCAAAAGCAGCTTTTGTTACTTATTCTTATGAAATAAGTCCAATGTTTCAGGGACTACCAAAAACCGGTTTCACAATTACATTTCCTTGTACTTTTCTTTCCTACTGCTGGACAAAAAGAAAAAAAAATGTTTTATATGTAGACAAACCTTCCACTCCACATTTCTTGAATAATCTTGCACACATAATATCAGAGAGGGAAGATTTCAAATATTCTGTATGTGCATACATGTGTATATATTTAGTGTTGTTGTATGCCTTCAAGCCATTTCCTACTTATGGTAACCTTTCGGCAAACCAATCATGAGGTTTTCTTGGCAAGATTTTTTTCAGAAGGGGTTTGCCTTTGCCTTCCTCTGAAGCTGAGGGAATCTGATTTGCCCAAGGTCATCCAGTGAGCTTCCATGGCTGAGCGAGGATCTGAACCCAGGTCTCCAGAATCCAGAGATGCTCAAACCACTACACCATGCTGGCTCTCTTGTGCACACACCCACACACGTACCCCTTCCTGGGGGAAATTACATCACTACCAGTACTACTGTCACAGAACAACCTGTGGGCAATGCAGCCTGGATGGATAGACAGATGAATAGACAGATATGAAAAATTTGAAATGGATTAGATTATTTAATTTTGGCATCAGAGGACTGGAAAGGTAGTTCCTTTACGGATTTAAAGAGAGATAAGTTCTTATTTAAGAATGTCATCCTGCTTTGTTTCACCTGTAACTAGGCCTTACAATGACTGACTTCAGCCTTGAAATTCGTTATTTCTTTACATATATGGAGCACCTAAAGATCCCTATAAACGCACACAAATCTTCAAGCTGCCCTTTTTTGCCAAAAAGGAGGGTGAATCACCTCTCTTGAAGTTTCAAAACTATAAAGGAACTTTCAGCCTCTCCTGCCAATTTTGGCCTTTTTTCAGCCACACAGAGCCACAGGGACAAAAAATGTCATTCCAGTCATCTCCAATTTATGGTGACCCTAAGACAAACCTATCACTGAGTTTTCTTGTCAAGAATTGGTCAGAGAGGGTTTGCCATTGCCTTCCTCTGAAGTTGAGCATACCTTTGCCCAAGGTACCCACTGAGTTTCTATGCCTAAGTAGAGATTCAAACTCTGGTCTCTCAGAGTCCAGCCCTCAAGCCACTACACTACACTGGCTCTCTCTGTATGCCTAAAATACAACATTTTTAATTCATTTCATTTATATCCTGCCTTTTCCCAAATGGGACCCAAGACAGCTCACAACAAGAATTAAAACAAAGTGGCTGAATTACAACTTAAAAATAAAAAGTTTAAAAAACAGTTAAGCAAACTACTATATTAAAATATCTACACTTTGAAAAAATATAAAATCATTTTAAAACATCACGACTGCAATGAAAGTATGACACTTTAAAGACCTCCTGGATAGCTGGTTAATCACCCGATACCTGCTCCAATAAAAAGGTCTCTATCTGCTGGTGGAAGGACAGTAGGGAAAACAGCAGCCTAGGCCATTTCCACACTAGATTGTTACAGTGCTATTGTTCCACTTTCAACATCCTATGGAATTCTGGGGTTTGCAATCTAGAGAGGGGCCTCAAAGATGTACTATTCCCCACGAGATCCCCTAAAATTGTCTATGCAATTTTACCACCTACCAAAAAAATAAAAATATCCAGCTCTCTTATCCATTTCTTTTTCCAATACCGTTTTTGTATTTGAGGTCACACATACCCTCAACTGATGAAAATCAAATTATGTGAATCCATACCATTGGCCTCTTACTGTCAAATCTGTTCTGCTGGCCTCTTATTTCTCTTTCTCCAGTTTTTAGGATTATAGGTGAAGCGTTGAAATGTCATTAATATGTCACTCTTTTTAAATGATTTTATATCATGAGGGAAGGCTTTGAGCCAAAAGAAAGATTATAAATGAAGCCACATTATTGAACATCTGAGTGAATGAAACATTATTTAGTTCTGGGAATGAAAACCAAGGTCAGTGCAACATTTATTTGTCTCTCTCATACACTTGTATCTTAAAAAGATACAAAAGGATCCCATAGCACCTTTGAGACTAAGCTCATTTCCACACTAGCCTGTTATAGCGCTATGATTCCACTTTCAACATCCTATGGAATCCTGGGATTTGCAGTTTCTGGCGGGGCCGGCCTCATAGTGCTATAACAGTCTAATGAGGAAATGGCCTAACTGATAAAAAGGTGTTTCCAGCATAGTCTTTCATGGACTTCAGTCCACTTTATCAGCTGCATCTGGAGTCCACAAAGGTTTATATGGGAAATTTCTTTTTTCTCAATTGGTCTCAAAGGTTCTACAGGGTTCCTTCATATTTTTTTATGCTGAAGCAGACCAACATAGCTATGCCATTGAATTCTACACTTCTATCTTGCCCTTGTTTCAATGAGAACACAACAGCCAGCCCCACAAAACTTATAGAAAACTGAAACCTCCTGTCTCTTGCTGAATTACAAGAAGAGTCCTTATTCTTCTCAATGGTGTGCTTTACTTCAAGTAAGTCTTTCCTGTCTTTGTTTCATGAAATCAGCAAAATCGTCTGAAAACACATAAAGGACAACCCAGTTCTCAGTTGCTGGATATTCTGTATGGTCTGAAATACTCCTACTGCCAGGTGCACTTCCTTCAACCTACACAGGGAAACCTGTCCCTTTCCAACCACTATTTCTCTATTTTTTTTCCACGTTAAAGGTCATATTCAAAGCAGGGGAGGGCTTTTACCCTCTTCTGCCCACAGGACTCATTCAAGACAAGGAGCCCTGCTTCAACTATCTTCATACCATCTGTGGAGGAAGGGAAGCATTTCCAGTATGCAAACCAGATTACAGGCACAAACGTGTGATTTAGGGAGATGAACGCACTTCCAGTTGGCATTATTATGCTCAGGTGTAACACATTAAGCCATATTATCTAGAAATACATTTCACTGCTAATCTCCTATAAACTCAAATTCACCAAGCAGTTGGAAAAGCCATTTATGTGACACCAAAATACCTAGAGGCTGACCATCTATCATATCTTGAGGCTACATGCAAGTCAGACATACCCAATGCTCACCATTTTTGTTCAAACACTGATTGAATTTTGTTTTATATCTTACCTCCCAATACAGGGCATCAGGAAGAATGGTGAAATCAAAACATAATACAAAAGTTTTTTTTAAAAAAAGTAAAAGAACAGTTATATTAAAAACACGAATTTACAACAATTTTGAAAAGCAGTTAAAACAAAATAGCAACAATTAAAAAAATACAGCACACGTCCATTAAATGACCTTCTGCAAGGCCACCAAAGGCCTGGGTAAACAAAAGGGTCTTCACCCGCTGGCAGAAAAAGAGCAGAGACGGCACCAACCTAGCCTCTTGAGGGAGGGATTTCTACCACTTGGGAGCAGGCACTGAAAAGGCCTTTCCCTGTGTCCCTACCCAATGTGCCTCTTATTGTGGTGGGGCTGAGAAAAATCCATCCCCTGAAGATCTTAAAACTCATATTGGGAGCTAAGGTCTTTCAGATAGTCCGAACAGCGCTTCGTCCCTTGCCCAGTGAGCCATCTCCTCCGCTCACATTAACCTAGAAGCCATTTGATACCTCATTACCATCTTGACTTTCCTTTAACCAGAAAAGCTGCATGACAACGCTACTAATAAGACATAACAAGTGATCAGTGTGCTTAGATCACTGCTTGCTGCTGCTAGTCTGACACGGAGAGGTAGCGTGCAAGAGCAACCTCTTGTTTAAAAGCAACAAAGTGGAATGTCTACACAGAGAGAAATACACACACAAGCACACACACAAATATACAATATCCAGGCAAGGAAGACTTCAGTCTGCAGCTCACTGCTGCTGTGTGATCACTGCCACCCCACCATCTTCACCCCAGTACACATCCCACAGCCAAACCTCTCTCTCTCTCTTTTTCTCCTCTCCCCACACCCAGCCATGTTAAGAGGGTCAAAGCAGCTCAGTTTTTAAAGGGAGAGTTGAAAACGAATAAAGAAAAAAAGCAGGAAGCAGATTTCCTGCTTTGCTATTAAACCTGCTAGTGGTATGTATGTGTGTGTTTTAATCGAACAAGAACAAAATGCACAGACATGTCAAAAGTGAAGGCCATTAAACAAATGGGGGGGTTCATGCAGCCGTAACTCCCTCCTCCTTCTCCCAAATGACATTTCATCAGAAATATTAAAGAGAAGAGGGGCATGGCAGAACTTGACAGGTACGAACGCAGGAGTGTGGACGCGCACAGAGACATTTTGGATCAAACGGCTTGTTAACAAATCTCATATTTTCTCACAAACCTTGCAGCTCTTCATCTGCCTCCAAACACATACTCACACTTGTGGGTCCTCTCCAGCCCCCATCTCTAGTCACTACTTCGGCATTTTGGCCTTCAAGTCTTTTACCATCTGCAGGAAGGGGGTACCCTGGGGTCTTCGCCCCAACAACAAGGATGGGAGAACCCAGTAGTACCTTCTCTGGATGGGAAATGTGTGTGTGCACGCACGCACGCACAACCACAACCACATCTCTCTTTCTCTCTCTCTCTCTCTCCTTCTCCAGCATCCTGGATGGCGAGCCTCTCTGGTCAGAGGCAGGGTATCTTACTGTTTTATGTACACACGCATCTTCGGTAAGTTCAAAGACTGCTTTCTGCTCCAGTTTACTCCAAGATGGGCAAACGGGTTGGTACACCAAACCCCACAAAATGTGGTGTGCATCTCTCATTGCCTGGACGCTTTGCCACAATGGTTTAGACAGCTCGGCCCACCCACCCCAAAAAGGTTGCCCCCCCATTACCCTCTCATGCTGTTCAAAAATCCAATCCAAGTCTTCGTATTTGCTCCGCAGCTCCTGTCGGAGGATCTCCTGCGCTGACACTCACTACTCAGATGTGGGGCGCTCTCTCTCCTCCGCACCCACACACTTGATTCAGCATCCACGCTCTCCCCTTGGGAGACCCCTCCCACCCTGCTCACCCCACAGTCCCAGGGCTCCCCAAAGTCCCCTGGCTCCCCCTGATATTCCCCCACTCTTGCCTTAGGAGGGACCCAACGACATCCACCCTTTGGGTAAAAGACCCATGAGCTACCCCCTCCCCCTCCTGGCACCCCACCATTCTCAGGGGGTCCCCTTGCAAAGCCCCCCGTCCAAAAAAAAAGTCCATCTACCCGTCCGACTCTTTCATGTTTTCTTGCCTTGACCCCTCCAGACCCACATATTCCCAGAACTCCACCCCCCCCCAAATCGCCACTATCTCCCACATACTCACATTCTGGCCCCCTGGCCCCCCTCCTTCTCAGCCCCCCCCCACGCGCAACGACCCCGCTTCGACACCCGCCTTCCCCGCCCGGCCCCCTCCTCACACAAGCACACCCCGGTTCTCCTCCCCCCACCCCTTTCTTCGGAGCCCACATTCCTCTCGGCACACTCCGAAAAAAAATGAGGTTCCTCGGCCAATTCCTCCCCCCAAAAGCGCCCCGCCCCCTTCCCAAAAAAAAACAGACCCCGCCCCCTCCTTTGCATCCCACCCACGCACCCCTCCCGAGCTTCGCACCCCGAAATCGGGGTCAGGAGCGCCGCCTCCCCAATCCACCCCTCCTCGGGCCCCGATCCCCCTCACACACACGCCACCCCCGTCAGGGTTTTGGGGGGAGCCTCAAAAAAAAGAGGGGGGGCTTCACACACAAAAAATAAATTTGGCCGCCTCACTCCGTCTCCGCGTCTCCCCGGGCCCCGCCCCCCAATAACTGCCCCCCAAGGGGCATCAATCACGGCGCGGCGAATGGCCCCCTCGGCTCCCACCCGTGACAGCTGCCCCCCCCCCGCGTCCCTCCTCCGAGGCTGCTGCGGGCTCACCTGCTGCCGCCTCCGCCGCCACAACGACTGACAGCCGCCGCCGCGGCCGGCTGGCCGGCCTGCCTTTCTCTCCGCTGCCTCCCTCAGGCCAAGGCCGCCGCCGCCGCCGCCGCTGTGGGGCTTTGCGTGAGGAGGAGCAAAAAGGGGGCGTCAGGCGGCTGCTGCTGCTCCCGCTCCTCTCCTGCCGCTGCCACTCCCGCGGGGGGTTGGAGGGTCGGGGCGGGGGGGCCGCGGGCGACGGGGCCTCCCTCAGCTCGGCGCCGGCGGGTGTCGTCGGGGCCCCGGCTCCCGCTCTGGGGCTCCTGGGCGCCCGGGGCCCCCCTGGCTGCGCGCGCGCTCCCTCTCCGGCGGCGGCGGCGGCTCGGGCTAGCTGGGGCTCGGGCGGGGACGGGGAGGAGCGGGAGGCGGGGACCGGCCGGGAGAGAGAGAGAGAGAGAGAGAGCGGGAGGAAGGGAAGGCGAGGCAGAGGAGGAGGAGACGGAGACTGAGAGGGAGGCCTCGGCGGCTGGGGACGCCGCCGCTCGCTGAGGCGATTTCGCCCCTTCCTCGCCTCAGCCGCGCGCCGCCGCCGCCATCTTGGGGAGGATGGCAGACGCGGGAGGCCGGGCCGGCGGAGGAACCGGCCCCGTCGCCGCCGCCGCCACTCCCGCCCCCTTCTCTGAGGGAAAGTTGAGCCCTTCACAAAGTCCCCACCGCCCCAGGTGGCCGGAGCCGTGAGGAGGAAAGCGCCTCTCACCGTGTGCAGAACTGCCAACTTTTTGCGCAGAATGCAGGAGCGGGGCCTGTGTATGTGGAAAACGTGGGTCGATAGGTGTGTGTGCATATATTTGTGTGCATACACAGAATTCAGGAGCAGAGCCTGCATGTATACGAATCCATAACAACAACAACATCATTATTATTATTATTATTATTATTATTATTATTATTATTATTATTATTTATTTGTATCTCTCCATATGGATCGAGGCGGCGAACAACTTACAAATAGCATGTATTTCGAAACATTTCTATACATGCCCCCAACAAGCTGGGTACTCATACGTGAAGTGTGTGTGTGGGCACACAGACTGCAGGAGCAAGGCCTGGATATGTAAAAATACATGGGAGTGTGTCTTTATATGTGTGTGTGTATATACAGGGAATTCAGGAGCAGAGCCTGTAGGTATAAGAATACATAACACATAAAGTGTGTGTGTGTGTGTGTGTAGATACACAGAATTCAGGACCAGGGCCTGTATGTATAAGAATCCATAACATACATAAAGTGTGTTATGTGTGAGCACACAGACTGCGGGAGCAAGGCCTGTGTATGTAAAAATACATGGAGAGTGTCTGTATATCTATATGTGTGTGTATATATGTGTGTGTGTGTGTGTGTCTATACAGGAAATTCAGGAGCAGAGCCTAGGTACAAGAATACATAACATACATAAAGTGTGTGTATATATGTGTGTGTGTGTGTGTAGATACACAGAATTCAGGACCAAGGCCTGTATGTATAAGAATCCATAACATACATTAAGTGTGTTATGTGTGAGCACACAGACTGCAGGAGCAAGGCCTGTGTATGTAAAAATACATGGAGAGTGTCTGTATATCTATGTGTGTGTGTATGTGTGTGTGTGTGTATATACAGGGAATTCAGGAGCAGAGCCTGTAGGTATAAGAATACATAACGCATAAAGTGTGTGTGTGTGTGTAGATACACAGAATTCAGGACCAGGGCCTGTATGTATAAGAATCCATAACATACATAAAGTGTGTTATGTGTGAGCACACAAACTGCGGGAGCAAGGCCTGTGTATGTAAAAATACATGGAGAGTGTCTGTATATCTATGTGTGTGTGTGTGTGTGTGTACAGGGAATTCAGGAGCAGAGCCTAGGTATAAGAATACATAACATACATAAAGTATGTGTATATATGTGTGTGTGTGGATACGCAGAATGCAGGTGCAGGGCCTGTATATATAAGAATATATACATAAGTGTGTGTGTGTGTATTTGCGTGTGGATACACAATGCAGGAGAAGGGCCTCTATAAGAATATATACATACACAAAGTGTGTGTGTATATATTAGTGTGGATACACACAAAATGCAGGAGATACTGTATATATGTTTGTGTGTGTGCGCGCATGTATATGTGCACACACATACCTGTATGCACAAACACAAGATTCAGGAGCAGACCTTACATAAATAAGCACACAAATACATATATATGCGTTTATACATATACACAGAGTGTGTGGATGTATGTGTATCCACCTATATACACAACATACAGGAGCAGGACCTATACAAATATATACACACATATAGACATACATACATACAGAGTATGTATTTGCATTTATATATGTACACAGAAAGTAGCAGGGGCTGTATCTAGATGTATACAGGGCGTGTTTCTGTATAAGCAGAACAAAGAATAATTGCTTGTACATAAATCTGGCGGTTGGTCGTTTTCAGATACATACAGGCACAAACGCACAGATATGTATACACACATTTTGGAGAGAGAGAGAGAGAGAGAGAGCAAGAGAAAGATCTATACAAGGACATATATAGACCTTGTTCCTGTATTCTTTCATAAGAGACTTTAATATTAAATTTTTCTCTTTAACTAGCCTCTTGTTACATTGCAGAGTTCTTCCTGCTCACCTGTAATTTCAACATTATTGCCTAATAAAACAGCTTGTCAACAAGGAAGGGTTAGCAAGGGAAATGTTACTGTTTTTCGGGGGTGGTGGGAAGGCAAAAAATGGATAGGTAAGACTTCACCTTAGTATCTGTGTGGGCTGATATTACTACAGAGTAGTGGGAGGGAATTCACAATATCAAAAAACCCACAATGGATTCATAGTAATATCTTTTTTAAAAAAATGGTAAGAGAATAAGCCTAGAAACGTGAAAAGGAAGATAGCAGAGGTGTACTCCATGCATGTTTACTTAGAAGAAACTCCTAGTACGTTCAAAATACACACCAGTGCATGCCTAGCTTTTGCACTGAAAGTGTGCCTCATTTTAGATAATGGCTGTTTGCAAGTAGGCCAGGCCATTTACAAGTTGGCATGCCAGTGACACACCCACCTGAGCCACGAGTTACTGATGTGCTAAGGAACCACAAGACACATAATACTTACGTGGGGTAGTGCTTTATCTCTGACTGGCCTCACGCCTGCTTTCAGTTCCAGTTGGCTACAACTTTCTAGTGCAACTTCCTAGTGCGTGTTTACTGCATGTTTATAAATAGGTGTTTCTGTTGCAGGTTGCAACATGGGCAGCTACCGTATTTTGAATCAGATCATTGGTCCAGACCCCTCTGTGTTGTTTACAGTAATAGCCAGCCTCTTCCCAGAGCTTATTTCTTTTTACTCCCAACAACTCTATGCATGTAATGTTGATGTTTGCTATTTTCCTTTTTTTTTAAACTAAACTTTATTAAAAATAGAAAATACATACAAACAGAGCAAAAGAAGAAAGAAAGAAAAGAGGGCAACAAGAAAGAACCCTACTTACTAAATGGCTATTTTCCATTAGCATGGATACAATTAATCAAGGAGGGGTATGTTTTAGAGATGAATAACCATCCTTAAGAGTTTTTGATGATGATGTATTTTTATGAAGTAAGCAGTACATATTCTGGTTTCTTTTCACATTGAAGTAAGCATTTTGCATGTGTATTTCCACACACTGTGAGAAGTATCAAGCAAATCGAAAATAATGAGTTTCTAGTATGGTAAACGCATGTGTGGAATCACTTAGAAGCTGATTTGCATGATAAGACTGTGGGCTGAGCATCTGTGGGGGCTGAGTAGTACTTTCCCATACTATTGTACTACGTCAAAGCTGCCATAAAGAGAGTGTCTCACTCTGGCCTGGCTAAGCACATGGGTTATACAGAAACAGGAACATATTTGTTTGAAAAGAAATTTGAATGTCAGGGTGAGCAGCTTGTGGCCCTCCAGGTGTTGCTGGACTGCAGTTTCCATGAGTTTGAACCAGCATACCCTCTTATGTGGAACAGATGGGTGTTGCAGTACACCAGTACCTGGAGGACCATGAGTTGCCCACCATCGTTTTAAGGGAAAGAGCTTACCTCAGGATTAAACTACAGGTGCAGGTTTTAAACAGAAGTTGCAAATGTAGTTCCCTGCTCCCATTGACTGGGAGATTCTGGGAGCTGCACTCAAAAATGAACTTTTCCAACTTCATAATGTGGGGTAGCTAATAATTGCAAGGAGCACAGCAGGCATGGAGAAAGAATTTAATTCCCCCCCATCTCTTAAACACACCAAAAGCGGATCTTTCCTGTGATGATACAATGGACATTGAGAAGAAATCTCCCATTGACAGCAAATGGAGTTTCTTCTTCCAGTAGTAGTAGCAATAATAATAATAATAATAATAATAATAATTTGTTTATATCACAGCTTTCTTACAAAATGGAAATTCAGGGCATTTATAAAACTTTCAGAAAAGAGACATTCCTCAGGACCACAGTGGGAGGTAAAGCATTAAACTCACAATACTGGACCAGCTGCATGCTTCCAAACTGGTGCCACTTGCATTCTCATACCTGTGCACCTACATTAAAAAAGTCCCAGACGTCTCCAGGTACTTTTTGCCTCCTGCTCAAAAAAATGTTTTTGAAATACAGTCAGCCCTCCACATTCATTAGGGTTAGGGATGCAGGACCCCTGCTAAAGTAGAAAAACTGCAAATATCACAGTGTGTGTGTGTCTGTGGGAAGGGGGCTGAGATATGGTGAGGGGAATGGGTACCCAGGATCGAAAGAAGGTCAGAAAAAGGAGAGGGAAGTTGATGGGGGGATTTGGCATGGTGACACTATGCTTCCTTTATCTTGCCCATCCTTGGGTGTTGAGGAGCATCAGGAGAGGGTTCACAGTACTGAAAAATCAGGCTGCAACCATCAGCTGGCCAGGCAGCAGCTACTGGAGGAGGAGGAGAGGTGGGTTTCTAAAGGGCGGCCTGATCAGAGCCACCAAAAGGGAAAGTTTCCCTAGAAAAGAAGCGCCTGAAAGGGGTGGGGGGGCAGGAGTTGGAGAAACTCACAAATAATCAAATCCATGAAAGTTAAACCCACAAATGCAGAGGACTGACTGTATTAACTTCCTCTTTCACTGCTATGACTACTGTTCATGGTTTCACAATCTACCAAGCATTGCTCACTAGAATTTGGAAGCATCAGTATTTCGAATTCTGTGCAAAAACTAGGGAGGTTTTGTCAGAGCATGCCCCAAGTACAGTCAACCCTGCACATTTGCGGGTTTGACATTCACAGTTTTGATTATTTGTGAGTTTCTCCAATCTCTGCCCTCCCACCTCAGGTGCTTCTTTTGGGGGGAACTTTCCCTCTTGGCTCCAATCAGGCCACAAAGCCCTTTAAAAACCCACCTCTGGCCCTTTTCTTCCTCTACCAGTCTTTGCCTGGCCAGCTAAGGATGGTTCTCTGCCCAAATTTTCAGCACCACAAACGCTGTGCCCACGCCTCACACACACACCCAAAGAAGGAGATGGGCAAGAGAGAGAAAGTACAGGACACCATGCCATCCATCTCCTTTTCCTGACCTGGTTTTGACCCTGTATGCCCACTTTCCCCACCCGTGCCTCCGCCCCCTTTCATATGGACACACAAATGTTGTTATTTGCAAATTTTTCACATTTGCGAGGGGCCTGTATCCCTAACCCTAGTGAATGTGGAGGGCCAAGTGTAGTGCCATTTTTTATAACTGGGCAAATTGTGATCTTATCTATAACAGTTTCATTCACAGTTGTTTTCTTTTCCCAGAGGCATTTAATCTCTTGTTGTTGCCATCACTGATGATGATGATGATGACGACGACGACGACGATGGTGCTGCTGCTGCTGCTGCTGATGATGATGATGATTTTATTATTATAAATAAAATAATAATATCCCACTTTTTAACAGAGATATCCAAAGCTGCATACAAGTATAAGCATGCACAAAACAGGAATAGGAGATTATTTCCATATTTTGATGTTATTAGAGTTTTTCTATCAGGCCTCTCATCTACCTGACATGGCTGTTCGTGCAGTGCCTTGTTATGGATGCCTAACAGCTGTAACTGATGGGACCAGTTTGAGTCTCAGATTCAGGATGTGCTTGCAAAGTTATGGGCACATCTGCCACCTAGCATAATCCAGATGTCATATCCTGCAACTGTCTGGATCTAGTGGGCTTAGTTCTAACTAATCTGCCACCCCACTTTTTCAGCTGTGTTTAAAATGTTCTAGTGTCTCTCTCCTCCTCCCACTTCCCTCCTTTGTTCTCTGTTTATTCCAGTTGCTGCAAAATGAGTTCAAATTCAGTTAACTCAACAGGAGAGAGAGAAGAGGGTGGGATTTTGCCCATCCCAGGAGGCTCAGGCAAAAGCAAGCTGCCGCAACATCTCCTAACTTGTGTGTTCTTTCTTATTAATACCTTTTGCTATCTTAATGTCGTTCATCCTCATGTGTCCTGGTTTTCACCTGTCAAATTTTGGAGGATATGAGATGCTGTGAGAGCAAACAAACTGGACTGGGTTTAAAATGGAGAATTAAAGTGGATCGCCTTTCGGAAATACTGTGTCGTCTCATTATGTTTTAGACCAGAGAGAGAGAAAGAGATTGCTTATGGCTCCTTGCGCTGTTCTTCTTGTGTGCCCATTTATGGCAATCCTACAGTGAACCTATCGCCATGTTTTCTGGGGCTGAGAGTGTGTGACCTGCCCCAGGTCACCCAGTGGGTTTCCACGGCTGAGCAAGGAACTGAACCACGCTGGCTCTATCCTTCCGCTAGAACAAAGGTATTCACACCAACAAAATAAGTGGAAGTGGAATGTGACTGGGGCCGTTTTCACACTAGACTGTTATAGCACTATTATTCCATTTTCAACATCCTGTGGAATCCTGGAGTTTGCAGTTTAGAGAGGGGCCTTTGAGGATGGCCGACCCCTCCCTAAATTGCAAACTCCAGGATTCCATAGGATGTTGAAAGTGCAATAGCAGCATTATAACAGTCTAGTGTGGAAATGGCGCGGGTTCAAAGGAAACACCCATCAGCAACCATTGCACAGGCAACACTAATTCAGCCACTGTTTATTACCTTAGCAATAAAATATTTTCTGTTTTTAAAGACAAAAATCCTAGAAATTGATGAAGACTGTCTTTAGAGCAAATGAAACACTTCAAAATACTGCTCTCAGGTTAAGCGTTTCAGTAGTCAGACTGCACACTGACAGATTTAAGAATAGCAACACAACCTATATACAATTACATCATTCTTTAAAAAAGAAAAAAACCCAACCCCATTGGTTGGTACTGTCTTGTGCTGGCAGCCAACTAAGGCTCACAGCTCTCCCTACAGTCTGTTGTCAGCAGCCATAAACAAAGTCTATAGCAGTTTGTTAGACAGTTACTGGCTATAGTTTTGCAGTCTAAGTTCACAGTAATTCCAGAGCAACAGTCTAGTAGCAAAGTCCATACATGAGGCAAAGGTTAGGGTTTCCAGGAGCATGAGCAAGGAATCCAAATATGAGCTGTGTTACTACCCCAATAGCATAGTTGTCTGCAATGGCTTGCTCTTATTCCTGTTCTTGTTTATATAGGCTGAGAGCCTCCTGCAGCTGTTTGCTTGATTGATGAGTCTTTATAAACAGTCCAAAACTCCTGGGCTTTCCCTTTTCCACCTACACATGTTACCCTGAAAACTGGGGGTCCTGCGAGGAGTGCCCAACTTTGCCAATTAGAAAGATCAAGATGGGGAAATTAGACTCAGAGCACTGGTTTGACATGCGAGAGGCAGGATAACTTAGCGAGACCTTGTAACCCAACGTCTACGGCTTCCGGGCAATGAGCAGGCCAGGTTACAATGATAACAACTTTATTAAACAAAAGCAAGGTAAATCAAACACATGCACGCTAACTAACTAAAGGAATGAAGAAGAGAGACTTGGGGAACAGCGGGTGATACGACACCTGATCACGATGTCCTGCAGAATCTGGAACGATGAATGATGGGGCTCAGCACTGGATGATGAGGGGAACTCTTGAATCAACCGGCAGAGAGTCGGGATGGCAGTTCAAGAGGAACCAACGAGGTCCCAAAATGGGGACTTTTTATAGGGTGAAACATGCCTGGCGGCTATGGCAAACGAAGTAGGGAACAAAAGAGTTTTGGTGCTAGACAAAAGATCTGGTGAGGTCACTGTCAGCAGGATCGGATTAACATTGAAAGACAAAAGAGTGGCCGGAGAGCTGATGGCCTTCTCCAAAGGGGTGGTTTGGCGGGAAACTGTGCTGCTATTGTGGAGTATGGTTATGGGTGTCCCCTGAAGCTACGTGAGGCTTGGGAGATGCTGGCTTGAATGAGGAATGGAATTTGAACAATTAGTCAGCTGCAGCCAGTACGTGCTTGTCTCAGAAACCAACTCAAACACGTGCAGTGGGGCCGCCGAGCGTGGTCTAGCCAGGGCCGAATTAAATGATATCAAAGTGATATCGGGGAGTCCCTCCCTGGGTCCCATAGCCGTCATAACACACAGGCTGCCATAAGTATTGTTCCTCTCATGTCTCTGTGTTGTGGCTGCTGGGAAGGTTCGTATCTGGATCATGGGATGGGGGCATGACAAGTACTATTCTCATATTGGCCCAAGTTCCTCAAAGACAAAGCGGGGATCAGGCAGGATTGAACTACAACAAGAAGGACTCCTTCCATCTTTCTGCTCAAAAGGTGCCAATGGTTAACCTAGCTTGATGGACTCAGGGTTCTTTACTAAGAAGGTTTCCACCTGAAGTTCAGCTCCTGCAAGGGTTCCACACAGTTCCAGCAGCTCCTAAAAGTCTTTTTCTCTGTATCATTACTCTCACTATTCCCTTACAACAGGGGTGCACAGCCTTTTTGGACATAGAGGAGTGGTGGAGATACAAACATGCAAACATGTGCACTGTGTGCTCATGCATACAAAGGCATGTTCTTGCCAAGTTGGAGACTCTTCCATGAAACTACAGTTCAGTTCTTGAAGTTATTTTTGTTCTCTTCTCTCTTGGTCAACAAAGAGAGTACTGTTGCTGTTTCTAATACAGTTGGCCTATTCCTGATATGTTTTTAAATGTCTTTGAAGACCACCTTATTCATATATTAATTTATATACTACCTTCCTCCCAACACTAGGTCTCCAAGCAGCTCAGAATCATTAAAAACCATACAAATAATTAATTTTAAAACCTACAAGTCGAGATAATTAAACTGAGTCTGCTGCACTCCAGACATACCATAAGTTAGTTGAAAAGACAATAAGATTTGGTGAAGTGGGAATCAGTAGCAAAAGAGGGAGACAACATTGGGGGATTTGAGGGTCCATCCACAACGCCAGTGCCTTCTGAGAATTTGAGGGAACTGCAACTCAAAAGAGGTCAATGAGAGGGGGATAATGACAGGATTTTTCACCTGCGTCTACCAGATTTCAAGTGAAGAGGGTGATATTTACTGGTTCAGAAGAAGGTCAAAATGGAGTGGCTGAGACAGTGGTCTGAGGGTAGCCCTGAGAATGGGAATGTGGGAGCTCACATGCAGTGTAACACGCTCAATGTACTACGCGCTGCCACGATCGAAGCTAGGGCTTGTATACCTTATTTCCTACCCTGAAGGGTCATGAGTAAACACAGTGGTGTTTCCGCTGCCTTTCTGCAGGGTGGACAAAGGAGTCCAAAATGGGCTAATGGTCTTAAGGTAACAAAGCATTGGTGGGAGTCAGGATAGTCTCTTAATGTTTGGACAAGTAAGGGGACAAAAGGGAAGTTTCTGTTAGATAGGGCAACAAGATGTTGGTCTTTGATTGCTTCACTTGGGCAGTTTTGTCTTCTATTGTCTCTGGAGGTCAGATCGTTGAGATGATTATCCCAAACCCATCAGCACCGGTCTTTCCATTAGATCCTCTTGAATTTATGACTTGGCCATGTCTGAGGTCACCCTGACCTAGCACAGGCTTGTAGCCTGTGACTTTTCCAACATGTTTTTCAGCCATACATATACTTAAGTTATATAAAAATGATATTTCCTATCAATTTTGCCATCTTTCAGGATTGGGGGCGGTGCAGGGTATGATAACAACTATGCAACTGGTGGATGGTTTCTCTCAAAGAAACTATGGCTGCTCAGAGTTTGCAAGACCTGAACAGCAACAGCCAATGACTGGGGTTCTTGGTAGTCTCTCTCATTCATACAGTCACTGTAAGTCAAAACTAACTTTATGGTAAGTAACAATTAAAACCTATAAGGGCAGAGTATCTTGAACAGGAGGTTGGAAATCCTTATAAGAAAGAATGAATGAATACTGCTCTCTCCAGTATTCCAGCTCTCTCTTTCCTGACTTCCAAAAATCATAGGCCTTTCCTCTCTCTCGATTCTAACAAGTACAAACTGGTCCACCTCTGCCTTTTCAGCACAATAAAATCCCCAGCTAAGACCTCACTAGCAATGCATAATTTCTTCAACTGACAAAGACTGCAACCATCACTTTTTGGCCTCTTAAAGTAGTAGGGATATGAAATAGAACTTGTTCAGAAAAAGTCTACAGTATAACTTCATGACTCATCTCTGTCTTTCAAAAGATGTCAGGATAGAGAGAAAGCTGGCCTCTGTGCTGAGTAAGAACGTACCACCAGTTGGATTTAAGAACTGGAGGACAAACATCCAACTTTATATACTCTCTGCTCATGAATGAAAATGTTAGTGGCAACACTGTGAGCATGTGAATGCAGCGTCTCTTGAGAATCTTATCATCTTTGTCTAGAAATCACTTAGAACTTTTAAGTATTTGGCTTCTGCAATATTAATGACCCCAAAGATCACCACAATTTGCTCAGCTGGATGTGTTGGTTAAACTGGGTCCTCTGTTGAGAGAGAGGTGCAATATAAATGAAATAAATAAATTGATAAAGTATCAGAGGATGAGAGTTTACTAATGTTTTTACTAACTTCGTTCTGGGCCTTTGTTGTTGTTTTTATGTGTGCCATTAAATTGGCTTTGACTTATCGTGACCATAAGAATAGATCTCTAAGAGATCTTGTTATTAACATCTCTGCTCAGGTCTTAGGCTTTCTCCAACTTCCTTTCTGAGCTAATATTAGCTTTGTTCCTGCACATTTACTACCCTGGTCCCTGAGCTTGAGTCACACACATTAGCAGGTGATAAATTTTTTTCTGAAAGCCAGTGTGCTATGAATGATTTGAGTGTGGAACTTTGACTCTGGAAAACCAGGGTTCAGATCTGTGCTCCGCCACAGAAACCCTCTGGTGACCTTGGGCAAGCCACATGCTCTTAGCCTAAGAAGATGACAGTGGTTAACCTCCTCTGAATAAATCTGGCCACAAAGACCTTAGGATAGCATCATCATAACTCAGAGGCAACTTTACCACACATGACAACACCAAGTGATTTTTCTGCATGATGTAAATAACTGAACTGGTGCTATCAGGCTAGTGGTAAAGGGTGAAGAACAGGACAGGGCTTTCATTTTCTGGCTAATAGACAATACTTTTTAGAACTTTCATGGTGCTGAAACCATTAGTACATCTGTCTGAAGACAGAGAAGCCCACAGTTCAGCATTAGAGCACATAGAATACTGTAAGTTACAGGTTCGGTGCAAAGTCTCTCCAATTAAAAGAGGCATGGGAATTGTGGGTCTGCAGGTCCCACATGGTCTTTGCCTCTACCACCTAACTCCTTAATAGGGTTGCCAGAATGTCACCGCCTGGATGCTGTTCCCTAGTCCTCAGGATGTGGGGAAGGACTCTCAGGGTGAGAGCATTGCCTTAAAAAGTGTGAAAAATATGGAAATATGTAATTCGGGAATGTAACCCTTTATTTTATTTTCTTTCCTTTTCTTTTCTTTAACAAAATCTAATAAAAATATTTATAAAAATATTAATGGAGTACAAACTACTTTTACACTTTGAATTTAGTTTGCAGGAACTGAAGGAAGCTGAAGACAAGGCAGGAAGCAGGAAGAGGAGGAGACATTTTGAAAGTAGCTCGAAAAATGAGGCGCCAGAGGATTAAACAGGACTGTCCCTGCCCAATCAGGACAGCTGGAGGCTGTGCTACCTTTCATCCCCACCAATTCTGCTACTGAAGAGAGAAGGGCCATGGGCCAGTTCTTATGGGAATTCGAGGATACTGAGAGGCTAGAACGTGCCCATAGGAGGGCGACCAAAACGGTAAAAGGCCTGGAAACCATAAGCCCCTGTGAGGAGCAACTTAGGGAACTCAAGAGGTGACATGATAGGCAGGTTTAAATATTTGAAAGGATGTCTTATGAACGATGGGGCAAGCTTGTTTTGCTGTTCCAGAGACTAGGGCCTTTTTCGCACAGCATTTGCCATGCGAAAGGGCGCCTGGAACATCGTGCAATTGTGAGTAGCGATCTGCATGACGCACTCACAATCGCGCAACACTCCAGGGTAGGGCAGGCGTTGCTCATGCACTTTTGCATTTTTGGCTTTCAGCTGAAAATGGTGCCCAATTGCGCATTGCTCCAGCACCCCATGCACATTTGCCGTGTGTGCGGAGCCTCCGGAGCCATGGCGGTCACACTTCCTGCCCCAGCACAGCCTGGGAAACTCCCAGGCTGCGCTGTGGAGGGAAGAGACAAGGCTCTCACGCTACCTGCTCAGGAGCAGGCAGCTGATGCTGAGCTGAAGCAACTGGGATGCGAGAGCCTCTTTGCGCGATCCCTGCACCCCAGCGCCGAAAAAGGTAAGCTGCGGAAAGGGCCTGGGACATGGAACAATGACTTCAACCTACAGAAAAACACCAGGAATTGCTTTCTTAGGGTAAGAGTGGTTGGAAAGTAGAATCTGCTGCTGCTTGGGAGTGTGGTGGAGACTCCGGCCATTTCCGCACTACATTCTTATAGCGCGATTATTCCACTTTCAACATCCTTTGGAATCCTGGGGTTTGCAGTTTCGGGAGGGGCCGGCTGGCGCATGTAAGCCCTTGTTTGATGACCTGGGGTAATAATCTCTGCTGAAGATGGCACCAGTGGGTGATTTCCTTCCAAGACAAATACTAACTTCAGAGATTTCCAGTTGATGAAGGAAAAGCACTCTGTTTATGTGCAAGTACACCATTTTCCTGATTTTGTGTCTCAAGGATGAATCTCACTGCTGGATGATGATGATGATGATGATGATGATGATGATGATGATGAT